>CM023953.1:7249517-7267573 GCA_013407115.1 Glycine latifolia
ACCTAAGCCCTAAACCTAACCATCATTGACACAACACCATACAATCTTTACCCCAAACCCATAACCCTAAACAATTATTATAACCCACATAAACCCTAAACCATAAAACATAAACCCTAAATAACATCTACATATTATGATCAATCAAACTCAGAAGAACTTAACAAGTAAACATATATTACTATAGTTTCACTGATTAAAGCAGTCTAACATACCTTCAACAGGTTCTTCTACTTGAGCAGATCGAACGTCCGCATGATGACGCCTTTGAGACGACCCCACACCAGTGTCTCCTTGGAATTCAGTCGCATGCACCCCAGTATCTTCATCATTATCCGACGCACTAGCATCCTCCGCAAGAAGACGATCTTCCATCGCGATATTTTCATCATCGTCGTCATCCATAACCCAAGTTGGGTCATGTTCAGCTTCCTCAGACACGTTTACATATGGAGCAGGAGCAGCATATGATGCTTCATTATTTGCAGAATTAAAAGCCGCTGACCTCATGGCTAAGGGCAAAACATCATCCTCCGGTGCGACATAATCCACGTACAATTCTAACAATTCATTCCTTGACTGCTTCAAAAATTGGTCGATTACAATTTCTACGTCTTCATCATCCAGCAGTTGACTCCCTGTGTAATGATCGTGTTGCCATAACCTTGCCGTCACCAAACTGATACGTTGGTTATCGTTTAAACCTATTTTCCTGCGTATCTTCTCATGTAATTCACTAAGCGTTGATCTTCGATTGATACGCATCGACCTATTGTCCCCTTCAAAAATAACACCCTGTCCTCCCCTAACTTTTCTTCCATTAAAACATAACATAACATCAACATTCTTACTACCTGAACTCATATTTGGAAAACGCTTAAACTAGAACCAAACCACAACTAATGGACCCAACAAAAAATCACTGAACCAATAACGCTTAAACTAGAACCACACCACAGCTAATGGACCCAACAAAAAAATCACTGAACCAATGTATCAAAGCACTTATCAAGGGCCACCTTATATAGAGCCAAGGGACTGGAACACGCCTCAAATAGGCGTGTTTAAACACGCCTAAATTGGGCGTGTTTAAACACGCCTATTTTGGGCGTGTTCAACAGCCCCATTTTGCCAATTATTTTCCAAACTGCCCCCTTTTTCAAATTATTTATTTAATTTGTATTATTTATTTAAATTTGCCTGATTCTGAGCAATGTTATGTTTGAAGATGATGGTTAATTAGGATGCAAAAGTGAAATAATTTAGGCATCATGCCAAAGTTGTATGGACCATTAGATATCCTTAATTAAATTCTAAATCCATGGTTAAATTTTTCTCTCTCTTCCTAATTTTTCCCTTTGGAAAACTCCTCTCTTTATCTCTCTTCTCCCTCAAAGGACCTAACCTTTCTCTCTGCATCATAATTGTGAAAACTGGTCCGGTCATTGACCCGGTCGAGGGAGTGGGTCACTGGGTCAGTGGTCCAACTGGTGGGTCAGTAATTGGCCCGGTTTGACCCGGTCTATATTAAAAAATTCAAAATTATATTATGTATACATATATAACTAACATTATTTGATTAATAAAAATTAATCCATAATAATATATTGAAAAATCCAAAATAATAATTGAAGTATTAAAATTGATAACACAAGTAAAGTATATTGAAATTAAAAAAGACTGTAAATAGCAACTACCCAAATAAAAAACACAAGCCCATTTCGAAAAGTTATATGGAAACTACAGAAAGCAAAAAAGAGGTACAAAAAGTAAATTAGGCCCAAATCAGGAAGCCCTACAATATATATTCTTCTTTTCTCCTTCCTGCGCCTAATTTGCTGCAGCTTCTTCCTGTGCCTAAGAGCAAGAACGCGTCTTCCTTCTTTTCTCCTTCCTGCGCCGATTTGTAACAATATATATTCTTCTTGTCCCCTTCCTTGCTCTTCCTGCACCTTCCTGCGCCTTCCTTGTCTTCTATTCTAGCGCTTATTCAGTAGAAGTTTTTCTTCCTATTACAGTCCTTCTCTTCCTGCACTGAAGCTTTTTTTTTTTCCTTCACCAACCCGGTCCGGGTCCTAAAAGCCGGCCGGATTTCCGGTTCTTCCCAAAATCGGCCGGATTTCTCCGGGCCACATGCATGGCCGGTTCATTAGCCAACTCGGCCCGGTTGATGCTCCGATTCCCGGTCTAACCGGTTCAACCGGCCTGTCCGAACCGGTTTTCACAAGTATGCTCTGCACCTTCAACCCCAACAACGTACCAAATCACTTCAACAACGCCAACATATGCAACCTTCGCAGACCTAAAAGAGCAACACCATATTGGGTAATTGGTTGAAATAGATATTCCTTTGTTCTGATGACTACCTTTGATTAAAAAAATATCGTCACCTTTGATTAAAAAAATAATACATCTAATGATTAAAAAAACTTTACCACGGTGCTCAAGTTATTTAACTTGTACAACATCGACATGTTTGAAAATATTACTTAATGTTTGAAAATATCACTTCCATGAACATGGTTGATTGTCATTAAAATCGAATAAGCTATACAAGATTTTTACATCTAATCATATGAATCATTCGTCTAATCATATGAATCATACGAATGATTTGTATCTAAGATAAGCAAATTACATCTAATCATATAAATCATATCTAAGATAAGCAAATAAATTCAGATATTTAGATCTTAATGATTTAACGAGGATCATAATTTATCAAGATAAAGAAATCAAAATAAAGAAAAGGTAATTTTCTAATCATTGACTAAAAAAAAATAATTTTAAATAATGAAAATAAAAAATGTGAAAGAATGAAGTAAAAAGAGGTCATTGTGTTAGAGAATAACTTTCATTCCTATAAAAATAGGAGATACCCACTTCTTACCAGAATAAAAAGTGAAACAAATATAAACATTTTATATTACTAAAAATCAACTATTCCTGAAAATATTTTTTTTTATAAAACTTACCAAATACTTCCAAAGTTAAATTTTTTGAAATCTTTGAAAGAAAGGCCTCCCTTGTTGAGAGTGAGTATACACTCAAGCGGGCTATGAGTTTCAAGCAGCATTCGATAGGAGTTATAATAATTTCAAAACTTATAATATAACATTAAACACGTGAATAAATTAACTTAAAATGATTTCAATAATTAGAGCTCTTGAATTTGAAAAGCATTGTGTTAAATAGTTAAGAAAAGAATTTTACTGGGATTCTAATGCTCATATAAGATTATGAGCCAACAAAGAATAATTGTGTTCTAGGCTAAAGATAATATTTGACTAGCTAATATCCAGCACACGTGCGTCTATTTGACAAGCATTATAATTCTTGTCTTGCAATTGGGGTTTCAATATTCTTAAGCGGGTTTTGTACAAATTACAACGGTATTATACCACTTCCAATTAAAATCACAAACATGTTATTATACCACTACTATATATATATAGGGCGTTCTCACATGCATAACTCCCTCGCATGCATATTATTTTCAACCAAACACAAACGAAAGAACCAACCGGCCTCATAAAACAAGACTTGACAAACGATAAAACAAGACCTCACAAACGAAATTATTAGATGATCATCTGATACAACATGTCATTCATGATCTCAATGAATAATCATGAAACATAATTATTAAATAGGACCATGAATGACGAGATGACATGGACCAACCATCTAATAATTTCTCCTAACAAACAACATTTATTTATATAGCACTAGTGCAGTAGTATCAGTTACTACAAATTAAAGTACTAGAACTTCATTATCTTCACTTCTTATTCTGATCCCTATCCATGTTCCTGTTCCTATTCATGTCCATATTCTTCTTCCTTTCACCGTCACCGCTGCGGCGATCAGCGGTTCCATGGCCTTCGGTTGGAGCACCATACACAGGAGCAACACCAGTAGTGCCATAAGCAGTACTGTATTCAAACCCCGAGGCTGCATAGTTAGGGCCAGCATACGGTCCTCCCGTGGGTGGCGCTCCGTACCCGCCACTCCCTATGTTCCCGTAAACATAGTTCGCCACGGGATCAATGCCGGTTCGGCTTCCGAACTCGTCCAGCCACCGATCGGCCTCGTCATTGTTTTTGACGACGTTGGGATCGTGGTGGCGGACGTCGTAGGCCCTCTGGTCGGTCCCGAACTCGTCTCGGTTTTTTTGTTGTTGCTGTGCCATTTGAAAGAGAATATTGTGTATGTTTTTTTTTTATGGATGTGTGATGTGGTTTGAGAGGGGTGTTGTTGTGTGTATTATATATATATATATTGAGAGGTTAAGCGGTGAGGATTTAGTGCAAATGCCACCTTAGGTTATTCGGCATCTG
Source organism: Glycine latifolia (assembly GCA_013407115.1). NCBI lineage: Eukaryota > Viridiplantae > Streptophyta > Magnoliopsida > Fabales > Fabaceae > Glycine > Glycine latifolia. The sequence goes on from CM023953.1 coordinate 7,253,858, forward strand.
CCACGTTTTGTTTGGATGGATTAATCATTTAATTGGACTCACTTATTGCTAACACGTATGCTGCACAAATTATAAGAAATTCACGTATTATGCTAAGGAGGTCAAGCAAGGGGTTTTGGATTCATAAAAGGACGAACCATGTATAATCCACCAAAGGGATTTCTAGGCGAGAATTGATCCCATAAAAGGATATAATATTTTCTGCTTTCTATCAATTTTACAAGTTCTTTCAACATCTTTCACCTTCATGCACGGAAGATCAGGTTTAGAATTAGAAATATTAAAATTAATTAAAAATAAAAATGTTTTTTAATAAAACATTAAATTAAAAATAAAAATAAAAACTAAAAATATTGAATTTGCAAAAAAAATCCTTTAGATTTAGTTGTAAAACTAAAAAAATAAAACTGAATTATTATCTGCCATAACAATATATGTGACATGATATTACATAATTTACTTAATTTCTCTGACCCAATACATTTATTTTGATTTTTAATTGGGTCATACACATCACTTAACATTTCTATTTTTTATTTAAAAAATGAACTTGATATATCCCACTATTTTCAGTTTGAGAATGGGGGCTAGTTTGAGAAACTTCAAAGAGAACCAATACCCATGCAATTTGGTACCAAAGAGGAATTCATGTTTTTCTCCTCAAATATCGTGTTCATGTTATCCATGCAAATGGTCTTATCTATCGGTGTAGTTGTAGGCAAAAATATTAGATAATTCAAGATTATTAAGAATATGTTTAGAATAGCTAAAATCTTAAGAAAAAAGAAAACTTTTGGTAGGTGTTTATTGTCTCAACTAATATTTAATTACTTTTATTTAAGTTTTGTAATTTAAAAAAATACTTAATTACTTGACATTTTTATTAATTAGAAATTATGTGCTTCATCACTACTTATAATTTTTTTTTTGAGATAGTAGATGATTAATGAAAACAAGGTTGTAAATGTAACTATAGTTTTGGTTGTAATCTTAATTAAAAATTAATAAAAGGTTTCATATCTATGTCCCGATTGCAAGTAACATTTCCTGATAAAAAAAAATATCATACCATCATTAAGTGAAAGACCATTTTGTTCAAGGACACTTATGGATATTTTGTGGAAGAATACTTTATCAGTGAAAGTAGCACCTAAATGCAATGCAGCAATTGTTGAGAATAATAATGTATGTGTAAGATTTAATACATCATTAGTCAATCCTAAATTCTAATAATAAAGTATTATTATTATTTTTTATATTTTTTTATATTGTTTGATAAAATAGTTAACTTAATAAGATCCTTGATTAAAATTAAAGATTTATTATCATAATAGATATCATGAAAATGAGAAATTATTGTGAATTATTGTGATTTACAAATGATGGAAGAAAATATTACATTATTTTTTTATTGGTTCTTGAAGGTAAAATATGTTACTTTATGCTATTCGGATGTTAAGGAGTGTTATTAGACGTCTATCTTTATTAGTAAATTAATTATGATTAATTTACTACCGATTTGATATTGAACCTATGGGATCACATATAAATGAGTGTTTCAATCTTTGTAAAAAAAATAATTTATTTGATAATTAAATTAGAGAATTTAATTTAATCAAATAAATATTTTTGTGGAATATTATTATATTTTTTGCTAGCACCAAAAATATAATTAATATAAAAAAGTCTTATTTTATAAATGTGAAAGTTGTCCATAAAATAAGAATAATATTTTATTACTACATATCAAGATCAGATCAAGTAATTAATTATCGTAATTAGTTATGTGATTAATTGTGAATTATCTTTCTCTTATATCATGAAGCTTCTTATAATAAAAGATGAGATAGTTTTTATTTTTTTATAAAGATAAAGAGATATGAAATTATTTTAAATAATTTTTTTTCTCTTTGAAAAAAAGTCTAAATCCATATCTCTTTAATATTATAAATAGAAGCATATACTGAAAGCAAAATACACAATAAAAAACTAGAAAAGTTAAAGTCTAGCTTTAGAACTTGAAAAAAAATCTAAATCCATATCTCTTTAATATTATAAATAGAAGTATATACTGAAAGCAAAATACACAATAAAAAACTAGAAAAGTTAAAGTCTAGTTTTAGAAATTAAAAGTATAAAGAGGATTTATTCTTTAGAGTGTCACTCATCACAGAGTTTATAACATAGATTAATCTTTTTATACTCCAATAACTCATATTCAAGATATGTGTTCATTTGATTTTTTTTTACAGTGATATATGTTAAACCCAAAATAGATTCCTTTTTATTTCGTTACGTGTATTATGAATACTAAGTTATTCTAAAAGCAATTTGATATGAAGAGCTTGTAAGGACAATCTAGGGATCTTAGTATCTTTATCTTGCTAAGCTTAGTTATATGGTTTTTATTAAGTCATGATAGTGCTTTCTACATAATGGAGTGTAAAGAGACTCTTGATTTGTTGTGTTCATTGCTAACTGTTATAATTGTAATCTCGTGTGTTTGCATCTATACGTGCTTTAGTGCATAGATAAAACGTTTCTCGAGTGACAAAAAGTATTGGGCCAAATTGGATTGTGAATGGTTGAGCTTAGTAGTTGGCAATTACTTAATGCAGCCCACTTTTGCTTCTGCATCACATAATTTTATTATTCCCAAAATATCCTTGTTTATTACAACTTAATAATATGAAACCTTCTTCCTCCCAACTCCTTCCCACCTCAACTCATATGCACCCTTTGCTAAAGTAACTGCGACCCCATTTAGCCATTATGCCTCCATTCCTCTGACAATAGGTCTTGTGGTTCATCTTCTCCTTTTCCTTTTGACATGTTGTGTCTTTATTATTTATGTTTTTACTTCCATGAGGCTTCTGTTTGAGGTTTAGAAACGTTTCATTAAGATTCTATTGACTTCTTCCTTCCTCTGTCGATGGCAAGGTTACTGTTACTATTTATGGTAAAAAAATTTCCTCAGATTACATATTATGTAATTCGTGTTACATAGTTACAGATTGGGAAATATGTAACAATTTATATATTACATATTGATCAATCCTTAATTTAATAGATGAATTAAAAAATTATTAATCTGTAACTCACCTAATTTTGATCAATTTGTAATGTATATGTTATTATATATTGATTAATTTGTTACTTTATTAGATTAATTATGAAATGACTCTTTACTATCAATGTAGGTTGCAAGTTAAAGAACAAAATGACAAAGGCTGCGAGTTAACCAAACAACACTTATTATAGTGGCTTCAACAACGTAGGTTGTGGAGGTGTAAGATGGATCTCTACCATCAACGTAGGTGACACTCCAATGGCCCACGGGGTGCAATGTGCGAAACAAACAGAAAGGAGAATAAGGTGCTACGATGGTAGGAACACAAAAATTAGGGGTGTGACAACACTGGGAAGATAGGGTGCGAGAGTACCAAAGAAGCAAAAATAGAATGGGGGAGAAAAGGGTGCGGCGACACTAGAACAAGGAAAGTTAGAGGTGTTAGGGTTTGTAAAGATGGGGTGCGAGTAAGTGGCTAAACAAAATTGGGGTTCAAGCTAAAATTAGTAAAGGGTAAAAAAAAGTCCATCCAGATGCTTTACTATTTCCAATGGACCAAGCAAAAAATAAGAGTTTTAAATAATTGCTTAGGCAATTCTTAGGTCTGGCACTTGCTATTTACATCCTTACTTACTCTTTAATTTTTATTTTATTTTCGATTATACTCTTAATTTGTTAAAATATAGTTTTGGAAAGTACCTTTTATAACAACATATATCAATTCTATAAAATTAATTTAGAATTATATTTTAACAAAATGCATAGTTTCAGAAATTACTTTTCAGAATTGATATATATTGTTCTAAAAGTAATTTCAGGTAGTCATAAACAAAATTCAATACAAAATATCAAATGTACCTTCCTTCAAGAGCTGCGATAATCATTAATTGTTGGAAGCATACTTTTTATGCTAAATATTGAGAGGTGATAACATTTATACGAAATTTCCAATTGATGGTGAAACGTGTAGAGACACAAAAAAGTACCGTATACATTGTATAATGTACGAAGTCAACCATGGACCTACGTACCTTGAAATATAATAATGTCATATGGAGGAAAATGCACAACATCACGAATAAATTTGGTGGTAAATGCAAATAATAATGCACATGGATGAAGATGAGGGTTCAAAATTAAGGTTTAGATAATAATAATGATAAAGTGAAAAATAGGATTTAAAAAGTAACAAATATGGCGGGGTGTTAAAATAAGATTTAAAAGGGTATGATTGGAAATAAAAAAATATAAACATAGAGGAAGGGATGTAAAAATAGGGTCTAAAATGGTATGATTATTAAAACATAATTTCGGTAATTACTTTCTAGTATTGATATACGTTCTGGAAATTAGTTTCTGGAACTATGCATTTTGTTAAAACAATTCCTTAAATTAGTTTTTTCAAATTGATATATGTTGTTTTGGAAAGTATTTTTAAAAATTATGTTTTAACAAATACTCCAGACCAAAACTCTTGATGTTTTAGTTTCCTTTTTTTTTATTCTAAAGCTCTTCGTATTTTACAAATTTTAAGTCTCTTTAATTATTTTCTTCACATGTACTCTCATTATGGACATTTAATAATGGTATTGTAAACTAAATAGGTAGTTTTTGTATAGTATTAAATATTTTTTAAGCTGTGTGAACTAACCTTAAACATCAAGAGTTTTTGTCCACAAAGAGTAAAAGGGTATACTTGGTAATAAAAAGTATAAAGAGTAGGGAGGGGTGTACTTAGCAAATACAATGGTGTAAATAGCAGGTGTCTCCATAGCCAAAAGGAGTTTCATACACACTTTATAAAAGGACGAGAATTCTAAAATTGATTTTGGTAATTCTCATTACATTCCAAAAAAATCTATTCCGAAATATAAAAAAAAAAAAAAGACGACCCTTTATAAAATGGAAGTAATGTTTGTAGTTGAAATTGTGTTGGTTGTTATTTTAAAACACGAGGTTACTCCTTGTAAAAAGAACAACAACTCGAGGTTACTAGATCCCTAAAGAACCACGTGGCTGAGTCTTTTTCCATGGCCAAATTAATGGCTCGCATCATTAATTATTTCATGATGAGTTGATGACCATTATGGTTAACAGTAGCTAAAATGGAATCACAATTTATCAACACAAGTATAGCACGGATGGATTACCAATACGTGTTACATGTAATTATTAAGTTTTTTTTTTTTTCAAAATAAAATTAAAAGTGGTTCTATATGATTATAAAGTTGAATAATCTTTTCTGCTTTTAGCCTCTCTTTTTGGCTGGATAAGCTTTTAGCCTTTAAGCATCCTTCGACCTCCTTACCAACCACGCTACTTATAAAATGGCGAAGTACCATTGAATGATAAAGTAGCGTTCAATTTATGCAAGAATAATATGATCAATATTGATGGAAGAGATCATTAATATGATAAGGCAGAAGAAAAATGTATAGAAAAGGAGATGACGAGATTCCACTTTCTTACATGTGTCACTCAGTTATATTATATAGTTTTGTAGGTGGAGTCATTCTCCTAGACAATGATTGAGATCACTTCCAATGATAAAAGCATGTAAAATAAGCTAATATCAACATATTATTAAAATTTACTTTTATTTAAATTGTCACCTACATAATCCATATTAAATCATTTTGTAAAAGTTTAATGTATGTAAAGGGATATATCCACCAATCGTAAAAAAAAAAATTACTTTTTTTATTATCAACGTGGGTTTTAAATCTAAATTAATTTTACAAAATTAACTTATAAGATAATAATTATTTCTTATTCATATACTCAATCTTAATTTTATCTTGACTTTATCTATAATTAATGTAAAACTTTAACTTATCTCATTTTGGTCCATGACTATTTGCCACAACGTGTGACTTCAACACACTCCTCTTTACCTAAGAATAACCATAATCAAGGTGGCTTTCCAACACACTTCCTCTCGCTGAAGACGTATTTGGAGCATGACAAATACAAGAAACTCACTAATAAATCTAAGATAGATTTTAATATCATATTACAACATGGATTTTAAACCTAACTTAATTTACAAATCAATTTATTATTGTTTTAAAATAATTTCATTAGTTTTGTTAATTGAATATAATTTGGACCACATCAGACTCAGTTCACCATAAACTTATAAAATAAACTTGTAACACCCCGTATGTATCCAGTTGTTAACATTCAAATTCGATTATTAAACGCAACAATTAAATTAATAACAGTTAATTTGGAAGCAACAAAAGAATGACGTCTTCTCACGTCAATATATATACATACATACAATAATATTTGTACATTATGCATGACAATACATGTGACATAAACGCCCCTCAGGGCCGAGTTACACAACAAGGGGTCAGGTTACAAAACACACAAATACATATATCTATAAACATAACCGGCATGTCCCAAAATAAACTAAGTTCCACGCGGAACTCATCCTGGCTCGACCTCTGGTCCGGAATCCCTTGGACTGCCTTGCTACCCAGGCCTCATGCCTTGGGATCCGCCTTCTTCTCTGTGCTCATCACCTACAACACATATAATTCCCAACCGGGGTGAGATAATAATCTCAGTAAACTCTGGGTTCTGGAAGGCCTCTCCTTCCCCGGGTTCACTTCCACGATACAAGTATTAAAACAGTCATTACACAGACTAGCCATCTCGGATTTCATCAATATAACACATGTATACAATCACACGGGTCATACAAGAGAAGATCATCCAACTTAATGGGCACATGCTCTCGTACATCCCTTGCCTGAGGAAGAGCATCCAACTTAATGGGCACATAAGCACATTCCCTCCGGGTTCTACATGGACGTATATGACTCTTCCAAGAGAGGTTCATCCAACTTAATGGGCATTCTCTCTCAGGGTTTTCATATATACTAATTGACCACTTAGAGTTGTTCCACATCACTTTGAGTCCAAGGAAAGTCCATATTTTGTCCATTCTACTGGCCAAAGAATTATCGCACATCACAACAAATTATAACAGTGCAAATCATATACATGTTCTCAATCAAAAGCAGTAACACACAATTTCAATACATGCATCATGACATACAATAACCATCACTCCCTCAGAGTATGGTGGAACACAGTAGAGGGGAAGAACTCCTAGAACAAAGAGCTTACCTGTTCGAAGCTCTGCACTGGTTCTTTCGTTCTCGCGGTTCCGAACACCACGATTTTCAGCGTCACACCCTACATATATGCATGCAAGAGATTAATAGTGGTTCTCCACCATGCCATGCAAAGAAACTCAATTTCTTTCCAAGTTACAGGAATTAGTCACGTAACTGGTGACATGCAGACCTCCAAAGAGACCCTCCATCGCACCCTAACCCAAAATCCCTAACAGTCAGGTTTTAAGGCTTTTACCTGTGTTTCTTACTTCTAAGGTGTTAGCATAACTGGCGTACAGCCTTTCCCCAGGTTAGAACGTCCTAAATCACCTTCTCTTCTCAAAACTTGAAGCTTCCTTCATTCGTTAATGGAGGAAGCGGAAGGAGGAAGAAAGAAAATGTCTTTGGTGAGAGGTCAGAGAAAAAATGAGTTAAGTGGGGAAATGACCCACACTCGTGTTACTTATATACTCCCTAAGTAAACGTATGTTGTATACGTCACTTAAAGTCCACACGTGTCGCTTAAGTAACCTGGTAACCAATGTGGATCACGTGCATAAGGTAAGCTGGTGAAAGCACCAACTATCGGGTTGGTGAGTTAAATATATCTTACTTAATCTTGTTGGTGAGTTAAATATATCTTACTTAACAATAATAAAATATGCGCCGCCCAAACAGCCTTGTCCAGGTTCCCACCTTGTGCAACTCGGCATTAGTTGCCCAAATACCCTCATGTACGTGCACGGCATCGAGTGAGTCCAGAGCGTCTTTAATCGATTGCATAACGTTGGAGCCCATCCTAGGCACTTTGTAAACCCCGAGGTCCGTCCTTATCCGGCCTCGTCAGGGTCTCTGCCTTGGCACTCCACAATTCATGGTTCCGCCCTCGTCCGAGATCATTCGATATTACTTACCCGGTAATTCGAAGGAAAAGAATATACGAGTTTGTCTGAGGTCGCTACTCGGTAGCTCGAAGGAAAGAAAGACACGAGCCCATCCGAGATCGCTACCCGATCACTCTTTCCTTCCTTGTCCGGGTTCCTTTCTTAACAGCGCTTATTTCCAGAATACATAAGCGATATCCCGGTCACACTCGAACCCGGTCTCCTTGTAAATGCTAACATACTTAGCACAACCCCATCTTCACAAGGTTTCTATTTACACCCCTCCCTTATCTGAATTCCTATTTGCACTCCCTCTTGTATGACACCCCGGTCACACGAACCCGGATTAGACACCAGTCGTCATAATTATTATTATAACTACTATGTAATTACATCATTACAACATTCAAATGCCACGTGGACACCTGATACCTTACAAAACTGATCTTAATTTTTTTTAAAGTCTAATTAGTTAAAAAGTAAATATTTAAGTCAATTAATTAAGTTTAATAGATGGACCTATTTAATAATAATGATGATGATGATGACTTGCAATATTATACTAAATTATAATTTAATGCTTTACTATTATATCTTTTTTGGTTTATCTAATGCTATGATATACCTTTTTATATTTTTTTCAAAAATATCTTTTTTTCTATAAAGAACTTTTCAGAATATTAAAATTTTAGCACTTTCAAAAAGTACTTTTTGAAAGTGTTAAAATTTAAACATTCTAGAAAGTACTTTTTGAACGTCAATATCTAGAAGAAAAAAATCCTAAACCCTAAAGACAAAAAAGAGGGGCACTTCTTTTAAGTTGTTTTGTGTTTGCTATGCATTGATATACTCATTTTCTCAATTTCTTTAAAAGATACCCTAATAGAAAAATGAAATGATGAGATTCTGGAAACATTTGTAGGAATATAAATCTTATAGATGCATCGAGACTCCAATCACAATGATGTCAAATCTTTCAAGTGAAGTAATCATCGAAATCATGTATTGTTTGTCGATGAAGTGACTCATCCGATTAAGAAGTAACATTTTCACGACAACAAGAAGCACAAGCAAGTGCCTAGGTTCTTTGCAACTACGACATTACCATCATAGACTACCCATAACCTTGCAAAGGTTGCCCCTTAAAGGAAATTTGGTCTCCCTAAAAATTGGTTTTTAGAAAGTATTTTCATAATGTTTAAATTTTAACACTTATGAAATGTATTTTTTTTTCTTCAAAATATGTTAAATTTTCAACACTTCCAAAAAGTACTTTTTGGAAAAAAAATTTACACTTCGAGAAAGTACTTTCGAAAATGTGTTAAATTTTTAACATTTGGATAGTACTTTCTAGAAAAAAAAAAAGGATATTTTTTTGGGGGTAGGGAGAGGGGAGAGTACAAAAGGGAGGCATATTAATAAAGTTGAGATGTGTAAATAACATCTGACAAATGATCTTAGCTATCCATATCCTTTTTAGACTAGATTCAAAGAACTAATCCAAGGCCCAATATGTTACACAACATTACCCACATCATATATGGTGATTCAAATGGACAAAATTAATTTTGTCACTTATTCACACATGCCATGCTAGAAATTCCAAAATAATCAACACCAAAAGAGAAACCCACTTGATGTCAAAATGGTCAAGTCCGACCCATTTAGCCCTAATCCATGTGGGTCTAGACTAGAACACTCACATAAAAAAATCATAGAACCAAAAAGCCCACAAATTTTGATGGGCTAGGCCTAGTCTATTGGCCATAATTTTTTTAAATTATTTATTATTAAACGTTTGTTTAGCATGTTCTATGGGTTAACTCACTTTATGAACTAAAAAGTCAATTTCTATTTTTGTTATAAATAAATTTATTAAATTATGACAATTTTTATCTTAAAATGAATGAAATTGACATTAAACCAATAAATTTTCTAGTGATACATTCATCTCTAATTTAAATACAATTTTTACTAGAAAGTTGACTAGTCTAGGGCCTTATTATTCATACTCTCCTGTTTTATCTTCCACTTTCTTTCACTCTTTTTTTAAATTTTTTATAAAAATAATTTTGATTCAAATAAGTTTTCATTTTTTAAACTTAACATAATGAAATTTTGTTTCCGTTCTATTGTTTTTTTTTTTGTAAAAAATTTAACATAACATAAAAAGTTTTTTATTTTTATTTTTTGGTATATAAATGGAAATTAGTTTTTGTTGTACATTTATACATAATGGAAACTAATTTTTGTCAAATTGACAAGTAAAAAAAAAGAAACGAAAGGTACAATCAAAGGGGTGGGAGAAGAAGAAAAGAGATAGAGGAATGTGCATCTCGTAAGGAAAAAGAGAAAAGAGTATGAAGGAAGAGAAAAAAGGTTAAAAGAGAGAGTGAGGGTGTGAAGAAAGGGGTAGAATAGGAAAAGAAACGGGGAAGTGAGAAGTGAAAAAAGGAAAGGAGTGAGAATAAAATGGGTCAAATAATAGGGTGGTTATTAAAGGGGAGAGATAGATTGACCTTAGGACTTTGGGATAATTAACAACTTTACTATATATGTTATAACAAACTCATGGACACACTTAAATGACAATTATTACTCACAAGTAATCGAGTTGTATTATTTTCTTGTAAAAAACTTAACAAAAACAAGTTTTTGTTGTTATTTTTTGTATACAAACCAAAAAATAGTTTTCGTTGTATATTTATACATAATGGAAACTATTTTTTTTTCAAATTGGAAGTAAAAAAGAAAGAAAGAAAAGGAAAGAAACTTGCAATTAAGGGGGTGGGAGAAGAAGAAAAGAAATAGAGGAACAAGTGTTTGTGAGGAATAAGAGAATGGGGGTAGGAGGGAAGACAAAAAGGTTAAAAGATAAGGTGAGAGTGGAAAAAGGGTAGAATAGGAAATAATGAAATTGAGGATTAAGAAGTGAACAAGGAAGGGAGTAAGAATAACATGGGCCAAATAATATGGTTGTTACGGGGGAGAGATGAGTTGAAATTGTGAGATAATTAACAACTTTACTATATGCTATAACTAACTTGCAAATGTACTTAGATGACAATGATTACTCATGCGTAATCGAGTAAAGATTATAAACAAAGGATTGTCAAATAAATTCCTCTATTCTTATATAATGTTACTCTATTGTTATATGATGAAGGCTAGCATGGGAATTTAAGGAGGTCTTCTCCTGTGGAAAATATCATTATGTCTTAAATGATGACAAAGATTTATTATTATTATTCTCTCTTTTTCCCTTCTTTTACCTGTTTTGTCCTTTTCTTCTTCTTCCTCATCTTTCATCTTTAGCACCATATACCGTCAGAGACAATTTCTAGTGGTGTTTCATTTTATTTTGACAAAGTTCCATTAATGTCATCCCTTCTAAAGCTTCATCCCCCAACCCTTCTACCATATCCACAAACTACCACTACTACAAAAAGGGTATTCTATGTCGATTGTATACCCCTTTCTAAGATGGTTGTACGACTGTCTTTGTAACGAGCGTCGTTGAAAGTTATTACTTTCGACGACAGTTTTAAAATCGTCTTTGTAGCGCTCACTTTCTAAGACGATTCCTCAATGAAATCGTCATAGAAGATATTTTTTAAAATAAAAAAATTTAGCATGTATTTCTAAGATGGTTTTTTTGGAAAAATTGTCTTAGAATGGTTACATTCTAAGATGGTTCTCCTAAGAACCGTCTTAGAATACCCATATTCTAAGACTGTTTTCCAGAAAATCGCCATAGAAAAGGAGGTTTTTCTTAGAATATTGCAAAAAATATTTCTAAGACGGTTTTCCTTAGAACCGTCTTAGTTAAAGATTTTTTTTTAATTAAATAAATTTAAACTAAGACGACTTTTCCAAATAACCGTCTTAGTTTAAATTTATTTAATTTTTTTTACAAACATGATGGGTATATATAGCCTGCAAACAGACAATCTAATTAATCAATAAACTGAGATGTATTAGAATGTATTAATATGTTTAAGGTTACATAAAAGCAAGAGCACTCTAACCGCTGTTTATACTAATCATAATCCTAGCTAAAAGGGGAAAGGGAAACAAACCATGACAAGATGAGGAAATATGAAAACTAATCTTAAGAAATAATGAGAAAATACGGAAATTAATCTTAGAGAATAGTCTCACCAATGGTTGGAGTATATACAACTGGCTAGGGCCAATTCCTCATTATTATCAATGAGAAGTTTGTAAAATATCATTTCATTCCTCTTCTGTATACTAGAAACAGAACAACATGCTGTGTTGGCTACTTTTCAACTTTCATTTAAGCTCTGAACCTCTTCATCGGTGACCTGACCCCCAAATACCACTTTCATGATCCCATCCGATGGCTGAAATTCCACAATATCAGGGAAAAAAACTCACAGGTAAGTAAAAATCAAAATCACCCAAATGAAGAAGAAACCAAAAAAAAAAAGTTGAAGAAGAAAAGAAACAATACACTACACTATACCTGGTGAGAACGAACAGTGGAGGAATGATGAGTTGGGGATCAGAAATTGGTGTTTCAGGCCACGTAAGTAGATCTACAATTGAAGTGTGTGACTTCCTCACTGGAGTGCTTCTGTCCGTATCGTTCTGCTACAATACTCTGCTCACTGCTCAACCAATTAACCCTTACTACTCATTCTTCACTTTCAATAAAAAAACAAAAAATGACAAGAAAAAAAATGGAGGGGGACCGTGCCTGTTATTCCTGGTTGCACGAGCACTGTATGCTTATTCAAATCACCACTTGCAAATCCTTTCTTATCTCCCTCTAGCTCTAGATCTTTCTCTCCCTTTGGCTCTCCTAACTTTCTCTGCTTCCTCTTTTGGTCGACGGCCTCCAGTCGCTTTGTCTCGCAAATGAGTTCATCTGAAGAAAAAGAAAAGACCTAGGGAACATGTTAACCTAACGCAGCTATTTTCACCTTTTACTATAGATCAGATTATCTATTAAGAGAGAGAGATTGAAAATGCGTCTTGTGGTCTCTCAAACTCATCTCAAGCATCTCTTGTAGCCACCATTAATAGACCTCGAACTGCTGACCCCACCACTTCTAAGACTATGAAATCAGAGAGCTGCGAGGGCGAGAAGGCGTCGCTGCTAGCGAGAATCGGCGAGTTGGACGAGAAATTGAGATTGAAGACATGGGAGATTGAGGAGGCAGAGACGAAGCGGGTCGAGGAGGAAGGGAAGCTAACGCGTTAACCTAATGCAACTCCACGCTTTCAAGTTTCCTATTTTAAATGAAAGCAAGATTTTCAAAGACGATTTTTGTAAAATCATCTTTGAACACTTGTTTTCGAAGACGATTTTACAAAAATCGTCTTTGAAATTGTTCAAGTATTTACAAAATTGTCACCATTTATATTTCTAAAACGATTTTGTTACAACTGTTTTTGAATGTGCGTCGTAAAAAAGAGATTTTTTAGTAGTGTACCAAAAAAAAACCCCTAAAATTGTTATTAGAATTAATACCACAACACCACCAAGATTCAAATGAACGCCACCACACTAAAGCGGTTACAAGAAATCAATGCAACTCCAAAATTTTCCTCTCATGATTTGCGTTGCATTCATTAAATTTCAACAAAACATTCCTCCCCC
>CM023953.1:7267673-7284325 GCA_013407115.1 Glycine latifolia
ACACACACAAAAGAGACGCTAAAAAAACAAACAGTTAGAACAATAGTTTTGTAGTATTGGGATGCCATGTCATTGCCGACTCCTCATTGAAAAAAATCACGTAAGAGTTCCATCCTTGGACATTGCATGTACTGTCCACAGGTTTATCGTCTGCGATGCAATGAAACTAACACTTTGAAGGACTCCAATTGGGCGCACGTGCGAGCCACACAAAACGTGACTGAGTAAATAGAATCTTCTCTGTTAGTGCTTCCTAACTAATCTTAGTGTCATTACCTAGCGTCACTTATTTAGTAAACATTGAGGGAGAACCACATCTAAGGACATAGCAATATCATTTTGGGAACTTTGCAAAAGGGGAGTAAAAATCCAAATATCTTCGCCACTGATTTAATTAAAAATTGTAAAATCTAACAATTTAGAAAATCTTTTGTGGGAGACTTGAAGAGATCAATCTTCCACCCTAGCCTCCATCTTGTTATACATACTAACTTAAACATTAAAGTGTCTTTGCTAATATGTATACCTTTGCCTCTTCAACATCATCGTCGCTGCTCTCTTCAACTTAAAGTAAATTCAACAGCCTATAGACAAAGAAAGTTTTTGCTAGGCTATCCTACATCAAATTAAGTATGTATGAATGAGTTCATTGATATGTTACTTCTAAGAAAGCTAGAAGAGGAAAACAATTAATAAAGGTTAATTTGTTTTAAACTAATCTAACAGTTTAGCTAAACATTTTTGAATCTATAACATTAATGACATGTAAGCATGCGTGGATCCTTCGTGATACATTCCTTCCACGAAAACTAAACAAAAGAGTGAGAGTGAGAGAAATGAGACATACGTTTACTTTTTGTCAATTTGTTTTTAAAGAATTGCATTAATGTAGCTAAACAAATGAATCTAATTTGTTAAGGAATCCAACATTGAAGTACACAAGAACAAGTCCTTCATGATATGCTTCATGAAATTGCTGACACAATTCATGATTGACTTTGTAAAACCTGAGTTGTATGTACAAAAAAAGTAATAATGTTTATTTTGTTAACTAGATTGAGTAATTCGAATCTTATAATTTGTAAAGGTATCTATATGCAACATTAAAATATACAAGAATAAGTTTTTCATGATATGTTCCATGACATCGTTCTAAGCAGCAGCCACTGGCGAATAATTTATGATGGAGTTGCATTTGTCAAACTCAATTGCGCAAACTTCTCTATTTTGTTAAGTACGTAGTTTGTATACACAAAAGACGTATATACCAAGCGAATGAAATTATTTTTCGTATGTCCTACTCGTAATTAAGGAAATCACAAGGAAATTTCGTGTTTATAAGCATCAAAGAGACGAAGTTTCACCCACGATTAATTACAATATGTATAGAGTGCACGTAGTGGTAAGCAAATTACGTTTTCGCGGTACAATAATATTTTGAGTCTTGAAGAATTCACTCAATAAATAGTTATGTTTTACTTTTTTGAAAATCAATTAGTACGTACCTCTTATTAATTTATTGAGTTTTCACCTATAAGTTTTTTTTTGTTTTTTTTTAATATAATTTAACCAATAAAAAACGTGGTACTAACACTCTTGAATAGTTGAATTGGCCAATATAAATGAGAACTCTAACGCTTTGTCTATTTAT
The DNA here is from genome assembly GCA_013407115.1 of Glycine latifolia. Lineage (NCBI taxonomy): Eukaryota > Viridiplantae > Streptophyta > Magnoliopsida > Fabales > Fabaceae > Glycine > Glycine latifolia. Next base: position 7,269,325 of record CM023953.1, read on the forward strand.
TTATGTAGTCATTTACTGTAACAAGAAGTCTGAGGGTTTGTTTGAAAAAGAATAATTCAATTTCTCCTAAAATATTTTCATCTTCGTTCATTTCCTTTTATTTGTTTACTTTTGAAGATACCACAAAAGATTGAAAATGTAACTAATATCCTTATTTTTATTAAAATCATTTTTAATTTCATAACATGATCCATCTTCACTATATTATTTCTTTATCGTATAAGTATGTAAAATATTTAAAATTACATAAAAAAGAGAGAGCAATTAATGTTATTCTAAATATAATTAAAAGATGCAGTAAAAAATTTAATTAGAAGATAGTAATTAATACTTTTTTCTATGATAAATAAATAACAAAGGGTACTTATCCTCCTATCTATAAAAAATTGTTAAATACTTACTTATACTTTTAAGATAAATGCATTCATTTTTTATTTAATACTTTTTTTATAGCATATTTAAGATGATAATTCTTTAAAATACTAGCATGTAGAAAGCATTCCGAACATGATTTATTTCTGAAATGTCATAAACATTAACTATATTTTTCTTTAAATCATTTAATGAAAATAATATTTCGGACATAAATTTTACATTACATATGAGTAGCATTATTTAATATATGATTAAGACTTATTTTTTATACCAAAATATTTTAGGAACACCAAGATTTTTTAAAATTTTTTATTTAAACACAATTTGATTCTAATATAGTAAGATAGAATACTAATGATTTTCTTAGATGTGTTTTGCTCATATTTAGATTATTTAAATAAAGTTAAATATTTTATACCTTGATTTTTTTTGACAAAGAAAGGCAACTCTTTTTAAATATTAAAAATATTACTTAAAAAATGAAATTTTATCAGTAATATGTTTGTCGAAATTTCTACTTTAAATTTTATATGATAAGATATCCCAAAATAAAAAAGGTAAAAAGTAAATGTAGCTTCACAATGGATAAGTGTTGCGGACTTGGCAAGTATACCTATCGTACAAGTAATAAAGTGATGAAGTAGAATTATCGTCCCACGAGGATTGTTTGACCGATTAAATTGTAATTCGTATCAATAAGTTGGATAACAAATAATAAATTGAAGTTTGGTTTTGTATGTGTAATGAGTGATTTTAAACTAAACTATGAACATTAAACATATATGAACAAGTAAATCGAAAAATATAATATGCGACGATAGTAGCTAGGGCAACCCACACTCGATGTTTCCTTTCAATGAATTTGTATTGTTCACTACATTCAAGTATCTAAATCACTCAACCATGTGTTTAACTCACTATTAGTTATTTCCTAATTCCTTAGAAGAATAACCCTTTAACCCATTTGCAAGCCCTAATCCCTTAGTGACCTTCCTAGGGTTAAGCATTAAACAACACATTCAAGGGCTGCAAACATACATTCCTATCCCTAGGCAATGCAAGCAAGTTACTTCACTTAAGTCCAAGACTAGTGTCCCAATATCCCTATTGTGAACCCTAGCTCTCAATCCTTCATTAGAGTGATCAAATCCAAAGAAGAAGTAAACAATATAAGCAAAGTGTAGTAAAATAACTTTCAATAAATGAAAAATAGTATTCAATACATTCCAATGGAAGTTACATCAAGTGCTTGGCCCTAACTACAAATTAAACTAGCCAAACCTCATAATGGGTGGCTGAGTTACATCCAAAATAGACATGCCCAGCTGAGAATAAGGAGAAGAAGATGGAGAAAGACCCCCACTTGGACCTTCAACTCCCAAGCCTTAGCAAGAGCTTCCCAAGCTTCTAAAACCCTAGTAATTGTGATTTTTGAAGTGTAGGAACGTGCCTTCAATGCTGGAATTAAGGTATTTATAAAGAACATGTGAAAACTCAGCTTTACCCTCAACAACATTTAAGATTACACAGTCTGCAGAGTCCCACGCTGGTAGCGTGGCTTCATTCTTCAAGTCCCACGCTGGTGGCGTGGCTGTCCACGCTGGAAGCGTGGCATTCCAGTGAATAATATAGTTCCAGGCCTCTTTCCACGCTGGTAGCGTGGCTCACCACGCTGGTGGCGTGGCAACTTTTGAACATCCACGCTGGTAGCGTAGCACACCATGCTTGGAGCGTGGGTTTCCAGTGAGTTCTTGATTTGTAGGGCCCTTTCCACGCTGATGGCGTGGTCTTCACGCTGGTGGCGTGGAAGCTTGTAAACACCCACGCTGGTAGCGTGGCAGCTTCCTTTTCCTGACTTGTTCTGTGTAATAAGCTTTTCCTGTTATAAAATTGTTTAAATTAATCATAACTCAAGCAAGGGACATAATCATCAACATTTATCAAGATTATGAGCAATTTAGGTCATTTATGGATGATTTCATGCTTCTAATAGCTTGGAAATGAGCATATGCTAGGCGCATATCAATAAGCTAAAACAACATAGAAAGATATAACACAACAAGAAAGCAGAGTAATGGTTTTTATATTCCTAGACAACGCGGACATTCTAAATTTCAATCCATGATTTTTTTTTCTTTTAAATGTACAAGGAAACTATTTATATAACAACATTCTAGGAAGATCATTTCTTGAAGCAAACATATAATGGATATAGAAAAAGGTAAACAAAATATTTATTTTGGGTCATGTTACATGTATTTCTAGGTTATCACACTCAAGATATTATGATTGACATTAATTTAAAAGATTTTTACACGATAATAAATAGATAGTTCCCACAAAATGAGACCATACGATGCTAACTACTACTTCAACCTGCCAAAAAATATATATTACATGAAAATAAAGAAAAGATAGAAAACCAAATGGGGATGCAAAAAATGTAATTATTCATATTTTGTGTGTGAAAAAGAGAGATTGGGTTCCGTCTTAGGCCAATGCCAAAAATAACAAATTTTATTTTGCGGCTTCAACACACCACCCCACTATCACATGCCATTCATATTCTTTTATGCATTGCTTCTTTCTTCTCCCCATTCACACTTTGCCCACTAAATTCCCATCCCATCATTAGCTGGCTCTATAAGCTTCTTCCCAATACTCCTCCACTCTCTTTATATTCTCCTCAAAAGTCTCACTCTTTTTTCTCACTTCTATTCCATAATTAAACCTTCTTTTGTTTCTTTCTCTCTTTCACTCTCAAGTCTCAAACCATGGCGTTTAGAGGAGGCACTATGTGGATATTAGCAATGATGGCATTACTTGAGATTCAGATATGCTCATCGGAGATAAACCGTGGAAACTTTCCAAATGGCTTCGTATTTGGCACTGCCTCTTCAGCTTTTCAGGTTGGTACCCCTCATCTTTTAACTACCATTAGTTTATTATATTTGTTCAACTTCAATTTCATGCCACAAAAGAAAAGATGATTTTTTTTTTACCATGTTATTAGTATAAATTATTAAATTAATTTTCATTCAAAAAAATTTAATTATTAAATTCTTGAATTTTGTGATTATATATTTTTTATGTAAATGTGTTTGCTCTTTTTATGATTATTTTGTTTCGGTTTGTTTTTCTATTTGATAGAAAAAAGAAAAGAAAAAAAAACTTGTCATGTCTTTGCTCTTTGGCATTTTGAGAGGGGTGAGGTAAACCTTGAGATGCTTTTCTTCCGCTACGTGAAGGAGCGGTTACCGCAAATGAATGAGGAGAGATAAGAACGAAAAACGACATAGCATACTGAGCGATAGCGAACAAAATTTGCCTCTTTTGACATGAATTAATTAATTGGCCTTTTTCCTCCTTTACTTTTCTCATTAATTGTTAATGTATCAAAGTGACACAACATAGGTTAGTCGCATTAGAAAAGTGTGCAATATATTATGTGTTTTGGTAATAAAAAAAGGAAAGAAACTGGTAAAAGATAAAGGGGATGGAAATAAAGAAGAGATAAATAGAGTGAATAAAAGTAGATGAAAAATAGAATGAAAATAAAGTATTTATTGTGGCTGGTTATAAAGGTTTATTTGGTGGTAAAGGAAGAATGGAGGGAGGAGAGATGGTGAGTTTGACTTCTTCCACTAGAAAAAATACTAACAATTAAAGTTGATAGATAACAAAAATATATTTATTGTAATAGAAATAAAAAAAAATCTGTTGATTATCGAATTTTTTAAACAAACACTCGATTATCCTTTAGAAACGGAGGTAAGTTGGATTGGATGGTTAAGAGAGAAGATAATTATAGCTAAATAAAAGCATGTATTTAGTATTTTGAGGATAATTATCGAATTTTTTAAACAAACTTTAATTAACTATTATTCAATTATTTAATTAATTTCAATTTATCATTTTTAATATCTTTAGTTTTAACTTGAATTCCAATAATTTTTTCTAAAATAAATTATCACTAATTAAAAATAATAATATATCATCATATAAATTATTTATCATAAATCAAAAATATAATTTATGTATTAAAATATTTGTTTATTATAGATTTTAACTATCAAATAATTTATATTTAGAAGTATTTATTTATTATATATTTTAATTATTATATAATTTATATATTTAGAAGTATTTTATTATTATAAATTTAGTTGTACATTTATTTTGTGCAATGACTGGCTAAAATACTAGTTACTCTCTATTTTATCACTTATCATTTTTTTTATTTTTCTATTTTTTAATCTTTTTTAAGAATTATAAAAAATGTTAAAAAATATTGTAAGAGTGAAAATGATTTAATATTGGTATCACAAAATAACATAACATACATTTAACACTTTACTATACTACGTCAAATTTTGCTCCGTGCAGTAAAAGTGTATGGTTTTTTATACAGTAAATCTGTTAGAAAGCCGAGTTCAATATAGTGATTGAGATGCATTTTATGTAACTTGTGAGACTCATAAATAGTTTAATTTACCAAATATTATACTTGTAGGTGACGATCCAAACTTCATTAAAGGGGATCTTACCTAACAACGTGGTCCTAGAATTAATCCTAGAATTATTCTGGTATGATATATATCCAGTGCCGAAAATAAATTCAATGTCCAAGCTCCTGCGTTGACTTTGAGTTTGGGTTTATTTCAAAATATATATTATAAAAAATATTTTTGCATTTCATTCTATTTTGTTGACAATTTTTGTCCGTCTACACAATAAATGGTTGTCTGGCAACTCTTATTTTTTTTTCATTTTAGAAACCAATCGCTAAAAAAAAAGTTGATGCCAGCCATGTGTTTGGGGAAATGGGTCCTGAAGTTTGAAAAGAAAAAGGCTATATGGTATGAAGTTATTAATCTTTCCACTCAAAACAAATTTATTTCTTTCATACAATAAAATTATCTATTTTGTTATTAGAAACTTAAAAGAGGAAATAGCGCATTAATTTAAGCCAGAAAAATTTTCATACACAAAGAACACTTATCAATTACTTATATGTATCTCATTACAAAAAGATGGTGTTTATTATGACATTTGAATAAAATATCTATCAGTTTTATTAATTAATTTTCATAGGAAAATTTGACTAAACTATCTTTAGTAAGATCTTTTTTTTTTAATTATATGTTTTTCGATCATAATGTTTGAATTTGAGACTTATATAGATGGACTCTAATTTCACTAAAAACAAGAATTTGTTGGTATCAAATATTAATACCCATGGTTTAGATACATGCAACTATAAAAAACTGTAGAGAAATTTGATGTGCTTGTGGGACAGCGAACCTATGCAAAAGCAGATAACTGCAAAAAGATGTGGTTGCAAAATAGTATGCCTCATTTTTTATTTGGATTCTATAAATATGTTTTATGGCGGTATATATTATTAGTTCCTTGTACTTTTTAGATATACTTTTTAAAATAGTTATTATAAAATATAAAAATTAATAAATTTACATATATGCATGATAATTTTTTATTAAATAACAGTATAAATATTTAAACAAAGAGTGTATTTAAATTAAATTCTAAAACATTACCTTTATTTTCTTCTTCTTTGTATTTCTTACATTTTATTTTTCACCATCATCGAGTGCTTCTCTTGTTTTTATTCGTGTCTGTAATGAATCATTATTGAATGTGTTATTTTAACGGTATCTTTTTTTTTTCTTCCTAAAACTATTATTAAATCATATTCATATTTGTCTTGTTTGAACAACTGATATAATGATTCAATGATTCATCAACAACAAAAATAAAATGATACAATGATTGGTAACTGATGTAAATGATGTTATTGACTTCTAGTATGAAGGGGCAGTGAAAGAAGACGGAAGGGGACCCTCTGTGTGGGACACTTTTTCACATACTTTTGGTAAGAATCAATAAATAAATTTAGAGTTTTATGTTGTGTTATTTAATTATAAGCTATCATTTAAATTATTTTAAGATAATTATAAAAAATTCAATAATTTTTATCATATATAACTAATTATGATACATGAATGTGTAAAATTCTCTACACTATAACTTATAACCCTTTTTTATAATTATAAAAAATTCAATAATTTTTATCATATATAACTAATTATGATACATGAATGTGTAAAATTCTCTACACTATAACTTATAACCCTTTTTTATAACCCTTTTTCTCATCACCTGGCCTATAAATAAGTTAGCGGGGTTATTATAATTTAATTATGAGCCTTGACTTTGAGTTTGACATTTTAGAAATGCGACTACAATAAAAATTTTAGATGAGAAATTTTATCATACATAAATGATCGTATTTAACTTAATCTAAGTTATTTGGATGTCTAATGTAGTATCCGTTACTCTTTAGATAAAATAAAAAATATTCATTCTTAATGATTTGTTAAAGTTATGTTCAATTCATGTAAAAAAGAAGAAGAAGAAGTGATACTCAATCATTGATTTTTGATTGGCCATTCTGTTGTGCACTTAATTGTTTCAATTGAAGTTTCATAAATAATGGAAATGTTGATGTCTAGTACTACATTTCACTTAAAGCAATTCTTTGACTGTGTGAATATCAAGATTCAAGCGTGCTGAAAATTATATTTTCTGGAATTTGACTGATGACATGTTTTTAAAAAAAATATGAAAGTCTCAATTTCTAATGAAAAAAATTATGAATATATTTGGGAGTTCAGTTTCGAAGGAAATGAATAAGGAGGACAATTTTTTTTTTCCATTTCTAATAAATGTTCTCTAATTCGACATTTTTTTAAATGAAAGAAATAAAATAATAATTTATCATACAAACTTAATGTTTTGATCTTTCATTTATTTCTATAAACATTATGTAAGTATTTTAATTCAAAAAAATAGTTGTCCTTTTTTTTCTTTTCTTCCAAAACATCGCTCTTAAATATACAGTACCTTCAAAAAACCATCGATAATAACTATCTGATATATTCTACTGGTTTACGTAAAAGTAATCATCAAATTTAATTTTTCATCAATCACTGAGGATTTTTCTCTCTTTAAAATAAGGACTTTAATGCAAAAAAATTAATTTTTTCTTATGATGCTGCAACTTGAAAGTAACAAGTTTCTTCATTTTTCTTCTGATCCCATATTTTGGTCATCATTTATTGTCCTCGGTAGCTTGGTAGAGCTTGATAGTTCCATTCTTATTTCTTATTTTTACATCATAGAACCAGCCTAAAACCTTAAATTTCATATTCTTTAGCTTAATTACGGTCTCCAATTAATCAAAATGAGAATTAGAAACCTTCTAATGGGGATAGAATTGCTAATTAAAGTGGAGCGTGATTTTGCTATAAAGTGGTATATGTTCTAACAAAGAGATATAAGGTGGATTAAATAGTTAAGGAAAAAGAAAAGAGGAAAAAAAGTCATGGATTCGACCTTGTTACCAAAAATTAACATTTTAACCATCTAAGATTTTCCCATAAAATATATATAAAAAAACTCATTACCTTACATTTATATTGCAGGCAAAATAATTGATTTCAGCAATGCTGATGTTGCGGTGGATCAGTACCACCGATACGAAGTAAGTAACAATGGGTACAGCTAAAAAATTTGGAACCTGTTTTTTCATCTGCAAAAATTATGTTTCTAAATCAGTTAAATACTTATGCAATCTATAAGAGTTAAAAGAGATCTATAACATGTGTAAGAGCTAGAAAGAGATCTATCATGATATTGGTCCAATTATGATTCTAAAACAGTTAAATACTTTTGGAAGATATAAGTTTCCTATGAAGCTTATTAGCTTAAAACAGTTAATTGACATTCTTCTAATGTGATGACTCACTTTATAAAAACAAATTTGGCCTATTTCATAGTAGATACGATTCAACCACCTTTAACACTAGGTCAAAAGTTGTGCAATTTTTTTTATTTTAAAATTGCATATTGTATTTCCATGCAGGAAGATATACAACTGATGAAGAACATGGGAATGGATGCCTATAGATTTTCCATTTCTTGGTCTCGGATTTATCCCAGTAAGCATTTTCATACGGTTTATCAAAATAGGCAATTGATTTAATGTTATTTACTACCATTATCTTATAACAAAATTTTGCAGTTAACAAATGTTAATAGTGTTGTGATTGTTGTTGTAAAATTTAGGAAGTACACTATGTTATAGCCTCATTCTTTGGATAACAAACAAAGGGATTGTTGCACGCCAAGTTCCAAAAGAACATTAACACTTTTGTGTGACTGTTGAATGATTTTAACAATTGTTTTTTTTTAGCTACTTTGAAAGTTTCTGTTTAAGTATGCCTAACTTGAAAAAAATTGATCTGAATCACTAAAATTTCACTTGATAGATGGATATGGCGAAATCAATCAGGCAGGAGTTGATCATTATAATAAACTCATTAACGCGTTACTAGCCAAAGGTAACTCTCATTATCCTTGTGCAATTGTTACATTTCTGTAATTTAGTTGTGAATATATAATAAAAGTTGCATTCCGTCAACAAATGTTGTCTACATCTTGAGAGTTCTGAGTTGTAGTAACATTTCTGATTTCTTGATCCCTACATTTGTAGGAATTGAACCATATGTGACTCTCTATCACTGGGACCTGCCTCAAGCCTTGGAAAACAAGTACAATGGATGGCTAAACGCTTCGATCATGTACAAAATATAGCTCTTCATTTTAAATATGATTTTACATTACTCTTAAAATTTTGGTAACAAGACAATATGCTTATAGTTATGTGATTCTTGTGCTACAGAAAGGACTTTGCAACTTATTCTGAGACATGCTTTCAGAAATTTGGGGATAGGGTGAAGCATTGGATCACATTCAATGAGCCACATACATTTGCCACCCAAGGATATGATGTTGGTCTACAAGCGCCTGGTCGATGTTCCATTCTCCTTCACCTGTTTTGTAGGTCAGGGAACTCTGCTACTGAACCTTACATTGTTGCACACAATGTCCTACTCTCTCATGCAACAGTAGCAGATATTTATAGGAAAAAATATAAGGTAAAAAAAGTAGTTTTATTTTGGTAGTAGTAATCTTGTTAAGAAAGCAATAGAATGATGATTCAGATATAGATAATTGTTCAGTGTATCATTGGTATTAGAGATTTTAACAATTCATAATTCTTTTAAGAGCTTATACAAGTGTTGATATGCTCCTTGTGAAATTATTTACATCACATTAAAAAGCTTAAATATTGATAACTTTGGTTATTCCACAGAAAATACAGGGAGGATCACTTGGGGTAGCTTTTGATGTCATTTGGTATGAGCCACTAACAAATACCAAAGAAGACATTGATGCAGCTCAAAGAGCTCAAGATTTTCAGCTGGGCTGGTAAGTCATTCACATTTTTGCTGAAAGTGTTGGGCTAAGTCATTCACATAGTACCTCAGAGATTTGAATTTACATATTTTTTTAATCTAAGGGCATAAATGAATGGCTGAATAAGCATAAGAGAAGGAAAATTGTTCACATTGGACGTTCTATATAGGAGTTGTATAAAACAGTCACCTTTTGTTTAAGGCCTACAATGTGTCCCTACCATCAAAATGAAAAACAAGGTCATAACTAGAATTAAATTGTTATATGTCATAATGACAGGTTTCTTGATCCTTTGATGTTTGGGGATTATCCAAGCTCAATGAGGACTAGAGTAGGAAGCAGGCTACCGAAATTTTCACAATCAGAAGCTGCGCTTGTTAAGGGTTCATTAGATTTTGTTGGAATCAATCATTACACCACATTTTATGCACAAGACAATTCTACTAACTTAATTGGAACCCTGCTCCATGATTCCATTGCAGACTCTGGTGCCGTTACCCTTCGTAAGTTTTGGACCAAACATTAACAAGCTATAGCATTCATTTGTAATTTTGCTTTTTTGTTCTGCCACTAAGTTATTGTTTTTCCTTTTCTTTGCTCTCAGCATTCAATGGTACTAAAGCTATTTCGGAAAGGGTAAGTGATATATGACTCTTTTTTTTTGTCTCATTGAGATATTGTAACGACGATTGCTTGAGAAACAAACCATAATCATATTGAATTTTGCTACTGGAAGCTACTAAGTAGAGCAACAAAAGTTTGTCATTATAATTCGGTGTTTGCTATCAAAACTTGTGACATAAGAATGAGAGAGTCTTGTCCTTAGTTATCTCTTATTGTCCTTCTTGTACTTAATTTTCATTTTCCATTATAATCAACTCTCCTTTTAACCATAATAAGTACTTAGAGCATAATTGGCTATTGGATTTTTATTTTTTGGTTAATTCTATAACTTGTAAATTCTGACATGCAGGCAAGTTCTATATGGTTGTATATTGTGCCACAAAGCATGAGAAGCTTAATGATCTATATCAAACAAAAGTATGGAAACCCTCCTGTCTATATTACAGAAAATGGTAATCTTCAAATTCTTATATTCTACCAAATCTCTAGAGTGAATTTTGGCATTAAAATATTTAAGTATAACATAAATTACAAATTTGATTCCTTTAAAGTAACTAGTTCACTTTAGAGAGGAAAGGAAGGAATTCCAATAATTGATAAGAAAATTAATGGTTGTTATTACCTGCACGTGCATAATAAATTATAGATTTGTTAAAATCCACTTCCTTAATTTTCTCATCTAACAGTTGAGATTCCTTTCTTTTCTCTTTAAAGTGAATTATTCAAAGGAGTAAAATCCATTAATTACTTTTTTGACAGGAAAAAATCCATTAATTACTTAGTTGATACTAGGTGTTTGATAAAATGGTGCTTTATAGTATTTTTACAGGGCTAGGTATCATGATATGGTTCCAAATTACACACTAGAACCTTAAAATCTTCTCTCTTGGTATCTCTATAATCCTTGACATCATAGTTTTTTTGTGTGTGTATTTCCATATTCTATAATTCGCAATTCTATCTATTTTCCATTTTTTTCCAGCACTCTTAGTTGGAAAACAGTAGAATAAAATGCCAACAAAAAGTAAAAATTGTAAGCTAAATCTTCTTTCTCATGTCTATCACAGGGATGGATGATCCAAATAGTCTATTTATCTCCATTAAGGATGCTCTAAAGGATGAAAAACGGATTAGATACCACACTGGCTATTTATCTTACTTGCTGGCTTCTATCAAGTATGTAATAGTATAAAATAGTTTTACATTGTTATCCAATTCCGAATCATTGTTTGAATTACTTTAAAATAATTATTTGAAAAGTCAACAAACTTACCATAAGAATAACCCTTTTTTCTCTTTTTTAAGTCAATAAACTAATGAAGTGCTGATTTGGTTGATTGCAGAGATGGTTGCAATGTGAAAGGTTATTTTGTGTGGTCACTATTGGATAACTGGGAGTGGTCAGCTGGATACACTTCTAGATTTGGTCTATATTTTGTTGACTACAAAGACAATCAGAAGAGATATCCCAAACAATCAGTGGAATGGTTCAAGAACTTCTTGAAACCTACTAAATAACTATGAAAAATATGTGCAAGATTGTATTTGGAATCATAGAAACTGTATTTGATTAGATTTGAATTGAATTATATGATTCAAAAAATTAATTTACATGTTGGAAACTTATTGTAATAAAAATTAAGATTTGAAATTGATTTGTGAATCAACTTTTACAGTTGGAACACCTTGTCACTTGTAATCGAATGAGTTATTTTATTTTACTAAATTTTTTTCGAATTAAGAAAAGTAGTGTGCGTTGATAAATAAAGGTAAAATTATTAATTCAAGTGTTTAAAACTAAACTTAAATTAAATGCACTTAAATATAACTAACTTTGAGTGGATTTATTAGACATAGATATTCAATATGCTTTTTGTCCTTCTAAGATTATTTTGTTTTGTTTTTATTTTCTTTTGGCCCATCTTTTTAAAAATTTTAGGAATTAGCGTCCTCCAATAAAAAATTATGGAGGACCGTATTTAAGCAATCTTAATATCTAAAAAATGAAAAAAGAAGAAAAAAAATTCTAAGATATTGTAATTTATTCTTTGATTTTGAGACTTTCGTATTGAACTTAAAAAAATGAAGTTTGAAGTCTTCAACGGTGTTTGAAAATGCAAACATTAGACACATCCTTTAAACACTATTGGAAGAAGTTACAATTTTCTCCTATAAACAGGGGGATTGAGAACGGTTGATGTTTCTATCCAATAAATAAGATCATATCCAATAGATGAATAGAATCATAAGAGCAACAACACAAGAGAAAATACTTCATGTGGCATGTGAAAGCACCATCCTAAAGAACTTATCTATAAATACCACGCAAGCCCTTGAGAATACAATAAAAACTTCTTGAATAGGACCACAACAACATAACTATATCAAGGCTGAAAATAATCACAACCCAAGAATGAAAGAGGAAGAACAAGAAGCAACATCTTTTTCGCACAAAGATTTATATATGAAATGTTAATAAAAAATAATGTTAATTAAAAACAGTAACAATGTAAATTTTTAAGATAAGATAAAACAACAATTAAAACGTTAATAAAATATCCACATTTAAAAACGATGAAGATAATCCCATATTTTTCAAAACTTATCAATTTTAAAAAGGTTTAATTATTCTGTGGTCCTTGAAATTTTGTCAAATTTTTAATTAGATCCTTAAATTATTTTATTCAATTGGGTTCCTAAAATTCTATGTATTTTTTAATTAACTCTTTAAATTTGCATTTTTTTTAATTGGGTTCCTGCATTAAGGACCTAATTAAAAAAACACTATTTCAAGGACCTAATTGAAGAAGAAAAAAATTCAAAGACCTAATTAAAACTAGTGAAATACTTCAGGGTCTGTAGATTGATTTAACTTTTAAAAAAACATTAACATAATATAAAGATTTCTAGATAAGCTTTGAATCAGAATTTAAATTCAAAACATAAAATTAATTTATTAAATCACAATGTAAAAATTTTGCGAGGCCCATCATCACACGCAAAACGGGTAAATAGGCGAAGGTAGTTACTTTTTCCACTTTCCTCATTACTTATACACTCTCATTTCCCATCATTTTTTTTAATTTCTTTCCCTAAACTACCCCCATACATACACTCCCCACATCTTCTTCCTCCCGTACTCTCCTGGAAAAAACACACCTTCCCCTTCCTTAACTCTCTTTCGAAAATAAAAAGAAAACTACTCCCCTCTCATTTATATTTAGCCTAGGCTCCTTCTTCCACCAAGCAATTGTCGCTGTCCTGATCCTCTTCTCCAATGCTTGAAATCATTCACATGGTTGTTTTCAAAATTAGTCATTCGATGTTTAAGAATAAATTAAAGTATCATGAATGTGTACAAAACAACCCACAATATTTGTATTTGAGTTTGATTGTTTTACGACTAAGAACATTGTATTGGCGAGACCTTGGTCAAGTAAACTGTAAAAATTGGTGACATCATTCTGCTGACCAATGTGTGTAAAATTTTCTTTTTCTCTAAATTTCTTTATTTTCAATCACTAAATAAATAAGAATATTATTTTATTTTTTACTTGGTACTTTTATTGGTTTTTTAATAGTTAATTAGAAAGAGTATAAAAACAAATTATTTAAATAGACGAGTGTTAGATTTGACTAATTAAATAATGGGGCTGGTGTTAAATTAATCGTGATTATTGTTTGAGTTCAGCTTTCTACACCATTTGAAATTCTCCTACACCATTTTAAAACAGTGCAATTCTGTTAATATCCTTTGCTTTAAAAAATAATTTGTTTTATTTGATTTTAACCCTTTCTTCTTCTTCCCTCTGCTGCACCTTCCCTCCTCTGCACCTTCCCTCCGCTGCACCGAGGTCCTACACCATTGTGCCTTCACTTAATCCGCATTGCATTGATTGGTTTATTCCTTCGCTTCATTCGTTTGCCGCACCTTCGTTGAGGTTGTCCGTGGATATCTAGAAGTTCGTGGTGGTCGTTTTCTGCGTCACTGGTGAGTTCTTGCTTTCTTAAACTTGGCATTGCTGGTGTGGTGGCTGTCGCAATTCCGCCATGGCGAAAACGGAAGCGGTAATCCGTAGGAACAAGGGTGATGAACATCATACGGATTGGTCGAGCAACGTACGGATCCTACAATCCATAAGGATCATACGGATCATGTAATCCGTATGAAGCTTACGGATTGATTAATCTGCACGCATCACATGGATTACGTGATCCGTATGAGGCTTACGGATTACTCAATCCGTAAGAATCATATGGATTACATGATCCGTATGATCCTTACGGATTGTAGGATCCGTACGAGGCTTACGGATTCAGTAATCCGTATGTATGTTTTTGCACTTTTTAAAAATTTTTCAGTAAAAATTCCTGATATCGAGTGAAACCAGATTAAAATTAAGTACCTCCTGTGAAAAAAATTGTGTAGTATCACTTGAAATGGTTGAGTGTTAATCTTGGTTTGGTTTTGGAGAAATTGAAATAACATTTTGCTTAGTATTATATTATTTTAAATGATTATTGTAGCAAATGAATATATATGGTTGACTGGTTGTGTAGTATGATTTGGAATGGTTAAGTATGGCTGAAGCTTGGTTTGGTTTGAAGTCACTCATGACATGTATTGATTAAGTACGCATTGAGATGAATTGATTAAGTA
>CM023953.1:7284425-7364295 GCA_013407115.1 Glycine latifolia
GTATACAAGGTAATTTCAGCATTTTATTGGACTACATGTTAAAAAAACAAGCATGATTTTGAGCAAGTTTATGTTAGGCACATGCAAAATTTATTGACCTACTCCTCTTCAGACAAACATAAATCACTAACAAGTAGATAACTTATTCTTAATCACCAAATTGTGGAACAGGACAAGTACAAAAATGGGAAAATACTTGCAATAAAAAAATTAATCTTAGGCCAATGCAGGTAGATGGATGAACAATTAGATAGTGAAGTCAAGCTTATAAGTAATGTTCATCACAAAAATGTGGTTTCACTTCTTGTATGTTGAAAGTCAACACAAAATCCTTGTTTATGACTACATGGAAAATAAAAGCTTGGACAGATTCTTAATTATTTGGTTAAACTCATGTCAATCTCCTAATTGAAGAATTCATTGGATATCTATTTTTAAATGTTGTCCTGTATTCTTCCCCTTCACTCAATGTTTTAATTCAAATTTTCAAAACAGGTGAAAATAAGGCATCTCTGACCTCTAAACAAAAATATGATATAATTTTAGGCACAGCAAAGGGTTTGGCCTATTTAATTGATTATTTCCACATTTGCATCATACATAAGGAAAAAATTGACCAACAATATCTTTTATTCGATGATAACATGCTGCCAAGAAATGTTGTTTTTGGGCTGCCAAGACTTCTACCAGACTTCTTATATAGGCATATAGCTTATAACTATGTGGCTTGTTTTTGCCAAACACACTAATTTGCAGAGACAAGTATAAAAGAGTCAAATTGCAAAATGATAAAAGACTGAAACTCTATTTCTTAGTGCACATAAGACACACATTTCTTTTCTTCTCATTTAATGACTAAACATTTTCCTCATCAACATGTATTCTGTTTTCATTTTATCCTTAACCATTGCACATCACCAACACATCACACAACTTAAAATTGCATGAACTTGTTTCACACAAACACAACACCTCAAATTACCAATTTATTTATGCAACTCTGTTGTAAAAATGATTTAATAATTAATAAAACTGCATATGAACATTTACATTTATAGTTTTCCATGGGCTCATAAAGGATGCTTCCCCTTAATTGTCATGTGAGGGTTAAGCAGCAGTCATTTACTATAAAAGGTGTTCATGATCGATAGCAATGTGTGTATGTGTGCTTGTGAGAGGAACAGAGAAAGAAAGATAACTTTCCTACTGTAAAAATATTAGATAAAGTAGCAAAAGAAACAACAAATGAAAAAATAGCATAAATAGCACCACTTCATAATTTTACGACCTACCATGTAATGTATGATCTTCAACTATATAATATCTGCAACCCAATGACAGAAGTCATTCAAATGGACTCTAAACCAAAATGGAGGAACCCAGAAGGGGTATCCCTTATCCTTACCTTTTGACTGGAAATAGCCAGATTCATAGTAGGTGGTTGAAATTTGAAACTTTTACTTAGCTAGTGCCTTGCGGATTTTTGTTGCTTTACTATAAGAAAGAATGCGTACTCAATTTCAAAACGGTATAGATAATCTATCATCTTGAAAGTTTAAGCTATTATATGAAATTTCTAAAATAATCTTACTTATAACAAATTTTTACTTAAGCCAGAGTCTATTTTATGCACTTCAGGTATAATTCTATTAACTCTTGACAAATGTGTGTTGTTTGAACATCTTAGGCCACATTCTGGTTGGGGTGGTTAAGAGTTTTTTTTTTTTTGGTTTTAAAATGTAATTTTTAAAATATAATATGTTTAGAAAAAAAGAGTTTAAATAGTTTTTAAATCAATTTTAAAATAGTTTAAAAACCAAGAAAAAATGAATTTGTGAATTTAGTTTAGTTTTAAAACACACTCTCATCACCATCATCCTCCACCACCACCACCACATTGACTGGTATTATAGCTACCAGCACAATTCCTCCTACACCATTTCATTACCACTACTATAGCTGACATTGTCACCACTACTATAGCTGACATGAACCAAGCAAACTTTGAACAAAATCATTTCTATTAAATATTAAGACCAGTTTACTAAAATAATAGTACATAGGTAAGGTGGGAGATGAAAAATTACTCTGTTGATAACTTAAAAAATTATCCTCTAACTCTACATATTAACACTGTCTCAGTCAACAAATGCATTGCCTCCTCATACATTACTATATTTCGCAGGTGCAAATAGAACCCAAAGAATTAATAATTACTAAAGAATTGTTAAAATATAAACCAGAGAAAATGTATAAGCTTTACAATTTAAAGCTGTAAAAGGAAACCTACACCAAATTGATTACTATTATTTCATATATAAGATACCAGGAATGGTTGTATCTGATGTAGGTAATTTTAACGTAATTCATACTTATATTAATCGTTGATTTTAATATCAATATATCTAACTTTTAAAAAATTATTTGGCATGTGAGTTTAAGTTGTGCACACCGCAGCTTTCGTCTATTTTGGAATAATTAGGACGGGAAAATCTGGACTGATTTCTCAAAAATTTCATTCCTATCAAATGAGCATTCTGACAGTGCCTTTACTAGCAAGAGGATTTTTTTTTGTTACATCTAGCAAGAACATTGTTACACTGTAGCAACTAATGGAATCTAGACACATAATAATGCCACCCATTATATTCATTAGTCACTAGTTCATGACATTGAACACGCAATGAAATTAATCACTATAATCATGTCATCTATGATCTAAATTGTAAAACAAGATATTAATTGAGTGCTGTCATACTGATACATAGCCCTTTTTGAGTAAGGGAGAACTTCATAGAAATTAGACGGAGGAAAGGAAATAGAAACTAAATCCTGAATTCATTCTTCTCTACTCCTCAAAGCAATAAATAGGTTTATATAAGCCACATATTACCCACACCTAGCTGCTACAACACCTAAAAGCTAGCCAAAATGGCAAACAAGATTCCTAACAATTTCTAAGAAACCCATTCCAGAACCTATTTTTCATTCAGAAAACCTCGAAATAATTACAAGACACCAACGAACTGAACAAGCCCTCAAAACACGTTGTTGAATTCAAAGATACCAACAAGAAGATGTTACCCTCAGAACATGCTACCAAAAAACAGGGTTTCTCTTTCTTTCTACTTTCAAATTCTTACAAATTAAAAAATGAAACGAAAATTAGGGCAAAGAAAATCTTACCTCAATATCCGAATTGAAGATGGCGGTACACCAGGTCCATTCAAAGTTATGGGAGGCGGGCTGAAACAGCCAATGAGGGTCTAACGGAGGCCGACACCGGAACTGTGGGTGAAGGATTCAGAGAGGGTTCAATTGACGGATAGGGCATGAACACTGCATTTGTGAGACTAAATGGAGAGGGTCCCAACAGATAAAACGTCGTCGTTCTACTCATTTGGTATTTTGTTAAAAAAATTAGGACCAAAACGAAGACGGTTAAAACTACGACCGTCGTTGTTTGCAACTTTCAAAGACCCCAGACACTACAACCGTCGTTGTAGTTTTCATTTTAATTACAAAAATGCCACCGCCCCCCCTTTAAAGACGGTCTCGCGAGAACCGATGTTAATTGGTCGTCGTAAAATGCACAAATTGTAGTAGTGTGAACTCCAGTTTGTAAATTTGGTATGAAACACTTTGGAAGATCAACAATCGTAGAAGGAAAACATATGAAATGGATTAAGCTAAAGTCAAGCAAAAACGTTATTCAGCACAACAAGGCATTCGCCGTTGACATGTTTTGCATAACCAGATATTTGAAGTGTCTGCTAAGATATTTAATAACTGGTATTAAGTTTAGTAGTATAGAAGATATAAGGTTGATCTAATAATAAAGGAAGAAGAAAGAAGGAAGAAGAGAAAAGGAAGAAGGGAAGAAGGTAAGAAGGGAAAGGTTACGAGTTAAAATTTTCTGCTAACAAAATTTAACAATATTAATAAACATTTATCGATGAAAATAAAAGTTTATTTTAGTGTCAAATTCTGAAAAGTCGAAAAGTTTGATGTCAGACTTTAAAAATAGTGTTTTGTACACAAGATTCAAATTGTCAAGTAGAAAGGTCTATTTTCAGATCACTGTGAATAATAAACTCAGTAAGAATGAGTTAGGAACTCAATTAAAAAAAAATAGTTTAAAGACCTACTTAAAAATTCTCAAATAATTTTGAGACCAACCGAGTAATTTAACTTATTTAAAATTATAACTTGAAGGCAATTTGTCTTTAGCATCCCAAATATCATCAATTTGCTGACCACATTAGTTGTTTAGCATTACTTAACCCCAAACTCTCCCTGGTTTATAAAAAGGCAAGAACTAAGGACAAAGTTTCATCATTCGGTTTCTTTCATATCAACATACTAATGATTGCCAACTCATGCAAATACACTACTTAATATTTGAACTACTCAAAACGCTTTTTCTGGCCGGCATCATGCACTTAGTTTTGTTTTTGAGTTATCAAATAAAATAATTTATATTAATAGATAAAGGGAATAACTTTTGCTTGGTCTCTATATTTTTTGGACAATATTATCCTCAAATTTCATAAGAATATTATACATTATTTTTAGTGATGCCTAAATTTGTAACATTCAATTTGTTAAACAATATTTGAAAACTGAAGAACTACACACTCCTCATCTCATGATATTTAGTAACTGCACACTCTCCCATCTTTTGGTTCTCATTATTATGGCATTACATCTAAAATTATTTGGTTTTCATTATCTCATCTTTCCTAACGTAACTCCTACCTCTCCCATAAAATTTAACTGCGACCTCTATCACACTTACATGAAATCTCCTTCCAACTGCTACTTTATTTAATCTTTCTCTAATCATAAACTTCTTACTTTCTTTTTTCCAGATAACAATAAGTGATGGATTTATCTACTTCAATGTAAGATATGCGGTAAAGAGAAAAATAAGAGAGATAAATAAATATATAAAGTAAATATAAAAAATGTGTAAAAAGTAAAATTATATATACATTACAAAATATATTAAACTAAAACTAATATATACATCAATTTATATATAATAAGAGATATTATTTTAATATATAAATTTTTATACAATAAAATATAATAATATAATAGAAATATAGACACAGATGCGATAATGCATATATTTTCATCAGTGATAATAATAATAATAAAACAAAATATGGGGAGAAAAAAAGTGCACTGCATCATGAATATTGTTATAAGCAGAAGATAATGAATGAAAGACCCATAGGTGACAAAACAGGCTCAAATTTATGATAAAAACACTATGAAGATTACTTACCTCTTCCACTTGATCTGCCAGAAAACATTGTGTTGTGAACCATTTGAACTGTTGAAGCCTCAAGCGACGTGAGAAACTTGTGCTGTTGTGCATACCACCCCCAATTTGGACCAACAGTCAAATAAAATGCGCAACAACTATTAATACATTATATATCTAATTCCGAAACAAACCGTTTGTAAACTGTTAAACCCATAAAAAAAATTAAAAACCACTAAAACCAAAAACCAAAACATAAAAAATTTAAAAAATCATATACTTTTAATTTTCAATTTGATTTAATTTTTTAATCTTATTATTAAAACCAAACCAAACTAAAATAAATTAGATATTTTAATCATATTAATTTTATTTAATGGATGTTTAGTATTACATAGCTAGTATATATTATTTTAAATTTATAATGATTATAGTATTTGATTTATAATATATTTTTTCTATAATAATTTTGTAATATGTGATTTTTGTTATGATAATTATTAATAAATATTACATAATTTATAATATTTCCTTTATTTTATAATTAAGATATATATTTTACTTTCATAAGCTAAAAAAATCTATAAATATGTTTAAAAATAGTATTAAAGTATCAAATGATATATAAATCACTATTATGTTAAAAAATAATTAATAACATCATTGATAATACTAAATAGAAGTAAAAATAATCATTTTTAATTAAAATATGTTAAACAAAATTTAATAAAATAAATAAATTCATTTGTAATATAAAAAAAACTGTCAAACTAAACCAAATAAAACTATAAAATATTGATTTGGTTTGATTCAACTTTAATATTATATTTAAATTAAATTGAATCGAATCACATCTTTATTTTATTTTTGGTTGGATACTTTTTTATCAAAAATTTGAATCAAATCTCACTCAAATATTTGAATATTAAAATAATCAATGATAACTGTTTTTATAATTTTATTGTTATGTTACAACGCTGTTAATAATATAAAATAAATTTATATCATTAATTAATCATAAATCATTGTTAGCTTTTAATATTATATTTTATTCTTTATAATGTAGTATAAAAATATATTATAACTTATTTTTTATGAAAAATATCAGAGATAGTATAATAACTATAAAGTTAACAAAGTTATCAATGTGGTTTGTCATTAGTGACTAAGTTATAATATAAAATTATGATTAAATATCCTTTTTGATTAATTATGTTTTAATATTTTTTCAATTTGAAACATTAAGTTTTATGTTTATCATGTATATGTTACTCCCTTTGTCACTAATTATTAGATCATTTTAACTTATTCATGTACCTTAGGCAAAGTGGTTAATTTAGTTAATCACATTAAATATGTCAATTATTTGTATTATTTTAAAATTATCATTTTCTTATATTTTTATCTACCTAATTTTCTCATTAATTTTTTGGATAGAGAATAATTAAATAAGGATATTTAGGAGAGAAAAATAATTAATACATTAAGAAATTAGAAAAAAGAAACTCCTATAAAATGTGTGACAAACAAATTTTTGAAAAAAAATCTTATAACTAGGGATGGTGGAAGTAGTTGTTTGGTCCTTTATGTAAATATTTTACATATTAAAGTTATGAAATTTAATATAAATTGGTAAAATTAAAATTAAAATATGTAAAAGGATATAAAATAAAAGTAAAAGAAATTATATATTAAATAAATTTGTTTTAATTTATAAATTTTTATAATTGAAAAAAATAACTATTAACATAATAATACTTAAAAATATTGTTTATAAAATTAACCAAGTAAAACAATTGATACATTGATGTATTATCTTGTTGTTACATCAAATTTAATATTTGACTTTGAACACATAGATAAAATGATCAAAATTATTGATTATAAAAAGTAAGAGATTAAATATATCATTTAGAAATATGGTATCAAAATTAAGTATTTAAAATTATAGATGAGAACAAAATTACAATTTAACCATTAAAAAACAAAAAAAAAGTATAATTAATAAATGAAGATAAATAGTTTCCATTTTCCATCGTGATCAATTATTGGCTTAAGTCTTTAAGTCTTAAAATATGATATCGTCAAAAAGGGAGGAAAAAAAAGTCTGAAAATATGAATATTAGCATTGGCTGAGGTGACATGAGTGGCGAATGCGAAAGGGAAGGAATAACAATAACCAATTACCAAAGATGTGTATCTCGGTGTTCATGTGGCAGGCTCATCCAAAGTACCCCTTCGTTCTCTTACACAACAGGGACGAGTTTTATTCTCGGTGAGTGAGTACTCGTTCATTTCGTTTTCTGAATTACGAATAGAAACAAATGGATCGTTTATTTATTTAATCGTTGAGCGTTGAAACTTGAAAGGCCTACGGAACCATTGACGTGGTGGGAAGGGGAAACGATCTTGGGTGGTAAGGACGCACTGGGCGGCGGAACATGGTTGGGTTCGACGAGAGATGGTAGGATCGCGTTTCTTACAAATTTTAGGGAAGTTGAGATGCTTCCGAATCCCAAGACCAGAGGGGACTTGCCCCTTCGTTTTCTCCAGGTAATCACGCTCTCAAGCTGTTGGTTACTTTGTTTCTTTCTAATTAAAAATCAGGCTGCATTTTTACCTTTAATTTTTTTGGCCAATTTTACTTTAATAAATTAATTTGGTGTATTTTACTTTAATTTTATTTTTTTATGAATTTTATCCTCTATCATTTTACTTTAATATAATTACACTTTTATTCCTCAAATTTTTTTATTTTTTTTACAAATTTAATCTCCAACTTGTAATTGTTTATTAATAGATAATGGGTAAAATTCATAAGTTTTTAAAAAGTTACATGTAAAATGTGTTAAATTAAGAAATTAGGGGTAAATTTTGGCAAAAATTAAAAATTTGGAAGCAATTAAGCCTATAAATTATGTCAATAATAGGAGTATTTCTTTTAAAGTATTATTTTCCTCTCGTTATAATTGTTGTGTAAGCCAAAATATTTGTTCCAAAATAATTACTCTCTCTTCCAATAATAATAATAGTGTAAGAAGTTAAAATTTGTCTCAAAATAATTATTATTTTAGTTTCCAATGTAATATTAATTACATATTTTTACTTATAGCCCCCATATTGTTATAATATGGGAAAAAATAAATTAATAATAATAAAGTTAATTTTGTAAAATTGTTATTCTCTTTTATCTACTTATTAAATTTTATTGGTTTGTGTAAAACAACCTAGGACAATATTTATAATGAGTCCAAAGAAGTATCATTTTAGTTATATCCTTTATAATATTAATGGTAGATAGCAAAATTTATAAATAAATTAATGATGATATAAGATTAATTTTGTAAAATTATTACTATTTTCATACCTAAGACGATAGTGATTTTGAGATAGAGAATAATTATTAACAAATAAATAATTTTAAACATAGTTGGGATGATAGACCTCATCAAAAGGGATCAATCAAGTTTCTTATTAATAAACGTGGTAAATTGATATCAATAATATATCATGAGTAAAAAAGTAATAATGATAATCTATAGAGTTGACGTAATGGTGTAAGACATCATTGTGTTTGTGTGTAAGGAATATTCTATTTAGTACCAGACTTCATGTTCAATGTTTTAAGTGTATAAAATTTTCTTGTGTCAACGGCAGTTACACATCATGAATGAGATTAGTTTGTAATTTGTTGGTTGGAAAACAACCATAGTATTTGATTCAGGACAAAAAATACATTATAAAAATTGATAAAATTATTGTATGTAGGGCTGGCAAAATGAATGGGTCGGGTCGGCCCGGTTTGGCTCATTGGGCCAAACAGTGAAATTGGACCGGCCCAAGCCTAATCCATATTCTTCCTGACTAAAATTTCTTAGAACCAGTCCAGCTTGACATGCTCTATGTCGGGCTATCGAGACATTGGGCCAATTTAGAAATTAATAATAAATAAATAATTTGGTTATATAAAAAATGAAATTTAAAGACAAAAAATTATTTATTATGCATTTATGCTGCTTAAGTATTGGAAAAACTATTTATGTTTAATGAATACTCAAATTAATAATATTATTTTGGGATTATTTCTTCTTGTGGACACTTATTTTATGTTTAATGAATATACTTTTTCTTTTAAAAATATAAATTGCAATATAAAATTATAAATTATATTAATAAGTTATTATATTTTATTTAATATTTGTTATACATTACTAATCGGGTCAGCCAGTAGCCGATCGACCCAACTTGGCCGGAGTCCAATTAGCCTGCTGAACTATATGGGTGGTGCAAAAAAAGTCATTTCTATGTGAGATGTTTTTTTTTAGCCCAGACTGATCCTTATTGTGGGCCAGGCTGACCCATTGGATCAGGTTATTTTGTGAGTCCTGATTGTATATAATATCCTTTAATTAATTAACAGTATTTTTTTATACTATATGTACTTCAATTCAATTATAATCTGAAAAAAAAATTGTAATGCTAATAAGAGAAGTGCTAATAACATATTATTTAACACAATTTTTTATACACATTCTTTGTTTATTAATTAAAATGTATTAAAAATTATAAAATAAAGAGAGAATTATTAAATACCTGGTGAGACCCATAAAATTGTGTGAAACCCAATAAATTTGAACTAATAAAAAAATGTTCAAAAGAATGAGAGAATATGATTTTAACATTTGTCATGTCAAGAATAATGTATATATGAATACAACGCAACAGGGCAATAAGAGTCCCGAGGAGTTTGCAGAGCAAGTTGTGATGGAGGCGCATGAGTATAATGGCTTTAACCTTGTATTAGCTGATATTTGCACCTCCACCATGGTTTATGTCTTTAATAGACCAAACGAAGATCATCTTTCTGTTGCACAAGTTGTTGTTACCCCTGGAATTCACGTTTTGACTAATGCAGCCCTTGACGCTCCATGGCCAAAGGTAACAAACACCCTGCTGCTATTATTTTCAAAATTTTTTAGTTTCTATTTGGGTTTATTGATTTATACTAGTTGTTTATAAATTACAACCTTTTTTATTTTAAATGTTAAGAATTAGTTATTGACTTAACCCTATTAAGTAAATAATAGAAAGAAGGACTTACTTATAATCGTTTATTTAACATTTCTACATCAAAGTGGTTTTTAAAGGTTATTTTAGGCTAGCAAAGGTCTAGTTCAATTGATTGAGTATGAAATGTGAATGTTTTTTAGGCTAGCAAAACTTTCGATTTGGTGTTCAATTCCTTCAATAAAAAAAATTATTTTAGGCTATGTTTTTTACAAAATAAAGATTATTTTTAATTAAACATATAAATATATAGGTTGAAAAATATCATAAAAAGGAGTTCTTTCATTT
Organism: Glycine latifolia; assembly: GCA_013407115.1. Classification (NCBI taxonomy): domain Eukaryota; kingdom Viridiplantae; phylum Streptophyta; class Magnoliopsida; order Fabales; family Fabaceae; genus Glycine; species Glycine latifolia. The sequence goes on from CM023953.1 coordinate 7,295,053, forward strand.
TTTAGTTTCCTATAGTTTTTTTACATTTTTTAAGTCATTATATGTATTAGTTTTACTCAAACAAATAAGGTATATCATGTAAAAATATTATAATACGATTTTTATGATTATTATAATACCATTTTTCTTATTTTGTTTATAGACAATGTAAAATTATGTCTAATCTTATATATAAGATCTAATTATATAATTCATCAAAATTAAGAAAAATAATTAATTTAGTTGATAATAATAAATTTATCTTAAATTTATAACTTTTTTCAAAATTATCATTTTAATTAATATTTCTCTCTTTTCTAATTATTTATCAATACATTTTTATCTTTTTTTTAAATTAAGGTTATTTGTAATCTAAAAATAATTATTGTAAGGAACATTTTAAATTGAGTTTTATGAAAAGAAATAAATATTATTTTAAATTTAAGTCTTATAAATAAGATTTTATGTCTTATAAATAGAAACAATGTTAATAATTATTAGTTTATTTACGTGGGTGACAAAATATCCCTTTAGATAGATATGAATGACGATTTTCCGGCAATGAGGTAAATACGAACACAAGATCTTCCTCTGTTAGACAAAAACAAATATGTAAATTTTCAAAATTAATTGGGGATGTGAAGAGTAAACAGCAACCCCCAACTATAAAAGAAACATGAAACACGTACTTGGTACATATACATGTTATATAAAAAAAAGTGCATGTTAAATATTAGCTATTTTTAGAATATGTACTGAACTGTGGCTTTTTTTTTGTATTTTGTATTCATCACATACAATTGTTATTTTATGTAAAAAAAAGTTAACTCAATTTGATAAAATTAAATATTGTGATTGGTCATTCGATATAAAATAAATTATATTGGAAAGAGAATATTCAATTTTACATGTATTTATAGTTTTCAACAAAGATTAGTCACTACTTTCAATTGAAACTATTTAGTATAATATGATGATTAGAAAAGAAGAAGAAAAAGAAGAATTATCTAGTTTGATGATAAAATTTTAATTTCCTTTCTGAAAATCACAACACGTATGCTAGTAAATGTAAGTAATATTACCAGACAAATTTTTGGCACAAGCTTTTCAGGCAGAACGGCTCCGGCAAAATTTCAAAGAATTTATTGATCAATATGGTGAAAGTGATTTTCCATTTAAAGAAATGGTTGAGAAGCTAATGACAAACACAGTCAAAGATGAAGAGTGTATGTTACCAGGGATTCATCCTCCAGAACGGGAACAACCTATGAGTTCTATATTTGTTGAAGCAGACCTTTCATCGGTAACTAACACATTTCACTTTTTTTATTTTGGTTAAATTAATTTTTTCCTCTAATTTATTTTTTAGATTTAATTTGATTCTTAGTTTTTATGAAATTTAATTTGATTATCTAATTCTTCAAAACAACTTAATTTGATTTTACTGTCAAAATTGGATCAACAGTATTAATATCTTATATTTTGTAACGATTTAAAATTGTCACTAACTAACTTTAAATTCTCACAGAACACACTTTTTTAATATTGTCAATTTAATTTATACAAAATAATCCAATTGAATCAATTTTAAAAATTAAAGAATCAAATTAAACTCCAAAAAAATTAGAGAATCAAATCGAATATATATAATAAATTAAAAAAAAACTTATTTAACCTTTTATTTATTTATCTTTTTAACCTTGCTTTTGCACGTGTAAATTAAGCTGAAAACTCTCTTTATGCTTAGGGTCATTATGGAACTAGGAGCTCTTCTGCCTTGTTTGTGAAATCTAACAAAGAAGTTACCTTCTATGAGAAATATCTGGACGAGAAGCAATGGAAAGATAAAATGGTGACCTATAAGATCAGTGAGAGATAATAAAAGGCAGGGATATGATTTATTTCTGCTACTATGCTTCAAAAATATCAAAATGGGTGCATCACAGGCAAAATTCAGAAAAGAAAAAGGAATGAATATTTAATTAGTTGGGTACTATGGTTTAGCCTCCAGCACCTTTGTCAATATGCACTTTTCCCCGTTAAATCAATGTAGCCTCAATTAGTTTGGATTGGGTAGGTTGGCTATTTTTGTCAACTTGTTTTGAATGTTTGTCACTTTGGTATTTATATTTTGTTATTGTTGAATATGCATAAATATTTATTTACAGAGCAGTAGATGGCCTTTTAGTTATAGTGTATCCTAGAGATGACTAGCTTTCAAAATGAACATAGATAATTGGATGAGCTTAAGACTAGTATATATTACACTAGAAATGATTTTGTATTAAATGTGAATTTTATTGATTGATTTATAAATTATAATTATATTATATAAAATTGAGTAGCCATTTGAATATAGCTTCTACATATAAAAATAAGAATATTTTGAGTTTTAAAATATTAAATACATATAATTTTTATATAATAAATAGTCAATAGAAGAATATCAGTCAAAACTAAAAATTACTCATCTAAATAATACAAACGGTATGTCTTGTGACCAATTTTTATATTTTTCTCATCAGATAATTATATAACTTTTTAATCTAAGACTAAAAATATTTTCCAAGAAACAATTTCATTTTAAGTAAAACGAAGTTAGCTATCTTTGCAAAGCCTTTTTTATATATAAAGTTAACCAAAACTTTATTTAAAGGAAATGTCAAAAACTATTCTTTGAAGTTTTATAATCATTATCGTTTTAAGTTTTAGTTTCTAAAAAAGTTGGAAGTTTTCCTATACAATTTTTTGAAATGGTTTATCATTGTAAAATAAAAATCTGTAGAGGTATTATAATATAATTTGGATTCTCAAGTAACCGGTTGAGCTTAACGTAGTGATAAATCCCGTCAATAAAATGGGTCCTAGTCAGTGTCCATCTATTTCTAATATCCAGTAAAAGTATAAAAAAAAATTGATCCATTTATAATTTTCTGTCAATTGGATTAGTGGATCATCGGGTTTGAAATGATAACAAATTAGGCTGTTATAAGGAAATCCATTAAACATATACAAATAGTATATCATTTAATTACTTTATTTCCTTTATGGGGAAATAAGAAAATTAAGGAACCTCCGACTATTGGCAAAATTACAACTATTATTAACCAAAGAAAATAATTCGTGATAAAAATAAGATATACTTAGACTAGAAAAGTCCGTGCTCAAAATAAAAAAAGATTTCATTGTACAATTGTTTGGTTTTCTGCTATTTTTTCCATTCCTATGAGTAAATAACCCAATATTGGTTCACAATCAATAACATCTTCACCATCTAGAGTAACAAGAAGTCTAAGAACACCATGCATGCATTGATGGGTGGTGAAGTCCCATATTGACTAGCATGAAGTCCTTTCTTGTAGTTGAGATATTCATAAGTTTTTTCTCGATTTATTCTTTTACGAATCGCTTAAAAAAAAGTTCATCAAAATTCAAGATCTAATAAATTGAATAATTAAGAATTACTCTTCAATTTAATGAATTATTATTATTATTATTATTATTATTATTATTATTTAACTAAAATTTAATGCGTACCAGGATTCAAATTTATCATTTTATCGTAAAGTTAAAATTAAAATGAGAATAATTATACATTTAAGAAAATAACTATATAGAAGAAATAGACTAGTATTTGGGTGATCATACTGTTCATACATTAGTGTGACCAAAATCCTACTATGAAAGTGTTTCTAACAACCTCTCTTTCATATTCTCATGTAATGATTCTCTTTGAAATCCACAATTTTTTTTAATAAAACACAAAATGCAACAAATACATTTAAGGATTAAGGTTATATTTGACAAATTTAAATGAATAGTTAGTTAAAAGTTAAAAATTAGTTGGTAGTTAAAAGTTGAAAAATTAATTTATTAAATTATAAATATTTGATAAAATTAGTTGTTAAAGTTTTTAAAAATATAAAATAATAAAATCGTAATTTATTTAAAACTAATAATTAAAAATTGGATAAATATATTGAAGATAAAAATAAAGGAAAATATAAAAGATAGATATTAATGTTTTAAAAAATAATACTTTTAATTATATTTGAAAAATGTTAAAAACTATTAAAAAAAGTTTATTTACCAAATTGTTAAACTTTTTTATCAATAAAAAATAAAAAAATTACTAAAATGACTTATGAACATGACATAAAACAATTTTTTTTCCAAGATTAAAATGAAAAAATACGAAATTTCATATAAAAAAGTATTTAATTGTTTAATATAATATTTTTGGCACATTGGAATGAGCAAGTGAATACGTTAAAGCATCTCTAATGGGATATGCTTAGTTGGGTTTCTTATTTTACTTTTGTGGTCTCCGTAGTATTTTTTATAGTCCCACAATGTCATGTCGTTCATAAGGAACTCACAAAATTTTGCTTAAATGCAAAAAATCACAAGAAACTCAAAAAAATTCACACATTTAATTTTTTTAATAAAACTTAACATTTTTTCAGTTTTTATACAAATAAAAAATATGAATAATTGAAGAAAAATGAAATATAAATTAAAAACGAAATGCGTAACAGTATAAAATAAAATTTTTCATAATAATAGATAATTAAACACAATAACATCAAAATAAATAAAAAAACATAGCAATGGAAAAAATATTACATAAATTTATTTATTGTTATTTTCATTTCCTAAATGTTCCTAAATATGTTTAACTAAATCTGCTTGAAGTTGACGGTGTTTTTTTTTTGTCATAAACCTCTGCTCTTCTTTGAAGGTATGTCGATCTGATACTAGGGTGAATACCTAAAGATACTTTGAATGTTGACGTGTTGTTACCTACATTATCGTAATCAATATTATTTTGATGTGTTACGCTCGTCTTCGACAATCATGTTATGCAATATGATGCATGCATAAATCATATTTTTCATTTTAGCAATATCCCAAAAACATGTTAGATCACGTATAATTGTGAATCAAGATTGGAGCACTCCAAACACCCGTTCTACATCATTTCTTGCCGATTCTTGTCGTTGAGCAAATAATTTTCGCTTTTCTCCTTGTGACATTGAGATGGTCTTCACAAATGTAGCAAAGTTGGATAAATACCATCCGCTAAATAGTATCCCTTACTATATTGGGTTCTATTCATTGTGTATTGCACTGCGGGAGCACGTGCCGACAAAATTTCATCAAACAGAGTAGATTCATTTAACACAGTCATGTCATTATTTGAACCTGCAGTGCCAAAAAATGCATGTCAAATCCACAAGTTTTGTGATGCCATGACTTCAAGAATGATTGTTGGGTTGCAATGATCACTTCAACAAAATTGACTTTTCCATGCAATTGGACAATTTTTTCATTCCCAGTGCATACAATCAGTCGAACCTAACATACCTGGAAATTCGTCTGCCGCTCCCAGTTGTAGTAGTCGTTCAGTGTCTTCGTTACTTGGTCTCCTCAAGTACTCATTCCCAAATATGGTGCAGATGCCTAATACAAATCGTTCCAAGCATTCCACCGCAGTTATTTCACCAATTCGAACATATTCCTCCACGATGTCAGTAGGTGAGCCATAAGCCAATATATGAAGTGCAGTTGTGCAATTTTGTAATGGAGATAGGCCTTTTCGACCTAGTGCATCGAACCTCATTTGAAAGTATTCATCATGATTGCTGAGCCCATCTACAATACGGAGAAACACATGCCTTCGCATACGAAATCTTCATCGAAACTGAATTTCTGTGTACACAGGATTTACTGAGAAATAGTCATTGAACAATCGTTCATGATCTTTTCACGATTCTGATGTACCACTCTTCTTTGCATATGTCCAGCGGTGTTGCCACGTAGTTGTTGTTGGCTTTGAAGTATCAACCTAATGTTTTCTTCATTGGTGTTGTCTTCCAATTCCTCATTTATCATTTGATCTAAAACTTCATCTAAATCGATGTTTGGATCAATTATATGGTATCTGAAGTGTTTGAAATGAGAGAGAAATATTGCATAATTTGTATGAGAACATGATAAAATGATGAAACATTGAACATTTATATAGCTTCATTTTCAACGGCTAGTTTTCTAACGACTACTTTTATAACTGCTAGTTTCATAATATAAAATTTTGAATATAACATGCAACAATGACCTACATTGTTAAAATTCTGCATACAAAATATCATCATATTCACTAATTCAAACATAAGAACTAAACTTTTAATTGAACAGTTTTTTCCTAATATGGTCACAATACTTTTCGTGGTCTTGGAGTTACTGTTCTAACATGTTGGATGTATCCTTCATGAGGATTTCATACTCCATGCACCTTTCCTGATCTTGCATACGCCTTTCTTGTGCCTCCTTTAACTAAATAAGTTTTAATGTGTTTGCATTCTTCTCATTCATTACACTTTCTATGTCAAATAAATCGACAGTATTAGAAGCTTATTTTCCTTTGCTCTTTCTTTTTGTTGCTTTTTGTCCACTTAGGCGAGACATTGGCAATGACGTATCATATTCTTCGGCTTCAGTGGGTGTCTCTATGTTAAAAGACGACGAGTAATTTCCACCAGCAGAAACCTTTGTTCTTTTTGAAGAATTTGACTTAAATTCTGCATCGAATTTTGATTAATCTTTCAATAACAACCAAGCATGCTTAACCTCAAAATTTTTACTTGTATCCTGCGAGTAAATCAAATGAGCATTAGTCATACAATCCTTCTCTGATCTTCCACTTCTCCTATGCTTATCTGCTTGTTTGTAGCACTCATTAAGCTTTTGAATTGCAGGGTGAACCCTGTTCCATCAAAATTTCAATTGAGTTGAGCTTCTTTCACAAAATAACCCGCTTTCATGCACATCATCATTGTTGTACGCATTTTTAATCCTTGCCTAATATTGCTTTGATATTTGGTTGACACCTATTATTGAATCCTTTGACACATTGAGCCACGATCGAACAAGAATCACATCTTCTGTCACTGAGAATGTTGTACGTGTTTTTTTTCCATTACCATTGTGGTCACCCTCATCTAGTTGAATATTGTCTACATCGATTGTTGATTTAACTTCATTGAAAAATATTGGATAAAGAAGGCCTATAACATGTGTTTGGGTTGGTGGGGGCTGGGAGGGTGATGGATGACTACAAAATTATGGATTTTGAAAACTACCACCGATAGGTGACTCTACATTGGATAGAGGATGCATATACCACATGTGTGGGGGTGGTGGATACATAACATACTGAGGTAGATTTTGAGAATTTTCACTGATAAGGGGTGGTTGAGGATACATAACATATTGTGGTGGATTTTGAAAATTTTCACTAGTAGGGGGTGATTGATTTTGCAAATAATTGTAAACACTTTGATAATTGTACTGATTGATATCCATTTTAGAGAAAATAAAAAATATTGAGGAATGATAGGAACAACAAGATTGACAATTGATAGAAATAAAATAAAATTACTAGTGTGGATTTTATGTGAAAATGTTCAACAAAATCACCAAAATTTATAAACATTCTCCAATGGTTACTTTTGTTCTCAACGGCTAAGTTTTTTTTTAACTTCAGTCTTTCTTCAACGGTAATATTTTAACCCACAACATAATATTTTAAGCCTTCCAAACCCTTCATATTCCATTTCCTCTCTATGCTTTTAAAAAAAATAAAAAATTAACCCTTCCATACCCTTCCACACGCGTCATTCTCCACCCACCTCTCTGTCTTCCACAACCTTCTTATCTTCTTCCTCTCTTCTTTCTCCCTTCCTTATGTGCTTCTCCACTCACTGCGTAACCCTCCCTCACTGCCTTCCTCACCCAAACCACCGTCTCCACCGTACCGGCCTTCCTCGTCAGAAGCTCCATCAGCACCACCCCGAAACAGTAAATGTCTGTCTCAGTGGAACAATTCGCCACCGCGCTTTCTCGCCCAAGTTTTCGAAACCCGAAATCTGCAGCTTGAAGTCGTCGCCAAGAAGCACATTCGTGGTCTCTTCCTCCAAGCACACGACCTATTTCAAGCGCCACCACCGTTTTAGCACCACAATCTAGTTTGTTGTTTTCCCTCTTTTTTTTCGGGTAGTTGATGAGAATAATATTATTTTATTGTTAATATTTAGTTGTTTATATAAGGAACACTTCTCTTTCTTGACGAAATGGTTCTGCTACGCAAGCACCATCCAATACAAAAGTTTTTCATGGAACGGGTTCTTCAAATGAAGGAACCCTGGAAGCAGTCCCGTTGGAGATGCTCTAAGAGCATTTCCAAGAGCATCTCCAATGGGAGATGCTTAGTTGTGTTTCTTATTTTACTTTTTGTGGTCCCTGCAGTACTTTTTGTAGTCCGTGTCATGTCTCTCATAAGAAACTCACACAAAATTTTACTCCAATGCAAGGAATCACGAGAAACTCAAAAAAATTCACACATTAATTTTTTTTTTAATAATACTTAAATGTGTCTAAGAGGGAGCAATTCATCATTTGTTGTATTTGATAATGTCAATTCTCCTAGCAATATTACAAATAAAATATGAAAAGAGAAATGTTTTCCCAAGTTATTTTTTTCTCTGAAAATTTATTTTCGGCTACGTGAAATTAGAGGGCTTAATGGGCAGCAATGAATGGTATTTTTTGTTCTATAATTCAATCACTCAGGTTTCATCTATTTTTCCCTTCTATTTATTATTTTCACAATGAATGGTATATTTTGTTGTATAGTTCAATCACTCAGGTTTCATCTATTTTTCCCTTGGACAAAAATGAAACATTGCAAAATAAGTCTCACACCTAAACATAAAATAATAGGAAATAATCATAAGATGAAATATTACATAAATAAGTCTAACATAACATGAATAAATACAAAATTTGTCTGGAGTCCATAACATCGTTGGTCTGTCTCCTCCTCCTCTTATTAGTACACAAGTATCAATGATTCATGAGTAATGTTATAAGTGTTAGTGCTATTAAGATTCGTTCTCAGATCAGTCACTCATTACATATTTGCGTATATCCTTTCGAATGAATACAAAAAGAAAAATAAATAATTAATGGCAGTTTGATTATCGTTTAATACAAGGGACAAAAATATGAATAGTTGCCAAACAATAATCTTTAATTATGGTTAAATTGTGGTTAAATCAACAACATTAAAAATATAAAAAAAACAATATAATACTACTTTCAACCTTTTTTATAAAAAAATCTAAACAAATTCATTGAACCATATCAAAAGTATAGTCATGAGAAGTGACACATCATATATTACTTTGTCTTTATATAAAAAATAACGTAGGTTATTTTTTTTGTCATTATAAGAAATATAGGATCACTTTTAAATGTATTAGTTGATAAAAAATTTATCTTAATTTAATATGTGTTTAGTAATGAGATATTTACTCATTTCTTATTAAAATGCATGTATTTATATTAACAAAGTAGGACATTCTCATTAGTTGAAATAACTATCTTTTGAATTGTGAGTGATGTCATTAAATATAATCATTACTTAATTTTATGAGTATTTTTTGAATAAAATTAAAATATATGGAATTATTAATCAAAATTAATCAATTTAATAAATTTTATTGGTCTTGAATGATTGTCTTTGTTTCTTATATATAAGGGGAGAGACACTAACTTTTTTTATGAGAATATCATAACTTTATAACATTAAAAACTAAAGATAAAAACATAATTTCATAAGTTCCTAATATTGTTGAAACTTAGACTTAAGTATTAATCAACATTGTTTTATAAGTTCCTAACGTATAAAGTACACATATCTTGATGAAACTTTTTGTAATTAGTCTTCTATTGATTTACAGTATTATCAAATTAATATAAAAGAGTGTATTTCAATGATAGAAAAGTTAACTTTTTGGGTATTCACCAATGCCCTCATCTTTTCATTCATGAATCAAACCTAAATTTTATTCTTTTAATTAGTTGCACTTGATATTATGTTTGTTATTTGATATGAATTTCAAAACTAACATTTTATTCTATAATTAGTTGCATTTGATTAGGAAAGATTTATATTACTTTTTCTTTTCTTTTGGTGTACATGTAATTTTATTAGGTTTATGTGTACTCTTGGTTCTTAAAGTAACTCAATTAAGGTGATTTTGGCCTCCAAAGTTTCAATTGGGCAAATTGAACTCTACAATTATTGCAATCATGTAATTTTGATTCATCTATCTTTTGATGAATTTTGTTGACATAACATTAACCGTTAACATGACAGATGGTATGACATTGATAATTGATATGACAAATAATGTGATACTAATATAACTGTTGACATAGACACAAAAGTGTTATGGCTGATGTGACATGTGAAAATTGGAAAAAATATAATCAAAAGTGTAAGAGGTGAGAAAAGAACTCCAACCTTACATTATTATACCGATGAGAAATATTAATGACCATTTTGTGTGATTGATTAAAGTTTATTGAAAATCAATAATTTTGGTAAATTTTGTTTCTCAATTAATGTTTCTCTCTTCTTATTTATATTAAATGAGAATCAAAACCTATCAAAATTAATGATTTTTAATAAATTTTAATCAATTACATAAAATATATTCAAAATAAGGTATTAGAAATAGTGTTTGAAATATAAATGAAAATTATACTAATCTAGTCCTTATTATAAGGTATCACTTAGAAAGAATTAAAGGAAATTTTTATAAGACATTTAATTTTTTTTTCAATTAGTTGCACTTATTAAATACTCTAACAAGATATTTGTTCCACATATTAATTCTTTAATTGTATGAATTTTTTTGGAATGTTATTCTTGAGTATTTTAAAAAAATGTGTTATATCTTATGTTAATTATTTTATTACTTCATAACTGAATTTTTCCCCTAATATCATATTTTTAAGAATAAATAAATATTTTGTGAAACAAACGTGTCTAAGTATTTGTTTTTTTATTTGTTGATAGTGATGTATAATAGTGTTTTTTTAAATATTTTTACATTACCCATAACAAATTAATAATTATTAATAAGTGTAAAATTAGTACTTAACATTTTAAAAAAAATCAAATGCATTAACAGTTTTTGTTTGTTAGTCATAACACAAATGAGACCACACATCAATTTATTCATTTAGTAGTAATATATATATATATATATATATATATATATATATATTATTATTAATATTATTAATGTATTAATACTTTTACTTAAATACTTATACAATATATACTTCTACATGAATATCAATATAAATTATTAATATTAGTGTATACTTATAAAAATATATTAATAAAACAAAGTTGAATAATAATAATTTTATTATTAATAATATTTGTATATTAATAAATTAAGGTTTAAATATATTTTATATACTTGTAATATTTTTTTTCAATTTATTACTTAATTTTTTTATTTTTCTATCTCACATTTTCATTCTTTTGCTTATAGTATTTATTATCTTTCTTGATTAGTTAAGTGATGAAGTGACAAACTAACAAAATAGTATATCATCACTCAACAAATTTAAACTAACAACACTTATCAAGAGTAAAAATTTGAAAATGCCAAATAGTAAAATAAAAAAAAATGTATTTTTAGGTAATAAATTGAAAAATGAGTATATTATAAATATCAAAAACATATTTAAGACATTAATTAATAATAGTTTGTATTTTTTTATTAATATACTACTTTTTGTTTAAGTATACTTATATTTATATAGAAGTATTTTAATTTTCGCCGCTACACAAACTCATCGGTGCAAAAATTACACTAAAAGTATATAATAATTAAATTTTATAATTTAATGTTTCATTATACATATAGTTAATTATTAAAATAGTTGCAGCTATCAGAAACTCATCAGTACAAAAATTACACTAAAATATATAATCATTAAATTCTATATATTAAATTTAATTATGTGTTAATTATTAATTACTTAATTGATCTTAAGAATAACACACTTTTAGATATATTCAAATTAAATGCATTTGATGATTAGTGGACAAAATATATAAAATAAAATATTTTTAGTGATAGATTTTAAATTGAGATCTTATAAATTATTTTTTGATAGATCACATAGTATTAAGTAGAATTAAAAATCTCTTAAAATTTTTTATATACTTTTTTAAGTGATATATGTCATTTTAAAATTTTAGGAAAATAAATAATTATTTTTTTAACATTATCCAAATCTTAAGAGAAATAAATTATATTGAGCCACAATATATGTGTGGCAAGCTAAACAAAAATGATTGTGCTTATACCAGAACTTATACTAAAAATACTTTAAATAACCACATAAAAAACAAAAATCACCAAAATAAGAAGGAAAAAAAAAAAAAGAGTGTGGGGAAACAAAAGAAACGAGATTCTCGAACTTGGGTTCTTTTTAGCAACCTGCGAGGCTGCGACTGTGAGCGAGAGAAAGAGAGAGAATCGAAGGCGACACTGCTTGCATCCGATTCCGAGAAGAAGTCGAGGCTTCTCTTTCGAATACGTAAGTGCCTCCGATTTCGTTTTTTTTCCCCTTCTTCTTCTTCTTCTTCTTTTTTTTTTTTATCACCCTTATCTTTTCTTTTTTGATGCGTTTGATCGATCTATCACTTTTCCTGTTTTCTCTCCAATTGAATCCCTTTTTTCTCCGTCATTTCCTTCATTATTTCACTTTTCGCCAATCGATTTGTTGAAACCCTTTCGGAATGCGTTCCAATTTCGCCGTCGCTCGTGTGTTTCTGGGTTTTCTCGTTTTCTCACTCTGTTCCCCACATTTGGAGACCGATTGAGCCGAAAATCTTGGTTCTTTTTGTCTTATCTGGGTAATTGAAAGGGTGTTGTTGATTTTGTTGGGTATTTTGCATTGTTTGTGCAATATCTTCGGATTTGAGAAGCAAATTAGGGTTCGCTCGAGAAAAAAATGATTAGTTTTGAAGATAAGGGCAATTAAAGCTTTTGTGTCACTTTTTCTTTTTTTCTTATGATCTCACCGTTTTCTATTGTGTGAATGTGGGAGTTTGATTGAAGGTGGCGCTCTTCTTTTCTGAGAAAACCATCGTATTACCTGATAGTATTGTATATGTTTGGGAGTTAGTAGCTATCATTCTAGCATTTTCTCAATCGATGTCTGGTCTAGTCGTGCGGTTGGGTTTGTTCGGTAGGATACCTTGTGGCAAAGAACTCCTCCTTTGCGGTTGTGATGGTGGTAGAGTGAATTGTGGGGGTTTACTTGCAAAGAAACCGCCCAAGAAATAATGTTATAGACAGAGGGAGAATTAGAAAGGTTTACTGGAGTGGTCTTTGGAAGACATATGTAGGCCAGTGTTGTAAAAAAGTGGCCGCACCGTCATGGTGGAGTGTTGTGGTGGATTTTTTTGCCAACCACCATGACAATTTGTGAATGGAGGCCCACCAAGGCGGTGCAATAAGGTGCAACGACATGTTTATATGGTGGAATTTTGACCTTCCGCCATGTTTTGCTATTCGCCATTTGCCATTTATAATGGTGATGTTGGTTGGAGGTTGCATGTGGGTAGTGTTGGTCAAGGCCTTGGTGGGGTAATGAGATTATGGCATTGTGGGATGCTTGTTGATCTAGGCTCCTAAAAGTGTGTGTTCTCCATAGCAGGAGGCCAGCCATGCAACCCATATCATCGTGGCATGGTGAGAATGCATTCCACATTCAAGAAAGCCTCTTGCTATGTGAATGGGTTGCATGGCTGGTCATTACTGCAAGTGGCTATGGATTATGGGACTATTTTTTTTCCCACTTAATTACACCAGGTTATGGACTGGCCTGGGGTTAAACGAACTGGTTTTTTGTTGGAAAGCCACCTTAATCGTGGTCATCTCTGGCCTGCCTTATTTGCAGCCTCTTTGTGGGATACATTAATTGAAGCTTTGAGGTGATGTATAACCCCACATCAACTAGATATATGACTTAAATATAGCTTTGAAAGCTTGGGCAATCCTCTTATGAGTTGGTTTTGTGGGGTTGAGTTATGCCTTAAGCCCAATTCTAAGATGACATCAAAGCTATCCTAGATCCATTGTGCATTTTAGCATAACAATTTATTTTCCTTATAGTTTTCAGTGTTCAGCCTTAGTGATGGGCTGAACATGATGATCCCTGTATGCAGAGAAGTTGAGAACATCAATACCCAGTTTAGATTCTGTTCCTAACCTCTCTCCCGCAGTCTCTCTGTTTTCTTTCGTTGTCCTACATTTTCCTTCATTTTCTTCCCTTGCATGTTTTACATGGATTACAATTTCCACATTTCTGTTATATTCATGATTCCACATATATATTATTCATTTATTTTTATATGTCTTCCAGAATCTTTCTGCTACATGATGTTGAACAAATGATACAGAAATTATTCTGTGCACAGAAAATCTGGTACATATGGCAGGACTTATGCCTGGAGAGTTGCCATATCATGGAACACCTGATGGCAGCTCTGGTAAAAGTTCTCAAGACAAGCAAGAGGAATCATTAGGTCGCTGGTATATGTCTAGAAAAGAAATAGAGGAACATTCCCCATCAAGAAAAGATGGAATTGACTTGAAGAAAGAGACATATCTGCGCAAGTCATACTGCACATTCTTGCAGGATTTAGGCATGAGACTTAAAGTGTGAGTTTGCTGCTACTGCTAGTCTGCTAATATTATTATAAATATTTAATTATTACTTTCTAGATTCACATACTTGCTTTGTGTTTGGGATTGCTCTGAGGGATTTTATGCTTCATCCTGTTGTCTTTTTTTTTTTTTTCACTTTTGTAACCCCTTATTTTCTTTCCAATTTCTTAACAGTAATGTTTTATGTGAAAACTTTCCTAAATTATACAGCTGTTATGTGAATGATACACCCCAACAATGCAATCATCTATTGCATGGTAATGAAAACATTGTGAGCATATGCTTGCTTAATTCATTCTGAAATTTGGTTGCCTTTTTCTGTTTTACTTGGTTCTGATAATCTTATAATTATATATTTAGTATTTGCAAGATAGACATGGCAGTTACCTTTTGAATGCAGTTGCTTATTTTCACCATGTTGTAAATTGTAAATATTTATATCCTTTTTTTGAAATTCTGTTGGAGCTTTACATATTAATTGTAATGTTGGCCCCTGCAGGCCTCAGGTAACTATAGCAACGGCCATAATCTTTTGTCATCGGTTCTTTCTTCGACAATCTCATGCAAAGAATGACCGAAGGGTGGGTTGTTGCATTTTCAAATAGATATTATGTAGGCATTTTATCTCTCCAGAGCTTGAGTTGTAATTCAATTTAGTGTGGTATGTTTGTGTTCTTGCCATTGTAGATAACCAGTATATCGTAAGTATAAAAGACAAATAGAAATATCATAGAACTATCTAGAAAATGGTTTGTGTTGTGTGGAATTCTTTTCCTTAGTTTAATTTTCAATGCTTGACATGCCTGGTTGGCTGATACTTTGTGGATGGTTTTTGTCTGTAATATAGGTAGTTTCTCCTGTTTAAAAGCATATTCCTGGAAAGGTTGAGTTTGTTTGTCTTACATTTGTCTAACTCTAATATACTATTCTCAATATTGAAAATGTTTGGGTGCACATTCAGTCTGGAATTTTTTTCTAAAATTCTGTAAAGTTGAAAGGTTGCATGGGGAGAGTGGTAACCAGAATAACAGAAAGAATGAAATGACAGATGGACATAAAAGAATGAGTATTGATACTGGATAGAATTGGGTATAAGTAGAGAAGTCCTCCAAGGGATGTTCCCCTCATTCTGTTACATCCTTTACTATTTAACAACCTACCATAACAGAATAACTGTCAATCTACTGACTCCTGTCTAACAACTCTTAACTATTGGGCCTTTCCTCACTAGTGGGCCCCTTTTTCTTATGAGAACAAACCTTCCAAATTCTGTCTGTCTCTGGCTGGGACCTAACAGAAATTGTCTAAGGACTCTATACGTTTGAGAGGATGTCTATTTACTGAGACTGAGTGCAAGAATTTTTACTTTTCAGTAGGGATTTGTAATCAAGAATTTCTATTGTCTGTTTCGCATAGTTTTATTATTTTAGTTGGGTTTCCTACTTCGTATGAAATCTGTTTTTGAACAGGTCAATTTATCCATTTAAGTTTAGTGGAAAGTTTTGTAATTGAAGGTGAATGGATATTCTAAATTTGCAACTTCTATAAGTTAATATTTCTGTGAAAATTTTATTATCTATCTGACCTTTTTATTCCATTTAACTCTCGTATCTTACATTTTATTTCAAGTTCCAAGTTCCAACTGCTGCTTAAAATTTTCTGTTTAGTGAAGTTTCAAAATCTTTAACACTTAAATGCTTTATTATTTGAGTTCTATAATTATTTGATGTAAGGATGTTCCTAATTTATATTAAGGGAATGGTAGATGTTAAAGCATTATAATTTTAAAGATTACTTAATCAAAATCTCATAATTCACTTGATGAACTTTTTTGCAGACCATTGCAACGGTCTGTATGTTCCTTGCTGGGAAGGTTGAAGAGACTCCTCGTCCACTAAAGGATGTTATTCTTGTTTCTTATGAGATCATTCACAAGAAGGATCCTGCAGCTGCACAGAGGATAAAACAGAAGGTGTTTTATTAGTGATGGTGCTTTGACCAGTTCACTCCTATACATCAACATTTTTGACTTAGGATTTAGCTGAATCTTATTGCTGCTGTTAACTCGAGACTTTTTCTTGCTGTCTGTCATCTTTCTCCAATTGTCTAAAATGGACTAGGTTTTTTTACCCCCTATTTGCTTCTAGACTGTGCATCCCTCCAACTTGTCAGTTTCTAGCCAACACATCTATGTAGGTTATAATGTCAAACATGGTTGGTTTGTCCCAAATATTGAAATCCTATAAAATGTTTATCTGGCTTGTAAATTATGAAAGTATCAAGGTTATTTTTTTGTTGTTCAATAACTACTTAAGTTGAACTTGTTGCCTAGAATTTTTTTAATTTTATCATTAAGGAAATGTTCTTTCCCCTATGCCCCATTCTATTGGATAGTTGATCTGATTCCATCTCCAACTGCTCTATATTGGTAAAGTATCTACATTGCCCATTTCGGACTTCTTTTTTGTGTTTACACTCCTATTTTATAGTGGTTCTCTTTCCTTTACCCTTGATATATTTATATTTGTTCAATAGAAATTGTAAATGATGCAGGAAGTGTACGAGCAGCAAAAAGAATTAATTTTACTTGGAGAGAGGGTTGTGCTTGCCACTTTAGGTTTTGATCTGAATGTTCAACATCCATATAAACCTCTTGTGGAAGCCATAAAGAAGTTTAATGTTGCGAAGAATGCCCTTGCACAAGTTGCGTGGAACTTTGTTAATGATGGGTATGATTTGATTGCAATATGTTTGAATTTAACTTTGTTGATTTATTTTTAAAATATATTTGTTCACACACCGGAAAGTGGCTTTCAGGCTGAGGACATCGCTCTGCCTGCAATTTAAGCCACATCATATTGCGGCAGGTGCCATTTTCCTTGCTGCCAAGTTCTTGAAAGTGAAGCTTCCATCAGATGGTGAGAAGGTTTGGTGGCAAGAGTTTGATGTCACCCCACGCCAATTAGAGGGTCGGTGTCATCCCCTCAATTCATTTGCATGCTAACAAAATTGATCTGTTTGGGTAGCCTTTTGTGTTCCCTTGGTTTAATGCATTATGATAATTTCTGCCATTTCACATATCTGGATGGTTTTATCCCTGTTTCCTGATCAAATTGGGAATTTTCATAAGAGAACCCAGATTATTGCTATGAGCAGTTTAACAATGGGCCGTCCTTTTGTGTGTCTGTATGCTTCTTATATCCTTCTCAGTTCTTGTGGTAATTTTCTCTTGCAGAGGTTAGCAATCAAATGTTGGAACTCTATGAGCAGAATAGACTTCCACCAGCACAGGGAAGTGAAGTAGAAGGAAGTGCTGGAGGATCAAGAGCTGCTTCAAAGGCTCCTTCTGCAAATGAGGAGCAGGCCTCAAAGCAAATATCATCTCAAGCCCCCCAGCACTCATCTGTAGAGAGAACTGTGGTACCACAAAGAGGAACTGAGAACCAAAGCAATGATGGGAGTGCAGAAATGGGCAGTGACATCACTGATCACAACTTGGATATTAGGGAGTCACATAATTCAGAACAGTTGACTCATCAAGATAACAAGAGAGAAGTGTCAAACAGATCTAAATCTGGTACTGAACGTGACCAAGACAGAATTGTTGGGACTAAGGAGGGTGCAGAAGTAGGAAGGAGAGATGAATCAACATTAAACAATTCTGGCAGCAATGTTGGCCGAAATCTGGAGCGTCGGGAAGTTCCACTAGGTCATTCACCCAATGAAGCAATCAAGATTGACAAGGACAAGTTAAAGGCACTGGCAGCTATGGGAAAGAAGAGAAAGGAGCAACGAGGTGAAATGGCACTAAAGAAAGATGTAATGGATGAGGATGATCTCATCGAGAGGGAGCTGGAAGATGGAATTGAATTAGCAGTCGAGGATGAGAAAAATAAGCGTGAGAGAAGGCAGAACTGGTCTAAGCCTGATGGTGAAGATCACCATGGGGGGGAGAACCATGAGGAAACTAGAGACGGGCGGCACATGAGCATGAAGGCGCAGTTTCAGAAAGAGATTGATGAAGACAATGCAGAAGAAGGGGAGATGATAGACGATGCTTCGTCCTCGTTGAACAATCGCAAGAGAAGGATGGGGAGCCCTCCAGGTAGGCAACCGGAGATGAAAAAGCATCTTGATTCCAGTTATCACAATGATCTTGCCGAATAAAGGAACTCGCTGAATAAAGGAACTGGGAAGGGGGAGAGTTGGTTATGTAGGCAGGGAAAACACAAGAATGGGTAGCAAAATCATTGTTGAGGTGAATATTCTGCTGTCCTTTATTTGCTTATTTTGATTTGGCTAATCGGTTGCTAAAGAATTGATGATTCTGGATGCTCTTGTTTGCCTTATACATTTCTTCTTTAAGGAACGGGATGCCTCAGTTTTGGTAGTGCCATTAAAGGCTTATTATTATTTTTTCCGGGCTGGGAGGGGGTTGTATGAGAACCTTATGCTATTTATTTAATTTAATACATATGAATATAATTCTGCAAGCCCTGTGATTTGGAGTCATCGAGAGCTGCAATCGTCGAAGGTCAAAAATGAATTTTAAGTAACTTCTATGTTACGACCTGATCCTAGGCTTTCACTAATGCACACAATAAGTTTATTTGGATAAACTTTGCTACAATCACTTATAGGAGAAAAAAATAAAATAAGAAAATTAGCTCATGCATACATTAAAAATTATGTTTTAGAGAAGTTAATATTGTAGAGTTTTACAAATTAGTTTATATATAAATTAATATTAGTCTATGGAAAAGTTTTTTTTTCCTTAGAAGTATTTTATAGAGAAGTTTATCCAAAGAGATCTATCCATATGCCTTAGCATTCACCTAACCTGCCAAGCCCGAGAGAATCCTAATTAAGAAGAATGTTGAATTCTTTAATACAATTTTAGCATTTTTTATTGGGTGGAATATTTTGGGTCACTAAATGATGCCAATTCATGCAAGTTTTCATCTACCAAAAGAATATATGATGCAAGTTTCATTAAATTTTATGAAGATACACATATATTTTTACCTAATAATTGAGTGCGGCAGAGTATGTTTTCTTCTCTTAAAATCACCTTTGAAACTTACACTGGGGTTCCAAAAATCTGGGCAGTTTTCTTTTTCCTAAAAGTGAAATAAAACCAACATTGTTATTTATCCTGAAAAACAGGGAAACTTCAGAACTGTCACAAAAGTATGAGCGTTTAAATTCCTGAAGAAATCTGCAAGTCAACAGTCTAAAAATTCAAAACAAAAAGAATTGGCCGGGGTGGGGATGGAGGCATAATAAACAAAGTCAGCTGAAAATTGAACAAAGGAAATACTCTTATACGTAAAATTGGAAGGGGAAAAAGAAAATGTTTTTTTCTTCTTATATGTACATCCAAAATAATACTCAATATTTTTCGTGTGTTTGTGTTGACATCAACCTAGATCAGTTAACATAAAGTCTAATTTGACTGATAAAATTCAATCCTTCAAGGCAAATTTTCATTTTTTGAGAGCGCATGTCATTGACTTTATAATTTCATATGAGCCAATTGAAATTGAACAATTTACTTTCTTTAAAATCATTCACTGCAAGTAGTAATAAATTTGTCTTTATTTATTTTTTAAAGATATCAGCTACTAAATTCAATAACAATTCACCAAGATAAAGTAGATGGTGTAATTCATCATATATAATAAATTTATTAATATTTATAATGATTATCTTAGGGCATTTGCATCGGGGCACGAGGGAAGTAATTTGTCAGAGCTACACCGTGCTTGCATTGCAACTCTCACAAGAGCAATGCTGAAAATGTTGCTTCCAAGGCAATTGTTGCTTTCTAAAGCAATGTTGCTATTCAATAAAAAAAAATTTAAAAAATCTGAAATTATTATTATAATGTGTAAATGTGTTAAAAATAATTTGGTGGAATTCATTGGAAGCAACAAAAGAGAGTTATTCTATTGGAGAGAATTATTGCAAAGAGTTCCTTGTATTAGGAAAAGGAAAAATAATTGATGTGTATATGTGGATCACATTAAAAGTAATTATTGTGAGTTGTTATAACGTGAATACTCTTTAGAAGTTATACTGACAGTGATTAAGCATGCGAGATGTTTTATACTATTAGTATATAACTATTCAAACCAAATTTTATTTTGTTATAAGTATACAACATTAATTTGTTTATTTTACTTGTCAACCTTACCATTTATAACCATCTTAACTTAATTTTCAAAATTGCATATTAATCGTTTAAGCTTCTTTTTTTTTCTAACTATTTGTTAATATCCAATTATGATTAAAATAATTCTTGATTTTTAAAGATATTCACATAAAGGGCAGGTCTATGTCTAGTTACATGTTGAATACAATTTTTATATATGATATATCTTACAAGAGAAAATATTTTATATGAAAATTAGAAAATATTTTATATGAAAGTGATAAAATTAAATATAAATTGTATAATCATATATGAAGAAGGATTGAAATTTAATATTAGAAATTCATATGATTTTTTAAAAAACTCAGGTGACATTAAATTTTGACCATTTAAGTATATCGTCTAAATTTAATTGCCTCATATAAAATCTCTTCTTCACATATGATATATGATATGTCCTTTTTTTTTAGGAACCACACGTATTTTGTATTTTTTTATATTTCATTTTGTAGCTGATTGTTTAATAAGCTTGGTTATAGCTTAGCACATGGTACCTTGTTTACACAAGATAACACCTATATAATAGCTAATCTTTATCTATTAACTTTTCCTCTTCAAACTTATATATTAAGAATAACAATGGGCAGGATCGGTATGGATAGGAGTTATTTGCTTAATGTCTGTCAGAATAAATTTGTGCCCATTATCCACTCATTACCTGTTGGATATCCATTTGAAAAATACCCGTGAATTTTTTGGGTACCTACGGGTATCCATGAATACTTATGGATACTTCAATTTTTTATTATAAAAATTATTAAAAAAAAGATAATTTTCAACATCAAATAAAATTAGTGAATTAAAAATTAAGAACAAAAAAAAGAAACATCAATACAATGAAATTAAACATGAAATAAGTATCTCTTAAAGCATAAATAAACATAAATCCAAAATACAAACAAAATTACAATATCTCAAAGTATAAGTTCAATAAATAAATTGAAAATACATTATATATATAAGGATGAACGGGAACATGAGGGTGAAATAATATCAAATTTTGGTTTAGGAATTAGGATTCTTTCTTTTGATAAAAAAATACTTTTATAATTTTACGGATAACGAATATCTATGAATAGTATACTATGATATTTATACTATACCGTTAATGAACGGATTAAAAAAATACTTATATCCTGAGTAATAGATAACATTTAAAATATCTACCATTTACTTATAGTAAATTTTATCCGCAGATATATACGGATACAGATTTTTTTTTTCCATCCTTAATATATATTTGTTTATGGTTCAGCTTCTGTCTTAACCTTGAGATCCAACAGTCCAATTTATTGGGGACGTCATCAAACGTTTAATTCTTACTTTTTGGTACGCAAGTGTAGCCCATTATGTAGTGTTGATTTTATTTTTAATGCTACAAATGGTCTTTAGCTAAAATCAAAGGAAATTAAAGACAAATTCCCCAAAAAATATATTTAAAAAAGGTAAAGAAAACAACCATAGAGGGAGAAAGCAAGGGAGAAAAAAAAAGTCACATTGATACTTAAAACTTCAAAATGATATTTTGTATAGGAAATAGCCCCAAATTTACCAAGAAGTAGCAATACATATGAAAATCAATGTCTATAGGGGCATCTCCTTTGTAAACAAAGATCAAGTAATAAACATCACTAGAAAAAAATAACATAAAAATGTCCACGCAACCTTCAGCCAAAATATAGTCCACAATCCAACAATATAACCAAACCCTTCTCATAATGCTAAGTGATATAGATATATAATAAATATATACACCACATTTCGTCAATTGGAAATTAATTTTCAAAACGAAATTGATTAAGCGGGCGAACGGCCTCCGCCACAGCTCTCTTCAGTCTCACCACCACAGCTGCAGCACCACTGCTTCTAGAGTTCTACTTCTATCCTACGAACAGAAATGATAACAACACAATTTTTAACACATTTTTCTGAACACACTTTATATTATTAGTTAAAATTTATTAAAAATTGTAAAATTATGCAAATGTCGCTTTTAACGAATTTTGTTCATAATTTTGTGACTTTCAATAAATTTTAACAAATAATAAAAAATATATCAGAAACAAAAAGAGTGTATTAAAGTATGTGTTATTTGTGCACTTCTCATCCTACTATAAAGTAAAAGTATATAGAAGGCACAACTTGAGAAAACAATGTCACCTTAATTTTTTTGTTTTTTTATAACTTGTCATGATCTAAGTAGGTATACTAGTATAGTTTTATATTACTAATAATAATTAAATTAGCTAGTAGCATGCATATATCACCACATTGAATCACCATAGGTAGGTCTGGTCCACCACCATGTCCATGTCAAAAATAGGCTTGGCTTGTGATGGAGAGCCACTATTGGTTGGGCTAGTGGGGCTGTAGAGTGATGCTGTTTGGCGCACTCTGAGGTGCACAGCCTCAGCCTGTGCCACTGCCAATTGGGTCTGCAACACATCAATTTGTTGCTGAAGAGATGAGATGGCCCCTACGCAGCCATAGACAGGGTCTCTCACTCTTGCATTTGCTTCATAAACCATGCTGCTCACTGCATCTCCTCGCTGATCCTCTGGTAAGTCCTGTAAATAGGTCAAGTAATTAGTAAAATATGGTGTTTTTTTTTTTTCTGTTGGAATCGAAGACAAGTGTCAAAATATTTATAACAACTCGTACATATACTTAATCAATTGAGCTAGCATGATAATATGCTGGTAATACATTCTATCAAGTAGAGACCTCATTAGAATTTTATCAAGAGTCATACATAGGAATCAAAGACATACAATAAAGAATTTACAATAAATCAATAATTTACACGCATGTCCAACTAATTAAGTTATACTCTCTTGTTTAGAGATTATTGAGAGTCATTTACATCTAAATATAACATGAGTTTGATTTCTTCGCAGTATATTATACTTTTGTATTTGGACAAGGAAAGATCACTGCTCAAATTTGTCTCTTTCATTTATTTATAAAATACAATAACGTTACGTAAGTGAAGAGGCATAAAAATTAAGAGAAAAAGGTTTATAATATTTTTAAAGTAATTTTAAAAAAATTATATAAATTTTGATAAAGCTAATATTGCTAACTTAACTATTTCTTTAATTTTTATAAGCCGTTAAAAGAATCCCCTCTCTATATAAGACTACAAAAAAGAGATTGTATATTATATAATAAAGAATATTTTTTAATTTTTTGGCCATTATTTTAAATAAGTATATTATTTTTATTACTAACAAAAAATAGTATATTAAAGAGTACGTTCATTTAAAATATTGCATGTTTGACAACGAAATAAGTAGTTTTATTCTATATATATGCTTGCAAAAAAAATTGACTGTCATAAAAAACAGCTTCACGTGGTGCAGAAGCAGGATGTTACTTCAATCATTTCTTATTTTTATGACAAAGGAAGGTGAAGCTGATGAGTTTGAATTTGGATTCTTAAATGTGGTTTCACACAATTAATCACGTACGTTGCTTGTTAAGTTGCGCCTTGTGCTCGATTCTGACTTTTTCGTGCCAAAACCACGTTTAGAAGCTCCCATTGGGTCGCCCAAGATACGATGTAGAAAGAGATCATACAATTTAATTACTCAAAAAATAAAAAAAAAAATAATGTCACACATCAACTTTTTTCAAATAATTATTTTTTTTCTCATTTGTCTTGTTCTTTTTTTATTTTTATGGAACACATGGCAGACCAAAAGATGAGACTGACCTAATATTGAAATATGAAGGAAATGGAAAAGCAGACAAAGAGATTAGGACGTGAACATGTGAGGTTTGAAGGCGCCGAATGCCTAATCTTCTCCACCTTTTCTAATTTTTCAAGGGCTACTTGGAAAATATCAAGCGGGATGATGTGGTTTTTCACAATCACTTGTCTCAAAAGCTTAAATTCATATACAAAAATATACGAATAATTCTATATTATAGAATAGTACTTTAATACTTTTAGAATTTAATTAGATTACACTAACTTTATGCTACCATTCAAGTACATATTCTCATGAAGGGTAAATTTGTCTATTTTTACTAATATGTTGTTAGTTTAAGTGAAATTATGATTAATTTTTTTAAGTAAAATGTCAAATTTGAATCTTGTGGTTAAAAAAATATTAGAAAATAAGATTTTACAGCTAAAGATAATCAATTAAGTTTTTTTTATAAAATTTAATTATCAGCAAAACTAATAAATACATTAAATTAATATCACAATAACACAAAAAAAATAGTTTATTTTTAATAATAATTTAAAAGTCATGGGGTGACTTCTCAAAATATATACCAATTAAACTCATTTTCTTAATACATTTATCACACAAAATTATTTTGATATATTACAGTATGATGAATCAAATATTTTAAAAACTTGAGTAATTAAATGGAACTTGTAATTTTTTTTATTGATTAACAATATAAAAACTTTATTTAAAAGAAACAATATAAAAACTTTTTATTTTAAAAAAACAATATAAAAACTTTTACATTGATATTTCATGTATGTTATTACCTCCAAAAATGTTAATCACTTACTAAAAATTTTATCATTTTCTTGAACGGTGGTTTAAATCCAAATAATTTTATCATTTGCTTCAAAGTGCCACAAAATTTGAGAGGGAACGTCCTCCTGGGGGAAGCTTATAAAGTGTTTTCTACGTGCACATATGCGCTGCAGCTTTATATAAGACCATGAAACTGGTTGAAGGTAGAGAAACATATCATATACAAATTGACTACCATATAGATTTAGATTCGTAATATAGTTTGAAGTTGCGATTTGCAGTTTTTTCCTTTTTAAAAAAAAAAAGAAATTGAAAATGAAGCATGTTTAAAACCTTAATATGTGAAAGATTCACTTTATGGTCAAGGAAAGCGTCGCACTAGTCTGCAAGGATGTTGATCTCTTCTTTCTTATCTTTATACCGAACACACTCATAATAAGTTCGTTAAGAAAGTGACTTCTCAATGTTTAGTAATTAACAGCCTTACAAGGTATAAGTACCTAATGGAGTTCGTGCCCTTTGGAGGAAAAGAATAATATATATATATATATATATATATATATATATATATATAAATTTCCTCACATGTATTACATAGGATCACATTAATCATATGTGGTATTTAATTTAGTGTCTCCTAGGTGTGTAATAGTATAGTATTTCCCCACGGCCCAACCTAGCATAAATCTCAGGAAAATTAGTCTTCTTTACCACCGTATCCATATTCTTGTTTATGAATATGAAAATGTTTTATATAAAGAAAGAATAAATTTATTTATTTTTATTATGCAAATTGTGTTCAAATCTTGTGATCTAAAAATAATCTTATATAAACAGGTTAAAACAGTGAAACTTTTGAATATTATATATCTATCTGACTATCTGCAATAATTAGTAGCAAGAAATATTGCACAAATAAGAGGAATAATTAGTTAATAATGAACCTGAAGCATCTTGTTGACATTGCTGGCACCAAAGACTTTGTGCACATTTGCAAACTTCTGAGGCTCATCAGCAGGAAAATAAGGAGCAAAAACACAATCTTGAGCACACCTTCTCCTAAGAAGCTTGCATGCAGCACAGGGTGATGGTGCACCCTGCTTCCTACCACCATCTTTCATGGATCCTCTAATCTCTAATTAATCAATCAATCAATTAATTATTGTGTTTCCCTTCTTCTTCTAACTAACTACAATAGGACACGATATAGAATGGTATAGCAGAAGAAGAAGAAGAAGAAGGTTTTATAGGCTAAAATAAAGTCAAGAAAAGTGAAAGAAAGCAATTAGAAAAAAGAGAAAAGACATGAGAGAGGGCGTGTGATGGGGGATCATGGGGAATGGATCTATGGAGGTGGAAAAGTGGCCTGCATTATATAATTAAGGAAAAAGAGAAGAAAATAAAAATAAAAAAGGAAGAGCACCAAACTAGTACCAGTACATGACTAAATATGTACAATTTATTCATGTGGGTCCATCCCATAAATTAAACACCTTTTTTTTTTCAGATTTCAATCGACAAGCATTTCCATTGATGTGACCCTTGGGTCCCTAACATCTTCTTGTCTCGTTCTGTATTTCTACTGGTTGATGCGTGCGACTCAGAATTTATTATATTAACTAATGATGATAATGAGTAGGTTTGAGAATGCTAACATGGTATCTTTCTTTATATTTGTGTTTTTTAATAGACTTAATTGTATTTTTCTCACTTTTAAGGATTGTAATTGAGTTATTTTATTTTTCATATTTTAATTGTACTATTTGGATTCATCAAATAAGGTAAGTATGTGATTTTAATTTTTTAGTTTTTCATTGCGTCAATTGAATCTTTTAAGACTATCAAATGGGTTCCTTAAGTATGGTAATTATAATGAATGAAGTATTTAGTGGCTAGAGCTGTCAAAAAGGACAGTCCAACTTGTTAATTTGGTCTACCTCACCTCAATCCACCCTAAAAAATGGGTCAATTTAATCTGGTTCACTTATGTTTAAATCTTAAAAAATATTGGTCTAGTTTGACTTATCTGGTGAGTTAAAAAGGGTTAATGCATCAATCCATCTAAAATTTTTGAAAAAATATATTTTTTAAAATGCAACAAAAAACATTCTTTTAAAAAAAACATCTATTAAATTAAAATCCCCGCTATCCACACACCACACCTATAATAAGATATGTTATCACAACCTTTGGGTGGGTTTGATTGGGTTAGAAACACATGTTTACTCGGTTTAAAACGACCATGTTTGATTTAGATTTTTGAAGGAATGGTATGCGAACTCGACATCTTTGTGATCAATATAAGCTTAATAGGGCCTTCATAGTTCACATAAAGGAATACACTGGTTGGGCCCACATTGACCTCGTGGCCACTTACAGGCTTGCAATAGTTAATTAACACTTAACACTTCAATTTCAATGAATTACAATTCTGAATTCAAACTTACAACCCTAGAAATTGGAAGAAACCCTAAAGAGTTCTTGGTCACTCTCTGTCCTCGGTGGTGCCGCACTCACGTCACCCCTACCTTTGATGGTAATCATCTTTGTCCTTTTGTAATTTGCTCTTGTGGACACGTCACCCATTTGTGAAGCGCCTTGTAAGTTTGATTTCGTGGCCTTAACGTCTTCGATGCTTCTGAAAAAACATGAAAGTGCAGGTCCATGAGAAATATGAGATTAACATGTCCAGAGAACCATACAGAGTGATGAGTTCCATGAGATTTGAATAAGTGACCTTTGGCAGTAGATTTCTAACGTTGTGGGTTGGGGTTTCCCACTCTTCTTCGCCTTCCACAAATTATAAAGGAAGTGGCATTGTAATCCGAAAATGGCAACAATGGAAAACTAGTTTCTAGGGGTTTTAGTTGTATTACTGTGTAATGAAGAAAATGTTTCAGTGTTGCAATGATTGTTATCATATATTCGCAATTCTGCTTTGTATTTGAGGTTCTTTGCAAGTTGGGGGTAACAATGATTTTCAAGACCTATAATTGTACTGGTTCAACCGCTTAACCTGATACCCGTGTAACTTGAAACCCACTTAACTTGAATTGAAAGTCCTTTCCAAGAGTCAACCCGTGGGTTAGGTCAATTTGGGATTTTGGTCCGAATCTGACCGACCCAGCCCGTTGACCACCCCTATTAAGAATTTTTCTTTCTTCATGAAAACAAGATATTCCTAAAATCATAAGACTAATTCTTAAAGTTTAAAAATCACAAAAATGGATTGTCTCTCTCAACAATTTTTTTTTCATATCTATGATCAGGGAATTGAATTTTTGTCAACATGTTTAAGAATCCAGATATGTACCATAAATTATGTTAAATTTTATTGCTCACCCCTGTTAAGGATCACTCTCCTAGTTTTAGAGAAATAATATTTACTAAAATTAAAGTGTCTGGGAGAAGGAAAAAGGAATATAGGGTTCGGCAGGAAAGTTAAGCAATAAATTCAATAGTGTTTTCGATCAACCCCTTTGCTATACCTACATACCCATGCCACATCAACAGAAGAGAGTGCTAGATAATTAGGTTTATCCTATAGAAAATATATACTTTCTCGAATGAGATGTTCAATGCCAAGATCTTTGAGTTATATGGATCCAATCATTGTTTTTCCGTCAACTCGCGTTGGACTACTGTTAGTTAGTCAATCCCTACGCTTCTGTAAACTACGTATAAGAAATTTATTTATAAATAATTTTTTTAACGAAAACACAGTAAATATGTATACTAATAACATTTAGTATTATAATGAAGACGTTTTGTTTTAACTTTTGTATTCATAATACATAGAGTAATAATAATATTAACTAGTTTATAGATACAAAATATGTTTTATAAAAGATAACCATATTTGAGTTGGTAAAAATAATATGCATGGCTAAATTTTCCCTAAAGTACAATAATACTGATATATTTGTTAGTGTCTCTAAAGAAAAATAAAATAAAATAAAAACTGCATAAAAAGATGCTAAAATGGTAACCGGCGCGTCTGGAATTTAATTTCCTCTAGAAGTTTTCATTCTACAAGCAGCATGGAATTTAAATTAAATTAAAAAGTAAAAACATATACCGGCAAAACTATACGTACTTAGGTTATTAATTGTAATTTAATATTTAATTTGTATATTGTTTTTGTTATTGAATCATTCGAAAAAGTAGTTTACTTTTGGTATGGAGCAACATGATAGACATGCGACAATACGGAAATAATGCAATGCAGTTTTCTTTGACGAGTATTGAGATGGACAAGTTAGATATATATATATATATATATATATATATATATATATATATATATCATATTGCAGGCCATTATAAAAATCCTACAAATTGAGCTTTGATATACTCATAAGTCATAAGAAAATAGTTACCAGAGACTTCAAGCCGTTGGTATGAACTATCAAATGAGCAGAACAAGGTCACTCAGCATGCTTCCTATTATTTAATTGAGTCTATTTTGAATACTAAAAGAAATAAATTTTTCCTCTAATTTAACATAGACTCTAAAAGATACCCTGTGAGTCAAAGTTTTCTTTGATCATGTTCACATAAAGGAATGGGAGTTGTGATTCATGTAGTAGCCTACTTTTTGAAATAAATGATAACTGCCACGTTCTCGAACATACCATTGAAATGTTTTATACCGAAGGGAAATATAATCAAAGAAGCTGATATAAAATTTGGACAACTTTTTTTTTTTTTTTTTTACATTGTATCGTTTTTAATTTCGATATTGCTATTAAAAAAAATCAAAATTGAGTTGTTTTTAAGTGTATATAGAAATTTTCTGAAACTTTTATTTAACACCTAATTAATTTCTCTTCCAGTAGATTAGTCCATTTTAAAATAAAGTGATATTTTAAACCTCAGACCTTAATTAAGAGATCGTAAACCTTGAGCTTCCTACTTATGTTGAGTTAAACTCAATTTATTCCTATTACATGCATAAAGGAAAAAAATCCTCAAATATTAAAGATTTAATTAATTATTTAGTACTTATACTTGCACTAATTTTTTGTTTTAGTCATTATACCTACAAATTCTACATTTTTCATTTTGATAATTTTACTTTCATTTCGTGACAATTTTATATTGTTAGAAAAACAGTAAGGACTAAACTATATATAAATTATTTTTTGTCATATATAAGGATTAAAACATATAGTTTATAAAGTGATAATAAAACGAAAAATTGACACAAATATAAGAACCAAATGATCAAATAAACCAATATTAAAAAGTTTGAATTCGTGACAATAATTTTGCTAGTCACATGCAAGTTTGAAGCAACCTAAGTACCGTCACTATTGAATAGTAGCGCCGTGCAACGAATAGAATGATTGAAGGCCTTGAGGCCAAAAAAGATTTCTTAGACAGGTTAATTAGGTAGGGCAATGATATGTCCTTTTTTTTTCTTCTTTCTTTTGTCAAAGATGAAATGAAACCCTAACAAACTCGCCATCTACGACAACGTGATTAGGTGCACTTATACGGTCAAGGTAGTAGAAGAAAGCATATGAACATGAACGTGCATTTGCCTTTGGTAAAAGAAAATGCATACAATTACTAGGACAGTTCTTCGACCGTTAGGGAAGGAAAAAAACTACCAATATCTTTCGGTTGGTTGGTTGGTTTGTTGAGAATTGAGATTTGACTAAAACGAAGCAACCCACGTATATTTCAAACTTGGAAACACGATGCCCATATCAAGTTCAATGCAAAAGGGGACCCATTTCCCAAAAATACTTTTCTCTATGCCATATGCTTTCATATCCACTCGCTCTCATTTGTCCATCCAAATCTAATTAATGTAAAGCTAAATCTAAATAATATAAATACAAGGACCCCACAATTTATATAGCACGATGTTCATGATCAACAAAGTTCACCGGTAAAACGTACTTATCAGCTTTTCTTAATGATTAATTTTTATCGATGATAATATGATTGATCATTTTTAATAAAAATTTTCTCTTTTAATTATACTTTTTTATTGATGAGGATTGAACACAAAACATTGTTTAATGAGATCGAGTCTAATATAATTTGGACCATTGATTTATTGGTAGACAAATAATTGATTAAGTTTTAAATATATGTTGATTAGGTTGAATTTCTTACCGTATATACAGAAAAAGACTTTGTTAAATTAAAAAAAAAACAATCCATACTTTAATAATATATATATACACATGAAAAGAAATTAGTGTCTAATTGTCGGAATAGAACATCTTTAATGTTAAGAAAAACACGAGGCTCATGTAGAATTTTAATAATGAATGGTGGTACAAAATGTCTTCGTACTTTTTGTAAGAATAAATCTCAATTACATAATATTAAAAACCTAGTCTGTCGTCATGTACGCTAAAAGGAAAATATGTTACTATAGCAACCCTCAAAACCTAATGTGGGCCTGCCTCGAGGAATACCCACTTCTTGAAAAAAATAGCCTCGTCTATTTCCATTACAACAATTTTAGTTTTCAACATTTGGCTTTTTTAAGGTTCAAAAATCTTATCTAAAAGCATGATAGGAAAATGTTATTGACCTTCTTGAATCCTTATTTTTTTTATACGAAACAGTTAAAAAAAATATTTTTGAAAAAAGTATCACATACTTTTATTTTATTTGTTAAGAACAACTAAATATACATGTGTGTGTATATATATATATATATATATATATATATATATAAGTGTTTTGAGTTAAAGTCTCATATCGTGTAGAAATAAGAAGATTGAACATCATATAAATGAAGGATAGACCCAAAAACTTGACTCTTAAGTTTTTAGATTAAAATGTTGTGTTAAATTCACTTATGTGCTTGCTCATGTCCCATTGGTGTTAAGCTTGATTCCTAGCGGAGCGGATAATAACTAAAAAAGGACATTTTGGCAATCCAACAATTGGTATTAAAGCTGATGGTTTGACTTGGTGACCGACTCGGACGAGTAAGATGACGGTGATGGATCCTTGACTTAGGAATCCCTTGTATCGAAATTCTTCCTGATAGTAAGTCCAAGCGGCGTGTCCCATGGGTGGAGCGACGATATAAGTATCTAGAGCAAGTGGACTCTAATGACCACCATGGAAATACTCGTGGATGATAATGATTTCTGCTCGATGGGAGACTACCATGTGGATGATACTCACACCTTAGAGGGAAATTGTTGGAGTGCAAGTATGAGGTGAAGTCACACATCGTGTATGAATAAAAAGATTGAATACCATAAAAGTGAATGATAGATTCATAAACTTGAGTCTTAAGATTTTGAGTTAAAATGTGATATCAAATTCATTTATGTGATTATTCATAACTCATTTATTTCCCCTCGCATACTAACCCAAGCAATTAGAAACCCTTAATTATTTATGAACTTCAAGACCCTAGTTATTTACATCTTTTATTGAGCTAACAGGGTGCATACAATTATAATCAATGGTTAACATCATTTAGTGTGACCCTTGTTGTTTAAGGAAATCCTTTCGGGCCCATTTTTCATTAGCCACTAAGAAAAAGTTATTAAGGGGATTTTTAATTAATTCATTTTTTTTTTGTATATCCACACCGACTATGCATAATCTTTAGCAATTTTATGATACGATAAGATTCCCTTACATTTTCATGTAGGGTAGACCTACTTTTCTCTCGTTACTTTTCTGTATTTGTTTAACTTCTTGTCATTCGTCATATGTAAAAACAAGAGCAAATTGATTTTTAATATGACCAAGCTTCATAGATATACATATATATTTCTGTACGGTGATTATAACTCCAAATATTTAGATTCAGAATTTGTAAACAACATTTCCCAACGATCGATGAATTAGTACTCATGTCTCATGCCCAAGCATGAGACAAAAAAATTTAGAATTTTATTAATATACTGAGTGAGACAGTTTGGAGTATCACTAATTGTAACTTTTCCAAGTGCAATTTCATATTATTTTCTTTCCTTGGAGAGGTTGCAAGCTAGGCATGGGGGATATGCTGATAATGGCATGATGATGAATTTGACTTATGAGAAATCTCTTGTGATCTATTGCTTAAGGTTCCGTTTTTTCTAAAGAATCGCTATTACTGCAAGAGAGGCCCCTCTTGTCCCCTCTTCTAGTATCTATAACTTGTTGAAGCAAAGTGCATCGGATTGTTTTGGAAGATTCCCATAAAAAGAAGCTTTAGCTTCCAGGCGTAATATCTGTTCGTGAGAAAAAGCATACATGCAAGGGAGTGAAGGGACCCATACTAGAATGGTAACATACATCTTAAGTGTTCAAGGCTATTTCTTTTGAGTATGAAATATCTATTGATTTTATTGATGATTAATATTTTTTGAGAATCTGATTGATTATTTAATTTAGTAAAATCTTTCTTTTCAATCACATTATTTTCACATATAAAATTAGAACTTGCAATTTTATTTAAGATACCAAATCAATGTCACTTGAACCAACGAGATGGTAATTGTTCAAGATTATTGGATTTAAAGGGAAAGAAATTGGGGCGGTTTCACAAAGTAGTATGAAGTGACATCCTCACTAGATTATATATCTAAGATTGGGGGTCCCCATGACCCTTATATTGCCTTACCCTTCACAGAACAAACAAAGCATGGCCAACAAGATTATCATGTTTTTGTCACTAAAGGAGAAACAGTGCAGACATCACTTTTCATATCCTCAAACAATTATAAGCCACGCAGTTTGGTTTTATTCATCATCTCTCTATCTGGTCCCCCAAGGATTCCTTGTGATCTATTGGCCCATAGTGGATTTTGAGTTCATTATGTCATGCAGCACAAAATAATGGAGCTAGCTCATTCTCATGCACATGAACACTAGCAGGGTCGGTAGGAGTAGTTAGCTTGAAACGAACCAATAATGAACCTGAATTAGTTCGCACTAACTCAAACTAGAAGCATGCAATATATCCGGTCAAAAGCTACTAGCTAATAATTAATGTTTGCTCATTATTATAGTATTATTTTTTTAATAAGCAAATATTAGTTGCTAATTTTTGTTTATAAATATTAATATGGTTCGAATTTACAAGTTCTCATCCTTCCATTTTACCTTAAACTTTTCTTTCCAATCACCAAATCATAACTCAACAATATAACTCTTAATGTTTGTTTACTATGTACATGTTTGGAGTGAAGTTAAAAAATGTTGTATACGCGTTTCAATACAAATTCAACGAATTAAAATAAAATAAAATTAAAATTAAAATTAAATATCTCAATATAACTCTTAATATTTGTTCAATGTGTGCATGTTTGAATTGAAGTTAAAAATAATGTACATATTCTAATTAGGTTTATATAGGTTTATTGTTGGAGGATAATGATATAAACTAAAGTGAGGATTTGACCCTTCGGTTTTAATCAAGTATATCATGCTCTATAGATGAGGCATCTCATGTAGATGAACTTCATTTAATGACCAATGAAATTATATTATTTCATTAAAAAAAAGAATGCAATAATCCTCAATCACAAAAACATCATAAATGTACAAACTTGAAGTTGGCCTTTGTCCTATTAGCCTTTGCAGGCCATACCTTTATATAAAAACCTACTAATGTTTATGATGTATATTATGATAAAGAATTAAAGACCAAATTAGTATATGTATAATAATATAGGGTATTTTAAAAAACACTCTAAAGCAAAAGATGACAATAATAATTCCAAATCCAGTGTTTAGTTTAATTTAGAGTTGTCATGCTTCCAATAAGCATGGATGATTCAAACTATGCTTAGCTTTTTGCAACCATAATAAAATAACTTCTTACTAACGTTTCAGAGACATTAGTTAAATTAACCCAAAAATAAGAAATAAAATCATTACATCATGTAATATTACTGTTTAGCTTATTTGAATTGATATTTAAAAGCTTCGGCTTTGTACAACTTCTCATTGCTTAGTATGATATTAGGTGTACAATTAGGTGGGGTTAAGTTACACCTATTTATTTGATGTAAGTTTAAGGCGGCTTTATATTTTTGAAAATTTTTATTAACTTATCCTAATAACCTATGTTGTAGTAAAGTATTTTAAATAGGCTACTAAATATATAATTTAATACATCACAAGAAAACACAAAAATACTATAAAAAGTACTATAAAATCCAATATATAGTACGCATGAACTTTTTGTTTACTACAAATATTTGTATATTTTATAGAAGAAATACAATCATGTAATAGAAACTCGGAGCACATACGGTCCATAACAATTATAAGACCAGGCCCCACCGTAGCCCAATAGGACACAAACGCCTCAGGATTAGGCAACAAACCCAAAACTACAAAACGTCTCACACTACAACATGATGATACATTCACTCCTCACACTTCTCATAAAAACAAAAAACATAGTGATACATTGTATATGCCTATCTTGTCCTATGACTCTAGGGACAATCCTAGTGATTCTGCTTAGAATCTTTGCTTAGTAATTTTTTTATTATTTTTTGTGTTCATATAGTATTTTTTTTTTTTTTTTGCTCTAAAAGCAACTCTCTGGTTGAACTGAACCCAATGCTGCTCCACCAGCATGGTTGCACGAAGCTAGGGCTGGTTGGTTCTGGTAAGTAAGCTTCACATCCTCTAACTTTATCCCATTACATGGGTACTTGGAACTGCAATCAAATTTCACAGCAACATGGGTGGCAGATGTTCCATGAATGTCTTGGTATGTCACATCACTCACTTTGACTCCAGAAGCCTGTTAAATTAATTTAATTGGATATGAAAAATAATAATCAAACATTAAAAACAAAATCAGCTCAGTTTTATCATAATAATTTTCCTATTCATTGTAGAATGTGTGTGGAAGAATTTATTTATACTCTTCCTCTTGTTCTCTTTTATAAGAAAAAATACAAAATTTTGATTATCAAATATAAACAAATTTAATTATCATATTATTTAATGAGAATATCTTCAAAATACCCTTCATTTAATAGAGGAGAGGAGTTGTGCTTAATATCAATTAAATTTCAATCAATGATAGTTTAGAAAAAAAAAGTTATTGTTTAATTAAAAATAATACAATTTAATGAAGGAAACTAATTTTTTTATTAAGTATGAGAGTTTA
Source organism: Glycine latifolia (assembly GCA_013407115.1). Taxonomy (NCBI): domain Eukaryota; kingdom Viridiplantae; phylum Streptophyta; class Magnoliopsida; order Fabales; family Fabaceae; genus Glycine; species Glycine latifolia. The sequence goes on from CM023953.1 coordinate 7,331,467, forward strand.
ATGGTCATATATTATCTGTGTAAATCAATTTTTACACCATCAGTAATTTATAATTAATCGTTAATAACTTTTAAAGTATTTATCTTAAAAGTCAACAATTTTATTATATATGATTGTGATTGAATGATGATATAAGTTTTTTATACTATGTATAATTCTTTTTCTCTAAGTGTGAAATAAGTTTTTTTTCTCATAAAAGTGAAGGGAGGGAGTATTCTCTAATGGGAATTGGAGTTTCATCTTAACTTATCATGTATATAAAACCAATTTAATTGATTTCTTCTTGAATTATAAAAGTGACCTATTCATAACAGCTTACTATATGATAATAATAGTTATTCAATAAGTGTTTAATTAGCTAAACTATATATATATATATATATATATATATATATATATCCAAAGAGGCCTAATGTTCATCTTTTTTTTCTTTTCTTAACCTCAAGGCCCATTAGAAGCCCATATGAGATCTTAAACTAATAAATGTGTTGTTCCAAATTCCAATTTACATACCTGACCGGGGCAGCCCTTGTTATCTGGGCAGTAATTTTGGTCAATTATAACGGGGTTTTCAACATTGACCATGATTGCGTCTTGGAAAAGGACGTTCCTCACAAATCCGGTACTGGGTCTCCCCCATGTCTTTATTCTAACACCATTTTGAGTCCCAGTAAATGTAACAGTTTTAACTGTCACATTTTGTACACCAGCTTCCTTCAAATCCTTTCCCAAGCTTCCAATGCTGCAAAATCCAATAAACAATTTCAACTATTAACATTATCATGAAGATAATAATAATAATAAGTATGACAACACCTGAAATCTGCTAATAACACATAACAACATTCTTAATTTAACCTGCTAGTAGGATTGGTCAACCTTATTAGTAGAAATCTTATCATCGTGGTTAACAAAAAATATTACCTTATTCCATGTCCGGGACCACAAGCAATGTTTTCAATCCACAAGTTAGTGGTACCGGGGCCGATGGAGATACAATCATCGCCGGTTCGGATTTTGGAGTTGAGAATGGTGACATGAGATGACATTTGTACATGGATACCGTCAGTGTTGGGGCTGTGTCCGTCTGCCAGGACCTTCACTCCTTGCAGCTTCACGTTTTGGCATCCATTGAACACTATGTGGAACATTTGACTGTTCATTGAGGTCAACCCACCGATGGCAATGTTATTGGAGTTGGTGAACGCCAATGTCTAAACACACAACAAAACAAAACTACGGTTAGTTCAAATTCTACTTTGGTTTATAAAATTTACGAATGATTAATTTATTACATACAAATAGCCAAGAGAAACATGGTGTTTAGTAGACTTGGTTTGATAATAGTAATAAGAAGAATATTAAATATTGTAGAATTGATGTAGAAATTACATTATGAAATGATTAATTTAGCTGGATGGACGAGTTGTATATTAATTAATAAATACTATAATTATCAATTTTATTATGCATGAGAAGAAAAAATAGTATCACAAATTCACAAATTTTCATATATGATTGATTTATTGACTTTTTTACAATAATTAATTTAAAAAGCATATTAACCGTACGTAGAGTTAAACTCAATAAATGATTGGTCGAGTGTAAAAAAATAATTTTATAATAATAATAATAATAATAATAATAATAATAATAATAATAATAATAAAATGAACTTTTGTGGTTTTAATGGCCCTACAAGGAACATCCTTTATATTATTATTCGACATTCATATATCTTTTGATTTTGATGTATTATATTTAACATGTAACAAATAAAACGTCTCTTATAGCGTAGCTAATACAATTGTATGTTAAAAACAAAATGGGTGAGGGACAAATCATCAATAAGTTAAGGCCCCACATGCATGCAGCATCATTTTTTTCTGGCAAACTAACCACATAACCTTTAATTCTTTATCAATTAATAGTATAGCATATAGTGACTAACTCCTCGTTTGATATTTGCTTCAACTTCTTCTAGCTAGAAACCATAACATATTATTATTTATTAGTAATTATTATTATTAGTATGTTATGACTAACTCCTCGCTTGATATTTGCTTCAACTTCTAGCAACCACACTGAGCAGTTGCAAACCGTTCCATGAATTAATCTCCCCCACTAAACAAACTCTCACTAATTAATCACCAAGTCCAACTCCACCTCCAACATCAAATTAAAAAATAGAAATGGGAGCAAGTAATTAATTGTATCAACGATAATGTTCAATGCATGAAATTGAAATTAATTAATTAATTAAACATACCGTGGCTCCGCTGGGGCAGTTTCCTTTGCCGGAGTTCTTGCAATCCCACAAGGCAGTGCCTTGGCCGTCAAGCACCCCGCCGCGAATCGAAACGCCATCAACACCCTCGAATTCCAACCAGCTACCGGCGTTTCCGGTGACACTATAATCCGAAGGAGCCACCAAAGTGCCATCAATGGTTATAGAAATACCCTTGTTGTTACATTTCCCATTGAAAGTCACACTTTTAAGCAAGAATTTTCCTTGTGGCACGTAAATTGAGGTAGGAATGGTAGAAGCACAAGCTTTGGACCATGCATTGAGAAATGCCTTGGTTGAGTCCGTTTTGCCATCGGATTTGGCTCCAAAATTGACCACATTGTAAGTGGCTCCAAATGCCACGGATGAACACAACCAACAACTTAAGATCACACGAAGGGTAATAATAAGACTAGGACTAGGTTTTGGTGTTGGGTTTGTCATATTATTTTTTTGGGAAATTTTGGTGAAGTGTTGAAGATGATTTGATTATGAACGTGGGAGTAGTGATGAGAGAAGTTGGAAGATATTGGAGTGGTGCAAGGGGTGAAGAAGGAGGTGTGGGATGGGAGTTGGAACGGTTTGTATTTATAGCTAAGGATTTGAGGGTAACGCACTGTGCAGGTTATTTTAGTTTGTTCCATGTCTTGTCAATTAGTACTATAAAACTATGATATTTTATGTACTAAAAAAAATGCTATGATATTTTATGTAATAAGGAATAAATAATTGAACGTGTTAATGAAATGGAAAGAAAGTAAAAGTCGTGCCGAACTTTTGAGTTAGATAAGAGAGCCTGTTTTACCGGAAGTGACCTTTGCGTGCTCCTTTGCTTTATTAATTGTTTCATTATCTTAATTTCCTTTTATTGCTTTTAACATTTTTCGGAAGAGTCAAAGAGAGAGAGGTTAATTTAATCCAGTGAATGGTTACTACAACATTTATCTTGTGTGTGTGTCAACAGTACTGTTTCATGAAGGTTAATTAAAATGAGACATCAAAATGTGGTTTCTTCTTGTTTTGAGGTTTATACAAATATTGTAAGAACTAATTTTTAACTGATATTTTAGTATATACATTATATACAAAATATATAGAGATATGAAAAATCATACAGTATTTTCAATAAACGTACATTATATTTATTACATTTAATTAATATAATATTTAATGTTATTCGACAATCAATTTATTTAAAATATATTAATTGTAGTATTTATTACATATAACATAACTAAATATTAATATAATATATGATCAAATACAATAATATCCTTAAATATTATATTCATTATTTTTCTCAATGCAACAATTAATTACAAATGTTGAATAGATATTATAACAATAAATTAATACAAATATAAAATTGAAATTAAGACTAAATTCTATTTTTAATACTTATTTTCAAGTTTATTTTACTTTTATACAGATTTATAGATATAGATATATAGATGTAGATATCAATAATTTATTAGTTTGAGTGATCGTGCACTCGATTTTTTTAAATAAGGTCTTGGATTTGAATTTTGTGGATACTCTACGCTAATATCATAGTATAAAAAATATATATAAATGTAGATGTTATGGATGAGATAGTGACAATTATAAGATTATATTCACTTTTTTGTTAATGTTAAAATATTTTGCAGTGTCATTTAATTATGCATTCACATAAATAAGTTTAATTTTATAAATAATTAGTTAATTGGATAATAACATAAAATAAATATTATTCTTCCATAAAAAAATATTCTCATTAAATGATATAACAAATATTAATGCGAAGCTATTTTACTTTTATAATATATTAAAATTAAGTCAATTAAATTTATGGTTAGATTTAAAAAAAATTTATCCATAATTTATGGTTAGATTAAATAAAGTTGATCAATATCTTTATAAAGTAAACCTTTAAGACCATTACTTTTTTTATTTTTATTTAGGCAAATGCATAGGTTTAATTCAAGGATTGCATCACAAAGGTCTACCAAAAAGGAAGACTTAGCTAACAATAAATGAAGGCAAAGTGGAGGAAAGATCAAAGAGAGATCAAAATATAGAAAGTACTGACTTATCTATTGTATTTTTGTGTGGCCGTGTGGAGAATAGGTAATTATATGCGGTTCTATTCTATTAATTACTATTAAGGAGAAAAGAGAGTGAATCATGTTGAATCATGTTGAAGGAGAAGGAAACAATGAGCATATTTAGGACATTTCTTGCAAGATAGTGTGATGTGCTGGTATATGGTAATTAATACTAATTAGATTGGAAAATGGGAGGTGAAGGAAAATGTTTAGTTGTAAATATTGCTCGGAGAACAAATAGTAGTGTTACTATATATTTCTTTCGGTCTCCAATATAAAAAATAGAAATCTTTTTTTATTTATTTTAAATATAAATAAATTTCAATTATTTAGGTTTCATTTAATGGGATTATTTTTAAAATACTTTTTATTTAAAAATATGTTTGGTAAAAGTCATTGAAAGTTGGAAAGTTAATTGATAACTGGAAGCTGAAAAAATATCATCTTAAAATATAAATGTTTAGTAAAATTAATTATTGAAATAATTGAAAAATGAAAAAAAAATGACAGAAAAATAATAAAATTATGTTTTATATAAAAAATGTAATAAGAAAAATGAATAAATATATTGAGGATAAAAATGAAATAAATATGATTATGTTTAACAAGACATTTATGTTAGTTTTTAATTTTTTTTACTGATTAGAAAACTTATTTGGTTGTTCGATAAATAAATTTTTTTAGTAGTTTCTTAGTAACTTTTAGCATTTTTTGAAACGCTACTTAAAGTAACATTTTTAAAACATTAGCTTTTAACTTTTAGTTTTTTATTATTTTTGATATATTTATTCAATTTTTATGTTATTTTTTTAAATAAATTATGATATTATTTTTCGATCATTTTACATTTTTCATTTACTTCAATAACTAATTTTAACAAACACTTCTAATTTAATAAGTTAACTTTTTTAGCTTTTAACTATTTTTTAACTAGTTTTGCCAAACATAGCTCAAATAACGTTTCAAAAAATGACATAAACTACCGAGAAGCTAATGAAAAAAATTGATTACCACTTAGTCAAATGAATTTTTTAGCTAGTAAAAAAAGTTAAAAGTTAACTGAAATATTTTGTTAAATATAATCAAAGACTTTTTTATGTTTGACATCAAATTTCAATAAAAAATATTTTTAAATTAGAAATAACATAAAATTAACTTATTTTCTAATAAATAAACGTGAAATATGTTTTTTTTTTTTATACTTATAACTTATAAGCAAGACTGGAGGAAGTATGTATGACTGCTTGAAATTCAAAAGAAAGACATTATTTCATTACGACAAAACAAGGAAATCACCAATAACGTGATGTGGCATTCGTATTTCGTAGGTTGCGGGCATGGTACTGGTTAAAAAGCCTAAATCACGCCATCATTTCATACTCAATTTTCCGGAGTTAACGTAGTGTATATAATCATATACTATAATTCAACATATACTCTAACTACATCTAAGATTTTGTCTGGTGCACACACTGTATACTCCAATAATTCAATGAGTATTCGACAGTATTATATTGGTAAAAAAAAAATCGACAGCATTGTGGAAGTCATATATTATATATACATCTTATTTGATAAAAGGTTGAGTTTCTTAAATATATTATCGGAAGTTTGATTGTTGAATGTGTATGTGAAGAAAATTTAAATAAAAGGTTTGAGTTTTTTAAATATATTATCGGAAGTTTGATTCTTGAATGTGTATGTAAGGAAAATTTTGGTGAAAGAGACAATTATGTTCCGCATGAAATTTTTTATTATTAATTGAAAAAAAATGGTAAACAATTTTTTTTAATAATTTTAAACAATTTTTTAAAATACTACTGTAGTTTATAATTTTTTTTATATTTTCTTCTCTTTTTGTCTTTAATATATTATCAAATTTTCTAATTATCTTTTTTAAATAAATAATAGTTTTATTATTTTAAAATTTTCAACTAATTCAAGTATTAATTTTATCAAACACTTATAATTTAATAAACTAATTATTTTTCAACTTTTAAATATTTTTTTAAACATAGCCAAAATTCACTCTCTACATCTTGAGATCAATAGAATTTAAAACTTAAAAAAGTAAAAAACAAATGAAACATATTAAATTTAACAAACTATTTTTATTAATTTTTAGAATTAAACAAAGATATAAAATGGACTGAATGATTAAGAAAGAAAAAAAGATTACGAATTCAATTCCTGTTAACAAAATTAATATTCTAACTACTAATATTTATCCATAAAAAGATAGAATTAAACATAAATAAATATTTTACCAGAATAATATTGAAAGACTAGGGTCAACATATAATTAATGGATTTCGAGATGACAAGGTGAAGTATGCATGTTTCTGGTTGAACATTGGCGAGCGATTAACTAGCTAGGATTCATACTCACTTTGTCCGAGGAATAACTTACGGTGCAAGATCTACACACGCTTGAATCTTGATATTCACATTATTCCTTATGGATAAGCTTTTTCTACATGTTTGGGATTATGCTTTCATGGGAACTAGAGAATTATGTGTGGTCCAATATTTTACTCCTATAAGTTGTTCTAGTGGATTTTTATGTGAGCAAAATTTTGACTCTACATCACATTCTCTTTGCTTCTCAATTGCACTATCCTATAACGGATCAAATTTTTTTATTTTTTTTACGTAAAAAGATGAGAGGATTCAAGGTAATCAGATCGGTTCTGAGATTTTTTTTGCATGGATATACCCAAAAAATTATGCCCTTATAATCTTTTGAATATTGTTTTTCTTGCATTTTTCGTTGCAAAATTATTAATAATACGTTCGTAATTAATTTTAAGAAAATTATTTTTAATAGAAATCAAAATAAGACTATTTAATTAATCTACCTTCTGAAATATAAGAAAGAAAAAAAAACTGGTTCAACTTAATTAGTTTTTATAGTCTCCAAAAGAAAAATAATCATCAAACACATAGATCAACTTATGTGGAATTAAGTTGTTTAAGCTTAATTAGAGGTCTCAAATTCGAGTCCTGAACACCCACATTGTGTTAAATATTTGGAGGGAAAACTTTGTTACTCATAGTGATCCTATCCCACTCAAATATGATCGTCTCAATGGAGAATATATGTAATTTAGACAAAAATAAATAAATTCATTTCCTAAAGTACCCACATTTAATTGAATAGGACTGAAAGGATTAATGGGATTTAGACAAAAAAAAATCAATCAATTACCTAAAGTATTCGCATTAATTGCATAGGATTAAAAAAGAGAAGGTTGTTACCCATTAATGATATTTTGGAGATGGTACCACTAAATAAGGATAACTAATTAAAATTTGCTTATATTTTAGTTCATCACACATGTTTCTTCTTCTTATATTTCAGTCCAGAGGGAACGTAGATAACAATATTGGATTTTTAATCATTTCAATTTTGATAAACTCCTTTTGGTAGATGCAACAATAACATAATAAATAATTAATATTTTTTTTAAAGTTGTACGTGCATTTGAAAAAATAATTAAATATTTTCAAAGAACGCAATATCATAAAACTTAGATTTTGATTCTGAAACATGTCTAATGTCTTTCAATTCTTCAAAAAGAATTCATCATTAAGATCATAATTAAGAATTATGATATTTTAAATGAGTTTCAATTTTTATTATTTTCTTTTGTTAAGAAGTAGAAATATCACCTATTAGTTAACTAATTAGTGGTAATTATTTCCCTAAAAATTTACTGCTAATTGTTCTATCTTCATAATTTTTAATATAATTTATAGAATTATATATTTATAATATTTATATAAGCTAAATAAAAAATGGTGCCCCTCTACAAATGAACATTGGGTGGGGTCGCTCATCTCGACCATGCTCAGCACCACCAACGAAGATAATTAGAAATTGTAATAGATAATGGATCTAATTAGTACTAGCAAAAATTACTCATAGATCGAATAGAATTATTATTTGCTTAATATAGATATGAATACAATTATACAAGTATTTTTTTTTCATAAGCCACATGTATCTTCTTCCTCTTTTAGGGGCAGTTCTATTCAAGTATGATATGATCACTCTAGTCAATAAAATTCTTTCTCCAAGTACCTAAGGCAGATGCATATCAATTCTTGAACCCAAGATAAGTAATTAAATTGAAACAATCATGTATAAGTTGATTCAAATAGTCAATAGCATGCGTTATATATGAACTTTAATAAAGAGGATATGCAAGTATGGATATCCTAATATTCACCTCAGTTATAAAATAACTCAAGATCAAGTTAGTAAACACCCAAAATATATTTACATGTTACTATGTTTATGGTGTAATCTTTATAATTTTTTTATTTGTATAAATTGAAAGAAGATTTATAATAATTCAATTATTATGTCATTTAAAATGATGGTATTGTGTACACGTGAAGGAGATGAGCCGCTATCAGATATTTGAGAGGGTTCACATGTTCTGTTTGGAGATAAACTTTGTCTGCGGCAAAGCATATAAGCTACAGCAAAATTCTTGTGTGTATAATCGTTTTGTTGGCGTACAAATTGGTACTATACGTACATTCGCAAGCTTGTTTCAGGGTTCCTTGTTTAAGGCAATTATAGTTTGTGGAGCCATGTGATTTTCGTTGACTAGCTCAGTAGCTTGCAAATATAGCACTAGTCTATATTTTATAGGTTTGGACACATGATCTTCGGAAGTTCGATTTCACCCATGTTTTCCCTTGATAAGTGGTCATCAAAATTCATTTATGATATATGCATAACATATCTCGTATGATTCAATTCAAGACTTGATTATGACTTGCCACTATTTTTATTTTGAAAGTTGATAAATAGTATGTACTATGAACAGTGTGACTCTATGGATTGTCCACGATGATTTTTCATAATTTGCTCAAAGGAAAAGAATTTTAATTGATAGAAGTAAAGAGGAAATAGAAATTCCTTTTTTAATTAGTTTGGCCATTTTTGTTTTAATCATTACACAAAAAATTATGTACCCTATTCAATCCTTTTTCAATCACATTTTTCCTATCTATAAAATTTAATTATAAAATTTTACTTAAAAGATTCAAATCTAATTCCACTTGTACAAACATAACATTAGTCACTACTTTTGTTTTAATTCTTGCGTACAAAAACTTTAACACTATTATTATAATATTCTTTAATGGTGAAGATTGATTTGAATTTTTTTTTAGGCGTGCACCAAAATTAAATCTAATTATGTTCATGTAAAATAAAATATAAAAAAACAGTATTGAATGTAATTTTCTTCAATTAACTTTTATTCATCTATCCGTGTATGGTCATGCATATTCTTGTTTGTCAGTCTATCCTTTTTATCCCTTTTCATACCAAAACTATTTTCAAGGAAATATCATTCATGCATGTTTTATATTTTCAATCAATATCCATGTTGGTTTTTGCCAGGTTTTGAATTTCAAGGAACCTCGTCAAGATCGCTACCCAATGTTACCAAATAAATGGAATTTGAGTCACAAAATCAAAATAGAAGTCATTTATTTGGGGGGGATATTACATATACACAGACGCATGTTTCTCATGTATTAATTCATACTTACACTTTTTTTTGTCAATTCTTGACATTTGTAACACCTGCAGCACTTGTAAACAAGTACAATATATCTTCATCACTGTTCAAGGTAGGAGTCGATTGAAGTGGGTTAGGTGTAGTTACCGAAAGAATATATTACTTTTAGTTGAAGACAAATCGCAAATAGTAGTAAGTCAATTGCGTGCTGTAAGAATGCATGCTTGATTATTGATCCTGGGAAGAAAATAATAACCATTAGCACTGTTCAATGTTCAATTGAAACTCACCTTAATTTCTTTTATCTATAATTGACCATACTGTTCATAATGCTTACCACGTGGGGTTTCTTCGTACTATAACCTATACAAGCTAGATGCATGCATGAACTATGGGAAGTTAATATTGCTTACTCTATCGTAAGAATATGCCGCAAGTTTCATTGAGACCTTATGTATAACTTGCCAATAAAGTTAACTCACAATAATCAAGTCAAGGCCGTTTTTGGAAATTTGTTGGTTGAGTTTGGATATTTTTTCAAAGTTTGGACATGTTATTGGTGGAAGCGGAAGCGAGAGATGCCAGTATGAAAGAAGTGAGCTTTAACCATATAGTTATTATTTTTTTGACAACATATATTTTTCATTAAAAATAATTAATCATATTAGAATTGGATAAAATCAATATGCGTAAATTGATCTACGTATTTAGTGATATCATATATAAAATTATTAAAATGGATGAGTAAAATTAAAATTAATTAAACTAGTTTTGATTATTTGTATATAATCATAAAAATTGATAAATGTTTATTATTTTTAACATAAAATACAACGTCTTCCTGTTTTCAACATGTTTTAAAAACGATTTTCCAAAATGTTTTAAAAAATTAATTAAGTTGAAATTCATATTTAGTTTTTAAAATTTTTATATTTAATATTCTTGCTATATATTAATTTCCATATAATATTTAAATTATAAAAAATAATAAAAAATGAGGCATATTTGCATAGATTTCCCAATTCTTAGATGGATAGGATTGGATTAAAGTTTTCATTTTCATCTCTCCAAAACACAACCCTAAGCTCGCACTTGCCGCATTCTTAGCAGGAGCAAAGATAGGAAAGGAAAATGCATCCCATCTCGCCCTAGTTTGCTTAAAAATGAACATCAAATTGTTAATACTTTTCTTTATAATGTGGTAACCCCAAAAAATGAGGTTGTTGCTTCCATCACCTCCAAGTTGTTTCTTGTACCTTTTCCAATTTTTTTATTTTTTTATATTTCGGATTGGTCATTCCTTAAGCCAATATATGTCATCATTCTGGAATGTAATTCACATTTCAGATTCATCATTCCATCTTTTACAGCTTGAACATACGAAACATTTTCTCTAACAATTCATCCATACGAAATTTTTACTACAAGCTCAACTTAATCATTAATGTTGTTCCTTCAGTGTGTCCTACCATACTTTGGAAGAATAACATGCATCTTCCGAAAATATGGTCAAGTTAATATTCCCTCTTCTTTGGTTCTCTAACTCAAAACCTGCAGCCTTTTTATTTTCAAATCTATCCTTCTTTCTTTTTCTTAAGATATAAACTTTACATACTCATTCCATCTCGCAAACACTCATAAAATCTCCTTCACCAAAGCATTTTGGAAAATTTTGGAAGAATTATTTTATTTTTATTTTGTATGGTTGATAAATTAAAGTGACTTTTGAAGTGAAAGCAAAATATAACTTGGAAGTCCCACATACAGAATCAATGATCTATGCAACGGATTGATTTTACTTACCACAATTTTGCAACCAAACATGTGTTACTGTGAAAATCAACATGCTTCAGTGCAATGTCATTCAAAATCAATTTTAAATGCCATCCAAATGACCAACGTAATTTTGGAGAAAGTAAAATTTTATTTTCCCTGTGAAAAAATTAATGTTGAATGTGAAACTCATTGTACACACACCTTGCCTGTGCAGATGATTTTCAAAGCCTCTTCTGCCATTAGATGTGTAGGATTTATGGAGTTCCAATCAGTTAAACAATTGGATGGGTGTTCTACAGCCATATATGAAAATTTCATCACAAGATCCAAAAGCTGTTGAGGCCACTTAAGCAAACAAGAATTGAGCACTAGGACGAGAAAGGAAACCGAATACTACTCTTTAACATGTCTTAGAATCAGGATTTGAGAGTACATGAATATATAAACAGTTTGCTTTAGGATTATAGTAAAGGTGTGAAAGTGTATATAACCCAATACAATATAAAACACATACATAAAGATATTATTTTGAGAGCAGTATCCTTCATCATAAATGTAGTCTTTCTGAGGCAATGTCACTCGTAGAAAACCCATTTGATCATTAAGTGATTGAGGTATTCCATTTTCATTTTTCATTTTCTCATCATGTTAAATCTTTTACATTAAGGGTAGATGGAAAGAAAACAAAAGATGGCCATCACTAGCATTTGGTGGCACATTGTTTAAAAAAATCACCATGTATCATCCTCATCTACTGCCTATACATTATCCTTTAGCTGCTATAATTAGTACATTCACTTGTTCTACAATGTTCACTGATGCTCCGATCTTGTAGGAGATTACTAGGAATGCAAGTAATGTGAAGAATACTCACTATCCTGATGAATGTCTCCATGCTCAACACCTCCACATGCACTAATAACCGTTGTATGGATATAATCATCCACCACAAAACCTTCAGCTTGCATTCTATGCATGAGCTTCAGAGCCTCTCTAGCATGCCCATTCCTTGCATAAGCCAATATCATGGATTCCCAAGAAACCACATTCCTCTCTGGCATGTTGTCAAAAACTTGAAAAGCATCAGCAACATATCCACATTTTGAATACATATATATTAAAGCACTGTTTACAAATACATTAGACGAGGCAGGGGTCTTGCTCGCGTAGGAATGAATTAACTTTCCTTGAATTGGAGCTACCAGTTCTGCACAAGCTTTCAAGGCTGACGAGTAAGTATAGGAATTAGGCAACACACCTTCTTCCATCATTTCCTGCAAAAACTCCAGAGCCTCATGTTCAAGCCCAAGCCTGGCACAACCAGAGATAATGGCAGTCCATGAAACAACATCCCTAAAAGGCATATGTTGGAGCACCTTGAAAGCATAGGAGTATTCTTTACATTTGCAATAGAACCATACCAAAGTGCTTCCTACATATATGTTAGTATGGATATTACTTTTAATTATTTGTGCATGAACTTCTCTTCCAAATAGCAAAGACTTAATTGTGCCACAAGCCATCAAGACACTTAAAACTGTCAACTTATTAACATGTATTCTTTTCATCTTCATTAATCGAAAGAAGCTTATGGCCTCTTCACCAAACCCATTTCGAGCATATCCTGATATAATAGAAGTCCAAGTAGCTGTATTTCTAATTCTCATTCTATCGAATACTACTTTAGAATCCACCATCACTCCACATTTTGCATACATATCAACTAGGGAAGTTCCTATAAAAACATCACTCTTGCAGATTTTCTTTATTATGACACCATGCAGCTGTGTCCCAAATTTCAATGCTTTGTTCTCTCCACAAGCCTTTAGTGCACTACATATGGTATATTCATTAGGATAGAACCCATCACTTAGCATTTGTGACAACATCGACATGGCTTCATGTCCAAACCCTTGTTGGGAACAAGCAGTAATCATAGTTGTCCAACATATTACATCTCGCTCAGCCATACAATCAAATGCTCGAAATGCACTTGACATATTGCCACATTTTGCATAAAAGTGAACAACTGCATTGTCAACAATTAAATTCCTCCATCTGCTTTTCAAAATATGAGCATGGATTTGTTTCCCAAGCTCTAAATCCACTCTTCTAGCACACAAATTCATGATACAGACAAACATCTTACTGTTTGCTGGGACCCCGTGTTTAACAGAATCTTGAAATAACTTAAAAGCTTCATCATCCAAGTTAAATTTTAAATATCCACCAATAATAGCAGTCCACGTAACTGTATTCTTTCTTGACATTCCATCAAACACTCTACGAGCCTGAGCTAACTTACCCAATCTTAAATAACTACAAATCAAATTATTATCAACATAAGTAACTGGATGCATAAAAAATTTCAAGACAATTGTGTGTACCCTTCCTACTTCTTCCATATTATAACACAATCGCAGCCAATGAGCTACTAATTCTGGATTGAAGCATTGACTTTTCTCAGCTAAATTGTCTATCTTCCAGCAGAAAGCATCCGGGGGAGACTTGATAATATCTTGGAAATTCAACTCTGCAGCATTTAGTGCCTCAATGCTTTCAGTAGCAGCATCGTAGATTTTTACAGCAGCCAAGCACGTGTTCCAAAGCTTTATCAAATCTTGTCACATAAACATATGGCGACAAATACCAGATTAATTGAAGAGGCAAGTTTGAACTACCCAGTTAAATTGACTAATTTATTGAATCTTAACATGTGGCAAGTACAATAAGATCTCTATATTGCAAGGACACGAAAATCCTAAGACATATTATCACTGTTTAACCTAGGCTAAGACTAAGCTAGACGAATACTTGATGAGCTATGTTTTTAAGGGAAGAATTATTGGAGAAATGGAAATGAAAATCGAGTATGACTCTGTGGGAGAATACCTATGATTTGATTATAGAAGGCACCGGCATCTAATTTTAGTTGTAGTAATGAAGTATTAAAAAAGCTCTGAACTGGAGGGATATCATTCAGTTCAGTGAGTGACCAAATATTTGAAAGCAAAATATACTGTTATAGAAAACACTAATTCAGAATTCAAAGCATTTAGTCTCACCATTTTGCATTTCGAGATTGTATCCATAAGATTCAGCTATTGTATGAAGATGCATAAAGAATTCTTTTGTGAAATCTTTACGACTGCTGGAGACTATTTCACTAATTTTAGATGGATTCCCTTTGATCATTTCGATAAGTTCTTTGTGCCCCTGCAACTCTTGATCTATCTGCAGAAGAGGAGTATTGAATAAATTTGTGCATTATGGAAGCCATAAACAACAATTTAAAGGAATGGTATAATCTCTAGATATACAACGTTTCCTTGGATCAATCACATTTCAAACATCTTTCCCCTTTCATTATTTTCTAATTGATGTAGAAAACAGTACAATTGCGCTATGAAATACAGCTACAAGTGTGTATATTACATTAAAGAGAAATGAAAAGTTATTTGGGGGGTGGGGGTAAAGGTTAGATAGAATTGTGCCAGATTGTTTTTCTTTAGTCACTAATACCATAATGAAAGAGTGATGGGTATAGAATTTCAATAACAAATGAGCAGTGACAGACCTCTTTAAGCTTCTTTCCAAGCCAGAGAAGCTTGTTCTTCGTCACCGGATTGTCTTCTGTGTCTGCTTTATCCTGACAGTGTCTAAAAAAATGGGGCCTAATATTATTCCACTTTTTGTTGAAAACTAACAGCCTCCTCCAATTTCTCTGGTCAGCCATGAAAGCCTCGATTAGCTTGTCACAATCTCTAATGATCATTTCATAGTTATTCAAGAACCCCATGCCATCTTCATCATCATCCCTTTTATCATCACAAGAACAATCACCACTGGAGGCACCAGTACATGATAACCCTTCACTGATACAATTCAGCACTGCTCTTGTGTCACGTGCAGTGACTGCAACGGAATGCTGCTGGTCTGCTTGACCAAGAAACAAAACAAGTTAGCATTACAGGAATTAGTATCATCTCCTGTCACACACCATCAATTCAAGAGAGACAAATACATTATGTTGCAAATAAACCCATCATAATGCATAAAGGTTAAATATTCATTTGGTCCTTATAGTTGTCTTCATTTTAACTTTCAATTCCTATACGAGAAAACTGTAAGTCTTAGTCCTACAAATGCATAAAAGTTAAGCTTTGATTCCTAAAGTCAATGTTAATGAAGCTACAAAATCTTTCTGGCGATGATAAACTGCTACAAAAAATATCATTGTCTAGGAACTTAAAACTTACCATTCTATCATACAAGAACTACAACTTAGAATGGAGACAAATACAAGGACCAAATGAATACTTTAACCCATTAAAAATTATTAAAAAAAGAAACTACGTACCCTATTGACCAGAGACTCCACTCTATGCGCAGATAAGGGGGAAGGATATTGTATGTAGTCTTACCCTTGCATGTACAAAGAGGCTGTTTCCGGATTCGAACTTATGACCAACAAGTCACCAAAGCACAACTTTACCACTGTACCAGGCTCGCGCTCATCCCATTAAAAATTATATTTATAAATAATTTTGAACCTTCTAAAAATTCCAATTTTTTTCATTTGGTCGATCAATTTTCAAAACAGTTTTGCTAAGCCTTAAAGACGGTAGCTATTTAAATCAAAAATAGAATTTTAAAAATGTAATAACATTTCAATGTTACAAAGACATCTCAACCGTGAAAACTTTGTACATATATTGATTCCTTAATCACATCAAACCCGTTTATAAAAAAGTTACTACATAATCTAATCCTCCTAAAAAATGGTTACATTAGTTTTTTTTCCTCTAATTTATTATTTACCTTCCTAACTTCTATCCCAACAACAATAGATAATATATAATGCAGAAAACAACTAAAAAGAAAAAGAAAAAGAAAAAGAAAGTGGTGTGTGATAAAAATTGAATTTGAAATGTAGAAACTGACCTTTGGAAACAAAAGTGAAACATGAAAGTCGAAGTGGGTTTGAAACGAATAATGAGAAGGGGGAGGCGAAATCTGGAGTGGGTTTGAGAGTGTGAAACCTCGGAGAAAGCGAAGAAGAGGATTGAAGAATTGCGGTGCGTAACTCCATGTGTGAAATAAAAAAGAAGAGATTGTGGTGGAAAAGGACGAGGCAAAAAGAGGTTTGTGTTTTACTTCTGAGTTCTGAGCTGGTTGTGGTGAACAAAAAAAAAAAACTTAAAATAAAATAAGAGGTTGAAAGTTGGAAGAAGTTGAAAAATATCTCAAGTATAGGATTGATTTTGGATTGAGGTTGTAGGAAATAGGAAGGAAGTGTGGAGTGGAGAGTGAAGTGAATGGAGTATCTAAGGAGAACAAAAAAAAAATCTAGAGGGAAAAAGGAGGTGAACTGAGTTCAGTCAGGGATAAGGAGGCCTGCCACCTCAGCAGTGTCACTTAGTAATAAATATACTTTAATTGTATTTTCTATTCCTAATTTTTTAATGTTTGACGAATTTTATTTAATTTAAAAAAAATTGTGAATTTCATTCAATCTTTAAAAAAATTGTGAATTTTATCCTTTATCATTTATCCATTAATATGTATAAAATTTGGGAATAAAATTTGTCAAAAATTTAAAAATTGGAATAAAATTTTCTAAAAAATAAGTTAGGCTAAAAAATGCAATTATATTAGGAGTAAAATTATGGAGGCTAAAATTTGCAAGATTCTTAGAAGATGGGATAAAATGTTCTAAATTAAAAAAATTTGGATAAAATTCACCAAAAATTAAAAAATTGTGGATAAAAAGTACAATTAAATCAAATAAATATTGAATATTTTGTAATTTATATAATAAATATTTTTTAATTTGTTGTTATGTGTCCATTAACACATAATAGTATAAATTTATTAAAGAGGTTTAACTTAATTGGTTGAGTAGGATATATACATATTGTAATTCCCTTAATAACATGTTGAATTTTTCCCGTTAAAAAAACAATAGTATAAACATTAGCATATTATTTATATAATTATTGTTAATTTTGTCTCGTCTTTTTCTACTTTTCTTTCTTTCACACTATCAATTTTTTCAATTATTTATCAATTTGTTTGGCCTTGGTGGGGAAGAAGTTGGGGTTTTTTTTATGTATAATTTCAAGTTTAAGTTTTATAAAATAAATGTAGAAATATATTACATCTTTAAATGAGTTTATTTAACTAGTCAGGCATTAGATAAAAATTATTACAACATTCTAGGAGCTTTTTATTATCAAATTACACATAATTCTAGCTTTTTAAATTTTCCTAAACTAATCTCATTTAAGATTAAAAATAGTATACAGACACTCCTACAAAAGAGGTGAATGTAATACTTATCTAATTACAAGAAACTTCAGATGATGTTGTAATTTGCTCAAAATTTAACTATCAATAGTTAGTTTATGGTACGAAAAATCAGAAATTTAGTCTATTTTGTAAATAAAAATAAATACTAAATTAGTTTTACTATCTCAAATCTCAATTCAACTTCAATTATGTTTTTGGCATGTAAGTTCCTACTTTTTTAACTTTGGTTCTTGTAAAAAAATGTTTATTTCTAGTACTTTTTAAATTTGTATTTGTTTTTCAATTTTGGTCTTTATAAGATATTTTGTATATTTTTAATCTCTACAAGTTTGTATTTTTTTCATTTTTGATTCTTGTAAGCTTGAACTTGACTATAAATGAAAAAATAAGAATCTAAAATGGACTAAAATTAAAAAATCACAAACTTATAAGACCAAAAAAGAATTAAAAAACTTACATGAATCATTTTTTTTTAAAAAAACATAAACTTACAAGTAAATAAAATTAAAAAAAATAAACTTACATGCACAAAAGAAAACTAACAGAAAACCAAAACATAATTAAGACTTGAATTAATTAGTCAGAAATGTAAATAATATTTTAACACTTATGATGGTAAACATAATCAATTATTCACTTTTTAACATGACTTATGTAAAGTATTGAAGATTTTAAACATATATTTATGTTTTTTTTAACCAAAAAAAATATTTATAATTAAACAAATACATTTTAACTATTTCTATGAATCACGCTATCTATCATTTATGATTCTTAAAAGATATATCTAATGAGAGGACCATATTTATTTTAGAGTGGAAGCAGTAAATATGGGTCGTACTAATTTTTAAAAGTCGATTCGGTGGAAACGTTCACAATTGTAGTTAAATATGTAAATTTTTTTACATGAAAACTGTCTCTCATAATTCTATGTTAAATACAATTCTATCAAACGCCTAAGTATATACTACTCTGTTAAATTATTATTACCAACCAACAAATGTGGAAATAAGTAATAATTGTTTGTGATCCAGGATTTGAATCTAATCTTGATATAAAATAAATTAATCATTACTTCCTACTTGAGTTATTTCGTATAATATCATCATTATCCAATAAAAACTATTATTACCGGCCTTTGATTTGAGTTTGATTTTGCATCTTACCTAATCAGCTACTCTCCACTATTTGTTTACGCCTTTTAAAAAAAACAATTGCGGTTTGAATGTCTCGATATTAAAATGTGGAAGAAATCAAATAAAAATATAAGTTTAACCGAGTTGAACCGGTAGGTAGGTTCCAAACTGTTTTGAGCCTTCATACACAGAATTTTACAACCAACAAACTAAAAAGTTAAAAAACCTTAAAAGTTTCACCATCCATGATTGATGATTAACCCAACACAACACTTTTTTTGTCTTCATTTCTGTGCCTAAAAGTCCCTTCACTGTCTCCACTCTTATACCTAGCTGTCTCTCTGCTCTCCTTGTTTGTTGTTGGCTCTGAATTCTAAGAATGTGAAATTTGTCACCCTCTCATTCCCACCCTTCAGAGATGACTTCCCTCAGAGAACTCCTCACAGAAGAAGGCTTCTACCAAACAACCCCTAACAACAACAACCCTTTGAAGCCAAAGCTCAAACTCTCACCACCAACACCAGAGATAATACTAAACTCACTCCCTCTACACATATGCAATGACAGAAAAAGCCTTGTTGATTGCTCCTACAAAAGCATAGACAAGTCTATAACAAGAAAAGGGTCTTGGTCATTTCACTCCAATACTCAAAGGGTTGTTGTTGGTTCAGTTTCTGAAACTTCATTGGTGTCACCACCACCAAGAACTGTTGTGGGACCCCCCATGGATGAAGTTGCCAAAAGAGCAGTGGTTGCTATCCTCAGTGGATACATTGGAAGATATGTGAAAGATGATAGTTTCAGGAAAATGTTAAGAGACAAGTGCGATTCTTACTTGGTCAGAAGGAGAAGAAACGGTTCAGGATCATCATCGGAAGAAGAAAATGAGGTTCTGGTGAACATGAAACTAGGCATGGAGAATATTGACAATTTGGTGCAGGATCAAGGGACAAAGAAAGAGATGAAGGTTAAAAGCTTGAGGAATTCCATTGAGCTTTTGACCATAGTTGCTTCACTGAATAGTAAAATTAGAACAACATCAAGGGAAAGTCGTTCAACTTGTGGAATACCCAATTCCCATATCTCTGCTTGTGCTCAGCTCTACTTGGCAATAGTTTACAAGCTTCAGAAGAACAACAGGATTTGTGCTAGGCATTTGCTGCAAGTATTTTGTGACTCTCCTTTTTTGGCTAGGACTTATTTGCTTCCTGACCTTTGGGAGCATGTGTTCCTTCCTCACCTTCTCCATCTTAAAATTTGGTATACCGAGGAGCTCGACACGATTTCTGCCTTGAGTGAATGTCAAGGTGAGAAGGACAAGAAAATGAAGACCTTGAGCAAGGTGTATGGTAACAAAGTTGACACAGGAACTGCTATGTTTGCTTTGTATTACAAGCAGTGGCTTAAAGTTGGGGTTAATGAGCCTCCTCTTCCTATTGTCCCTTTGCCTTCAAGACCAAGTCGCGGATCATCAAGAAAAATGTCTTCAGATTCTTTTGTTTTGCATTCCTCTATCAACACAAACTTGTAAGTGACATGGACATCTTGCATTTACTTGTACACTCTTGTTATCTTTTCACAAGAAACAGATCAAGTATATGGTAGTTATGTGTTTTCCGTGTTTTGGCTGTTGCAATAGATACAAGGAAGTATTTGGCCCCAAACTAGAGGTGAAACCTACCACTCTAGCTGAACAAAATGGATTGTTGACAATTAGATGCAGCTCAAGGAATGATGAATACAGCTGCAGTTCACTTCAGGTTAGTTTGAGAGTTTTCAACTCATAGCAGATTTAAAATATAGGAATGCATTTCAAACTAATAGTTTCATTTTATTTCTCACCTTTGACAGAAAGAAGAGACAATATACCTTGGAAGATCATCAAGGTCAATTGACAAGAGTTATGCCGAAATAAGGCTAGGGTTACAGAGATTGGACTATTTTCAATGCTTTTCTTGCAGGAGTATGCAAGCAGAAAGCTTGGTGAACAGCAACTACACATCCTGCAATGCTTCGTTTAGAAATGAAACAACTGTCCTTTCAAGTGAATTTGTTGGAGCTCTTACAACTATATGTTCATCAGATATGTTAAGTGAATGTGAATTCGCAATTCGTGTGATTGTCAAAGCATGGTTGAACTCTCATGCTGACCCTCTAATTGAAGAAGCACTGTCACAGTCTAGTGTGGTTGAGGCTATCCTTGAGGTATTGTTTGCCTCAAGTGAAGACGAAATTCTAGAATTGGCTATATCAGTTTTAGCAGAATTAGTAGGAAGGAATGATGCAATTAGACAAATTATGCTGAACTTGGATCCACGACTAGAAATCTTTGTGAGACTTCTAAGAAGGACTGGCCTATTTCTAAAAGCTGCAGTTCTGCTTTATCTGTTAAAGCCACAAGCAAAACAGATGTTATCACCAGAATGGGTGCCACTAGTACTTCGAGTGTTAGAATTTGGAGACAAAGTGCTGACCCTCTTCACAGTACAATGCAATCCTCAAGTGGCTGCAATTTACTTTCTGGACCAACTTCTTACTGGTTTCGATGAAGATAGGAATTTAGAGAATGCTAGGCAGGTTGTTTCACTTGGTGGATTGACCCTTCTTATGAAAAGAATTGAAGAAGGAGAAATTCATGAGAGAAACAATGCTGCTTTTATCATTTATAGTTGCATTCATGCTGAAGAAAGCTGCCGGAGTTTTCTAGCTGACAATATAAAGAAGAGTTCTTTACTAGAACTCATTGTTCTTGGCAATAGTAAAAATTGGAGTGGATGTGCCTTTTCTATGCTAGCTGAGTTACTATACCTTGATAGGTATGTGCTTCATTACCTAACTTTTCCTAGATATCTTGTTTATTCTTTATTCTTTTCCTTCTTTTCTTTTGTTTCCTCACTTTTATCAGAAAGTGTTGATATGATAGTCTTCTGAAATCATGTCAGAACTACCAAGATTTTAAATTTCTTGAGGGGACTTAAAGATGGATGGGGTTGCCTAAACACAATGCACATTCTGTTCATCTACCTTCAGAGGGCTCCACCTGATGATCGCCCTTTGGTTGCAGTGGTATTATTGCTGCTTGATATTATGGTAATTCCTTCCACTTACTTATCCATGTATGGAAATATTAACTTTTTGTCTGGTGAATAATTTTCCAAGTTATTTTATAACTAATTGTTTCCAAAATCAAACACTTACTCTAATTAACGATCCATTAGCTATATAATAAATCGATTTTAGTAATCTTGAAGAGTTCATGAATGGAATAGCAGTTGTGTTGCAGGAAGATCCTTTCAAAGAGAGCTTATATAGAGCAGAAGCAATTGAGGCAATTGTGGCTGCTTTAAATTGTCAAGTGTGTAATGAAAAAATACAAGAACAATCAGCAAGAGCTTTACTCTTGTTAGCAGGACACTTTTCTTATACAGGAGAATCATTAATGGAAAGAATTCTTCTACAACAAGCCGGCTTCCAAGAAAATTGCTTAGAAGATTCCTCTTATGGCAAGGAAATTGTTGTTTATGATTCAGCTCACAAGGTAATCTTTGCCTTTGGATTATAATTATGCAATTGTCAAATTTCATGTCCCTAGATCTCAGAACAGGAATTGCTTTTAGTACTACTTGCTATTGAAATTATTGATTAAATGTGTGTTGATGACCAGAATGAAGAGGATGATGAAGCTGAAAGTTGGCGAAGAACAGCAGCCAGTGTCTTGTTCAAAAGTGGAAATAAGAATTTACTAAGTGTACTTTCAGATTCTGCAGCAAATGGAGTTCCAAGTTTAGCAAGAGCTAGCCTTGTAACAATTTCATGGATGAGCAGCTACGTTCACTTAGTTGATGATAGAAAGCTTCCACCAATGGCATTATCAATCCTCATGCCATTGTTGCTAAAATACTTGAATTCTGACAAGGATGTTGAGGCAAGAGTGCTGGCTTCATATTCATTGCTATGCCTGATAAAAATTTCAGGTATGAACTGTGAAACATTTTCCATTTTCAGAATTATGCCAAACTTGTCCTATAAGAATAAGTTGTTTTAGTTTTTTTTCAAACTTTTAGATTTGGCAACATAAGAAAAAGGGGGGCTTCAGAATTCTATTATAAATTGATTAAAATTTAATTAGAATTTTGTATCCTTGTTTAACTCTAGCTTCATTTTTCATTTGTCCTTTCTTTTGGCAAACTCTTAGCAGGATGTGTTTCTTTCCTACCATCGCTAGATAAAGACTCACTCAAACATCTCCAGAATCTCTCTCTAGTGACGTGGACTTCCAATGAGCTAATTTCAATCATCTCCAAAAGCAGCTTGCAATAAAAACCAATGAAAAGCAAAGCTCCATTGTTAGAACTCTTCAGTGTGTGTTCATTATTTCTCTTTCATGTACATGCGATTGTAATCAGTAATCACCCTTGAGTTTGTATAGTTGATTAGTTTGAAACTTTGAATGGAATTGTTTCCAACAAATACCAAAATATATTTGTTTCATTTTATGATAGCTTATGATTTCACAACCTGAAAACCTTGTTCAGCAAAAGAAAGAAAACTACAAAAACGGGGAAAAAAAACTTAAAAGAGTCTTAGGTGCTAAATAGTATCCAATACAAGTAGTTGTGCATTGATCTCGCTATTATCTTTTTTTTGTTCCACGATTACAAAATTTGTCCTTATGTCAGTGTCTCACCCCTTAAAAGAAAAAGGAATGAGGACAAAATAGATGATGAAAAAGAGCGGCACTTTTGCCAAGTGTTTTACAAGGATAACAAATTTATCTCTTGCTTGGTTCTGCATGTGCATCTCTATAGACTCTGACTGAGTAAAGTACCCTCATCTCTATAGGAAAAAGAATCTTTTAAGGAAAAAGATCTTGTTCACCTAGAATAACAGACAAATAGGACAGAACAATTTGGGACATAGTTGGATGTGTAATTGTGTGGATGTGATGTGATCGCTCAGAGCAGGAACTTCACTGTGGGGTGAACAGTTTTTTCTAAGCTTATAGTAACTTAAATATTAAATCCATGCCATACACACATAAGCAAGTACATATTGAACTTGGATTAGTATATAGTTGTCAACCTGATCAAAAGATTGAGTTTTTATTTTTAAAATTTTTCGTAATCAATCTTGTTCGGTTAAGACTCCTCACCCCTCTCTAAATGTGTATTTTGTGGGATCAACCCTGACTCTTTCCACAAACTTAGCCTAACTGTAAAATGAGTCTCACCCATTATGTAAAGGGATTGAATTATTGTTTTTTTTTTTATGTAAAATTTTAGATTAGGGGAAGATGCATTCCCTTAAGACCAGTAAAAAATGCAACCCTCCACAAAAACTTAGTAAAATTTACATATCCTTTACCAATAAGAGAAATCAGATAATTGAATTTAAGTTACAATTAATGTGGACTATAGAGTATCCATCAGTTTTATTGATGACTAGTTTCTATTGGAAAATCTAACAAACCATCTTTGGTAGGATCTTTTCTCTTAACTATTTTTTTTTATTCACAAGACTTCAATTGAAACTTTACTTAAGAGGATTGAGTCTAATATCATGAAACCAACCTCTTGTCGAGTTAGTAGTTATTGATTATTTGATTTTTATTTGGTATTATAAATTTAATTTAATTTAAAATCTGTTACATGCACAAAGAGAAACGTCAGTCATTGAGTAAAAAAAATCAGTTTTAAGAATAAATAAATCCGTGCCAAATCATAATACTACTCTACTTCCTATCATTTTTATAATTAAGGAATATATAATAATAGTGTTAAAAACATTAATATTATCTGTTTCTTATAAAGACAGAAGGAATATACAGTAAGAAACCATATTCAGAAGAAACTGAAATATGTAGAGCTTAAAAAGTTTTTGTGACACTTTGATTCCAACTGTTACCGCCTTCAGGCCAAACAAAAACCCATGCATCGCTGAAATACAGGTCAATAAGTCCCACGTCATCTATGCATTGATGTTTTGGCTCTCTCCATATGGCCTTTGGTACCATTGATAAATCCCGGTATCAAATGTAATGCGAAGTTCCCATATATATATATATAAAGACAAAGCAAGTTTTCTTCAATCAGTTTTCATATAGCTTACTGATATTGATTGTTTTTCACCCATTAAGTGAATGTCCCATCTATTAATAATAGAGCCACAAAATCAGTCGAGTGTCAATTTTATTTGTTCAACATAACATTGGTGTGAATTGTGGAATATTTATTAATTTTATTGATGATTAATTTTTGTCAAAAAATTTAATTGAGTATTTTTAGTAAAGTTTTTTTTATTAATTATGTTTTTTTCATTCATAAATTTATTGAAACATTGCTTAAAAAAACTGTGTTTAGTACCATTCGTGTTGATTTAGTGTCGAGTTTATTATGATGCCATGTGTGATTTTCTTTTTTTCAATGGAAGAATGCAAACAAATTTGTACGGTGGTAACTATATAGTATTTACACATTTAACTAATTAACAATCATTCTT
The DNA here is from genome assembly GCA_013407115.1 of Glycine latifolia. Taxonomy (NCBI): domain Eukaryota; kingdom Viridiplantae; phylum Streptophyta; class Magnoliopsida; order Fabales; family Fabaceae; genus Glycine; species Glycine latifolia. The sequence continues at coordinate 7,357,106 of CM023953.1, forward strand.
TCATTACGAATTACGATGCCCTCATGGGGAAGATAAAAATTTCACATGACTAGGGAGATTCACCAATCAACATGAGAATTGTCCTTGAAACTTGAAAGCCAATTCTAATATAGCCAAGTATAGTCTTGCTACAATTATTCCTTCTCATCTTTAAGCTTCACCCAATTGGGTTCCAGTGAATTTTTGCAGCAAATAACAGAGTTTTGGTTGGCCAAAACTGCATGTTGTGTAGCCATGTGCTGCTGGCCACAAGTGTATCTTCCATTGTCCTTATATGAATTAGAGGAACCCCATCCTCAAGAAAAAAGTTAAAACAGAAGCTTAGATAGCAAAGAATATAGAGTAAGACAACAATCTAAACTCAAAGTTTGCATGAAATGCATGACCAATCATTATCATTTATCAATATGCATGGTCCCCATTATTCTTCGTTCACATGCTACTCTCTCAGTACTTGGTCTCCAATAATGTCTCATATGTTTGCAATGTAAGAAGAATAACGTATATACACGCAAGCCTAGCCTTATATACCAAACACGTTCAAATTAAACTCTCGTTGCACCAGAAAGTAGACGGTACGAGCATTGAGGCATGGAATTGAACCACACTAGTGACACAGCATTTCAAATGGTTAAGGGAATAGTGGAAAACCATTAATCTAAAGTGTAAGTTTGAATATAATTAAGCTCAAATATGAGATTCCATTAGAATCCGCATAATCCAAAAAGTTGATACAAGATTGTACTAAGAGACCTAATAGAGAAATGCTTTCGAGGATAAATCCAAAATGACTCCTAAATCCTAATTGATTCCTCACTTTTTGTGAACTTGCATGCATTTTGGATTCTTTTCTTCTTTAACAAAATGAAGAGAGAAGAAAGGAAAAATATGTCTTAAAAGATTTCACTAGCTAGCGTCCATTATTTACCCAAGACACCCTTTTTTCATGGTGTGTGTTCATTTATTTTAAATATATACTTATTTAATATTTGATTTTAAAAATTAGGGATTTGAAAAAGAAAAAACTTGATTAAAAATTGAACTGTTTTGAAAAGAAGAAAAAAACTGAACTATACTTTATTTATAAAAAACGATTTGGTTAACCACACGGTTTTTATAAAAGCGATTTAGTTCAATTCAACTCCTTAAGAAAAATAAACCATATTTAAGTTTTTAATGAATAACTAAACTGAATCAAACCAGACTAAACCTTAAAAAAATTAAACAATTTTTAAGAAAAAACTGAAATCATTTTTATAAAGTGATTCAGTTTATTTTGGTTCCAGTTTTTCAGATTACCACTTTTTCCCCTTCTCTTCCAGACTTTCTTTCCTTCTCCTTCATTGTTATACTAACGGAGCCAACATTTTTAATTAATAATTTAAAATTACAAAACCATAAAATTTTAAGTAAAATCATAAAAAATGTGAGCCCAAGTTTCTGTGCATGCATGTCCCATAATCTCATGGGAGTTGTTATTCTCATCCCACATTTTGCTATTCTCACCTCCCACATGCTTTAAAATTTTCCCCTTAAACGACACTTGATTTTGCACTCCACTACCATCATTTAAAAAAATATAAAAAAGTATACAATTTCCTTATTTTCATCCCTTTAAAATTTAAAACTATTATTTTTGTCCCATAATCCGTAAAACCTAAGAAGTAAGAAGTAAAAAAATTAGTATAGATAAACATGTATAAGAAAAACATATTAAACTAAAATTAATATACACATCAATACATAATAAAAAATTATTATAATATATAATTTTTTTGTTAAATATGATATTGATATATAGTAATATTCTTTCAACATAATTTATTTTATATCCAGTAATAAATAAAAATTTGAATTTTAAATCACTTAATTAAATAATAAATACGCTATTAATTATCTCAACCGTTATTAATATAATATATCAATTTTTACACAATGAAAATTATAGCATAATAGAATTGCAGATGTTTGCCTGTGTTTCCACCAGTTTTGATAAATGAAACACAAGTTCATTCTTAATCACCAAGAAATGGACAAGCATTGGCACATGAATATCTTTAAGCGAAGGAAACCACTATCGGGATTTCAGTCATAAAAAGAAATTAGATTAGGTAATCCCATACCCCACACACATGTCACTATCAAATTACTTTGACTTGATGATGACAATTTGGTCTATTTGCAGATTCCCCCTCATTTCCTCCGTCATTTCTTCACACTTTCCTCTCATTTCTCCCTACCCTCTCTCGTTATGCCCGGAAACACTCTTTTCACTCTTGTCTCTTGCCTCTAGCTTACGCCCTACGCTAACCCAGGGCCATTCCCGTAATTTCGCAAACCCTACTATAAATTCACCCCGACCCTCGCGGTAATTACTCATATTCGGCGGTTACTGACTCCGTTACTGTTTCCGTTCATTTCCTTTTCGTGTTCGTACTTTTTTTCTCGCTCCCGTTTTCTCCAATTCTTCGTAGCAACAATCCCAATGGAAAGAGGTGCTTACAGAGGCCGTGGCCGTAACGGTAACGGTGGTCGTAACGGTAATGGTGGCCGTAACGGTTACGGTGGTGGCCGTAACGGTTACGGTGGTGCCCGTGACGGTAACGGTGACCATAACAGTTACGGTGGTGGTCGCGGTGGTCGTAACAGTTACGGTGGTGGTGGCCGTAACGGTAACGGTGACAGAGGAGGGTTTCGTCAACCTTCCCAATCTGATAGTGGCGGTGATAGAAGTTTTCCTTCTCAATCACAATGGCAACCAAGGCCAAACCCTTCTTTTTCTTCTCCAAAACCTAACAATTCTCATTCTCAAGTTCAAACACAGACTCAAGCGCATCCAGGTATTCAGTTTCAGCCACTAATTTCACTTTTCTTACAGTTTTTAGTCTGTAAAATGCATCATCAATGTTAACTAACAAAAAGATTATAATAGTTTAGTGTAATTTATTTTTTAATTTTTTAATTATGTACAGACGTTGGATCTTTGAAGATATCAGAGAAGAAAATGGACACTATCACACCTGTGCGTAGGCCTGACAATGGGGGAACAGTGGCAGTTCGAAAATGCAATCTCCATGTGAACCATTTCCCTGTTTCCTTCAATCCACAGAGTATAATTATGCATTATAATGTGGAAGTGAAGGCCAAGGCTCCTCCACCAAAGAACAATCGCCCTCCCAAGAAGATTTCAAAGTACGACTTGTCATTGATTCGGGATAAGCTGTTTTCCGACAATTCGCTGCCTTCTTCAGCGTATGATGGCGAAAAGAACATCTTCAGCTTGGTGCCTTTGCCGGAGGAAACATTTACCGTGGACGTGTCCAAAGGAGAGGAAGAAAGGCCTGTTTCGTATTTGGTCTCTCTGACATTGGTGAATAGGCTCGAGCTTCGGAAGTTGAGGGATTACCTCAGTGGAAGCGTGCTTTCGATCCCTAGGGATGTTTTGCACAGCTTGGATTTGGTGGTGAAGGAGAATCCTGCGAAGCAGTGTGTTTCGATAGGGCGGTGCTTCTTCCCCATGAACCCTCCTTTGAGGAAGAAAGATCTTAACCAAGGCATAATTGCGATTGGAGGGTTTCAGCAGAGTCTTAAGCCTACTTCTCAGGGATTGTCCTTGTGCCTGGACTATTCGGTTTTGTCCTTTCGGAAGAAACTGTCGGTGTTGGATTTTCTGCACGAGCATATTAGGAACTTCAATTTGAGGGAGTTTGGGCGGTTCAGGAGACAAGTTGAGCATGTACTTATTGGGTTGAAAGTTAATGTTAAACACCGGAAGACAAAGCAGAAGTACACTATTACTAGGTTGACACCCAAGGTTACGAGACATATCACCTTCCCTATTTTGGACCCCGAGGGCCGGAATCCCCCAAAGGAAGCTACTCTGGTTGGTTACTTTCTGGAGAAGTATGGTGAGCAAATTGAATACAAGGACATTCCTGCCTTGGATTTTGGAGGCAACAAGACGAATTTTGTGCCTATGGAGTTGTGTGAGTTGGTTGAGGGGCAGAGATACCCCAAAGAGAATTTGGACAAATATGCTGCCAGGGACTTGAAAGACATGTCAGTGCCTCCTCCAAGGGAGAGGAAAAGTACAATACAAGAAATGGTGAACTCAAAGGAAGGACCGTGCGGGTAAGGGGAATTTAATTTCATGAACATGCGTGGATACTTGTAGCTTTTGGTGGTGTTTGTTGCATTGGTATAAGTTTCAAATGATTTGTGTGTGGTCACTTTCTCCTTGTCTGTTTACTAATTTGTCAACTGTTGTGACTTGTGATCCATAAGTAAATTTTTTACCTTGCTGCGCTTATATGTTGAAAATGTTATTATTGAATATGTATGGTTTGTGGAACTTGTGATGCTGCTTTTCCTTGCTTGCATGGAACCTAATTAGTTTTATTGACACAAGTATGGACTCTTTCTGGTTCTTTGGTGTTTCTTTTTCTTCCTTTTTTTTTTTTTTTTTTTACCTCCTCTCCGTCCAGCTTTGTACTGTCCAATGAGGTTACTTTTGCAAAGTCATTTCATTCTATTTATTTGAAGGTAAAATTAACTAAATATCAGGACCTTGTGCTTAAAGGACTGCATAGCTTTGAACACAAGCACAAATCCTCAAATGTCCTGTCCGTATATTGCATTCTTTCTATATTTGTTGACTTGATTGTGTTTAGTATAAACTGCTTTGGCTCCACAAATACAAATTGATTTATATTTAACAAATACTTTCTGTAAGTACAAAACTAGAATTTGAAATGTAATGGCTATTATTTTGTAACGGGGGAACATATAACTTCATAATCCAAGTATCTTTTTAATTTCCCTTTTATCTCCTTGTGTATATACTTTGCCATGATTCTTTTCATCTGCTGTATCTTTTTTTTCTTCTTAATTTGTTATAGAGACAAAGGCCTCACAAAATCTCTTTTGACAGAGGTGGTGTTATTAAAAGTTTTGGAATGAGTGTCAACACTTCGATGACAAATGTGACTGGACGTGTAATTCAGCCTCCACAATTGAAGCTAGGTAATCCAAATGGCCAGACTGTTAGTATGACACTGGAAGTAGATAAATGCGAGTGGAATCTAGTGGGACGATCAATGGTGGAAGGCAAGCCAGTTGAGTGTTGGAGCATTCTTGATTTTACCAGCCAGGAGTCTGGTTGGCGCAAATTTGATGGCAAACAATTTGTTAAGAACCTTATCGGTAAGTACAGAAAATTGGGTATTGGCATGAAGGAACCAGTTTTGTATGAACAATCTAGTATGTGGAGTCTTGGGGATTACAATTCGCTGTGTAAATTACTTGAAAATATTGAGGATAAGGTTCAGAAAAGATATCGACGAAAACTACAATTTCTTCTTTGTGTGATGTCCGACAAGCATCAAGGTTACAAGTGCCTCAAATGGATTGCTGAGACCAAGGTTGGCATAGTGACACAATGCTGCTTGTCTGGTATTGCTAATGAAGGGAAGGACCAATATCTTACAAATCTTGCCCTCAAGATCAATGCCAAAATTGGAGGAAGTAATGTGGAGCTCATCAATAGGCTACCACACTTTGAGGGTGAAGGTCATGTTATGTTCATAGGGGCTGATGTCAATCATCCAGCTTCCCGGGACATCAACAGTCCATCAATTGCTGCTGTAGTTGCCACTGTTAATTGGCCTGCCGCAAATCGCTATGTAGCACGTGTTTGTGCTCAAGGTCATCGGGTTGAGAAAATTTTGAATTTTGGGAGAATTTGCTACGAACTTGTTTCATATTACAATAGGCTGAACAAAGTCTGGCCTGAAAAAATTGTTGTCTTTCGTGATGGTGTGAGCGAAAGTCAATTCCATATGGTTCTCACAGAGGAGTTACAAGATTTGAAATTGGTGTTTAGTGATGCAAATTACTTCCCAACCATCACTATTATAGTCGCACAAAAGCGACATCAAACTCGATTTTTTCCTGTGGGTCCGAAGGATGGGATTCTTAAAACTGGCAATGTGTTTCCTGGCACAGTTGTGGACACAAAAGTAGTACATCCTTTTGAATTTGACTTTTACCTTTGTAGTCACTATGGAAGCTTGGGTACAAGCAAGCCCACTCACTATCATGTCTTATGGGATGAGCACAAATTTACCTCTGATGATTTGCAGAAACTGATATATGACATGTGCTTTACCTTTGCAAGGTGCACTAAACCTGTATCTTTAGTCCCTCCAGTGTACTATGCCGATCTCACTGCATATAGAGGACGGTTATACTATGAAGCAATGAATCAAATGCAATCTCCTGGTTCAGCTGCGTCGTCTTCATCATCGCAGATTACTTCTTTGTCAATTTCTTCAATAGGCTCAAGTTTAAATGATCCGGGGTATTACAAGTTGCATGCTGATTTGGAAAACATAATGTTCTTCGTTTGAAGGGCTTATATCTGCACTTTCTGTTGTGGCAGAAGAACTTATGTTGATCCTGTTCTCTTCTCTCTTTGCATTGGGACAAATAAGTAGTTTGTTTGTGAATCTAATGGGTCAATTATCGTGAAACTGTTTTCAGTGTCTTGTCCTTTGTTATTGTCATAATGGAGTCGAATCTTGTTCATGTTGTTTTATTTGGTTTTGGGGTTGTGGTTGTATCTACATGCAACTTTGTAACAGGTTTCATGTACTTTGCTATAGTTGCAATGGAGTCACATATTGTCAATATTATTTATTTTAGTTGGTTTTACGAGAGTAAGCTCTGTCACAACGATAAAGTTGTGTCTTAGTAATTTGTTGATTATGGATTCAAATCCAGAAATAGTTTATTTGTATATGCAAAAGTAAAGTTACATATAATATTTTTTTCCCCTTATCTTCGTACAACAAAGAATCTTTAGATAATGGAGTATATAGTTTTATTTATTTTAGTTGGTTTCAGGTTTATACTTGTCTCTAAAGTTGCTCCTTATTATTTTGGTCTATCATTTCTCAATTTTTCCTGCTTTTTTTTCGGGGGAAAAATTGCTCCTTATTTTTTACTTGCCATTGCATGTTTCTTGGTATGCAATAAATTAATAGATTTTTTCTTTTGCTTTATTTTGAGTCATTTATTAAATTCTATTTGTACAATTATGATTTATTTGTAGTTGGGAATATCTAATTTTGTCTGGATATTTTATTATTATTATTATTATTATTATTATTATTATTATTATTATTATTATT
>CM023953.1:7364305-7389487 GCA_013407115.1 Glycine latifolia
CTCGTAAAAAAGGTGACAAAAGAAAAGGAAATACTCAAGAAAGCCTTAAAATAACAGAGGCATCTCATGCTGATGAGCATAGATGATAGTTTTGGGATTAACTAAATTTGTTAGGAAAATTGATAGTTGTTACAAGAAAGAGTTAGTGGAATCAGATTTCCAACTTATCAATAAGTGTGTCAATGTAAAAATAAAATGTCATCAATTAATCTTAGGGGTTATTTTTACTTATGTTATACAAAATTGTGAGGGTAAAACTGTCACAACAATAAAGTTATGTTTTGATAATTTATTAGTAATAAATTCAAATCTATAAATAATCTTTTACGTAATTTTTCTTAACTATACAAAATTGTGGTATTAAAACCAAGTAAAAATTTCATAAGGACTACTTTAAAAAGAACACAAGAAAAATTGTAGGATTCAATACCACTTTGAAAATTTCCAAATTCCTTCCTTACATTAAATCGCACCATTGGTTCGCAACCCGTTCTTGAATATGCTATTTCATGTCATTTCACCGTGAGCTTCATTGTTTTTAAATCCTAAAAAAAAGGTATTTCAATCATATGACCTTTTTCTCATTATCATAATGCAACTTCTTCCCCTTCTTACACTAAACCCCAATTTGAAGGCATGTGCTTGGTACAAGGTATAAGCTTCATTGTTGTTATGCACAACTTGACCAAGAAAAATGTTTTAAGGCTCATTAATTTCAAGGTGCTGACATTCATCAGACTCCATATCCTCCCTACACATTAAATGATTATAAATTTCTTTCTAAAACAAAAGAAATTAGGGGGGGAAGTGCCAAAACATTATTTAGAAAGGATAATCATATTCAATAAGTAAATAGCAAATTAATCATTTGAGGAGAAAGGAAAATTTATAGAAATGTAAAATAATGAAAATCACATAAAATAAAATAAAAGGAAGAAAAGTAAAGGAGTAAATAATTAATTTAGTCATTGGATTTGTATCCCGTTGCCATTCTAGTTATTGAAATTTAAAAAAAAATCTTAAATCACTTCCTGAAAAATTTTAGGATTTTATTTAAGTCTCTAAAATCAACCTTTTTTCCCCTCTCATTTTGGTCCTTGAACTTACATTATTATTATTATTATTATTATTATTATTATTATTATTATTATTATTATTATTATTATTATTATTAAGTCTAGACTAGGAACCAAAAATGAAAAAAAAAGGGTTGGTTATTTTGAGGAACTTAAATGAAATTTTAAAAAAATGATAGACTTATTTGAGTTTTATCTAGTTTGAGGAACTCGTAAGATAGAAATTCAGGAAGTATATTGATCATTTACTCAAAGTACATGGATCAACGGCATAGTAAGGGGTGATGGTAAGTCATAAGTCATAACACACCTAGATTGAGAAGAAAGCAGCCATGATTTGCTTTAATGTGGATGGCAGCAACAAAAATGTACCATTGCTTGTAGAGGAAGCAATTGTTTGCTTTTGAGAGGCACATACAATAATCAGAAGTCAACGACATGCAAAAATTTCGGAACAGTGGCCATTGTGCCAATGTTGAAAAAAAAAATTCCTCAAATGTCACGCGCACAATCCTATTTGTCAGAATGCCACGTGGCATATTTCGCCACCACCCCCAGCGAATTAGGTAAGATGCCGTGGTGTCGCGCTGTTGGCCGAGTTGAAACAGGCAGGATACGTGGCGATGACAACGTATTTTGCTGGGGCATAGCGAATTATGTGTCAACAGGCAGAAATAACACTAGTCAACGCATGGACAAATTCACTTCTGGGCCCAGCGAATTACGTCCTGGTCCACTATTTAAACCCCTCCCCCCTCCTTTATCCCTCCCTCACTCTCACTCTCACTCACTTTCATTCCCCTCCCTCAATCTTACTCCACTTCCTCATCTTGCAGGTTAGTTTTTATTTTTTACTATTTTTCTATTTTTATTTTTGCATTTTAATTTTTGAATATGTTTATTATTTATATAGTTTTAGTTTTTAAATAATGTTTAGGTTCGAGATTTAAAACATTAGGTTAGAGGATATTTAGTGTTTGTTTATAATTGTTAAGTTTTAGGATAATGATAGACATATAGGAATATTTACTGTTAGTTTATAATTGTTAAGTTTCATAATTTCATCTATTTAACTTAATATTGTTATAGAATATTTATCCTAAAATTGTAATTATAGATTCATTTAGGAAGATGCACGGTCATAATATATGTGTGTTTCAAATTATATTTATTTAATTCGATGTAAAGATTTTATTTAATAAATATAATATATAGTAATACTAATAAAATTAATTATATATTATAGTTAATAAATATAATGTGAAACATACCAATTTATTTAAATATTTATAAAAATATTATATTAAAAGAATATAACCTTAATTGTGTTTAATTTTACTCATATATATACATATGTGTGTGTGTATTAATTTTATTATTTGATCCTTTGTGAACATAATTATTGAAACTAAATAATATTAAGTATATAATTAAATTTACCTTAATAGTTGTGTTTAATTTTTACTTATGTATATATATATATATATATATATTATATTTATACACATATGATAATTTAAAATATGATTTTATAATAAATATAATAATATATGTGTGTGAGCATTATATTTATTTAATTCGATGTAAAGATTTTATTTAATAAATATAATATACAGTAATACTAATAAAATTAATTATATATTATAGTTAATAACTTACACTACAGGAGAAACATATATCCACGTATATGTGGAATTCGTAGGGTGATCCGACCACGCGGGAGCATGTACTTAATGTTAGGCATGTCACGACACACGATCATAACGCTATACCTAAGGAGATCCACTCATGGCTTCAACAGGCTGGTTTTTATCATGTTGCGTGTCTGCGCGATCACGAGGTAAGCATATTCAGTCTTGTGTTAACTTGTAATATGTTGTTTTCATTGTATTGTAATGTATACATAACTGTGGTGTAATTTTTGTTTTCAAATCGACCACCACCTTGTCTCAGCATTTGTCAAGCGATGGCGCCCAGAGACACGTACGTTCCATATGACGATGGGTGAGGTGACCATCACCTTGGAGGATATTCATCATCTACTGGGGCTGCCGATCGATGGTGAGGTTATTTCGGGCCGTCACAGACAACATAACTTTCGGGCTATTATTGGTGACCTGTTAAGGGTTGAGTCGGCTGTTGATCGGGATTTGCATGGTGATTTTTTGGGGCTTCACTATTTACGGGACCAGTTTGATGTTTATGCGGTCCACGCTGGCACATAAGTTGGACGTCAGAGATACACTCGTGCATTGATATTGCGCATCTTAGGCGGTATGTTGTCTGTTGACACCGCCTCGAGCTTTGTGCCCGCTCGATACTTGTTATATTTGGATGATTTCCAACGAACATGCACATTCAGTTGGGGCTCTGCAGTTCTTGCAGCCTTGGATAGGGAGTTGTGCAAGGCGACATGTGCAGGACGTCATGAGATAGGTGGATGTGCTTTGTTATTGCAGTTGTGGGCTTGGACGCGATTCCGAACTATCTCTCCTAACCTTCCGAGGGTGGAAGATCAAGATGTCATAGAGCGCGAGATATATGCACACAGGTATTTTTTTTTCTATGTTATTATTCCATGGTTTGGTTGTATTGGGAGTATATGTTGGTATTGTAGTAATTTTGTTGTTGTAGGTTTAATGTATACGATACGTGACAAATCGTATATACACACATTCGCAGATATCGACATTATATTGATGTCAGGCATAGGAGAGACATACGTTGGAGACCTTATGACCTTGTTGACATTGTTCATCCACCGTCGGCTGACATGGCTCGCAGATGGTTGGCTGTCTGTCCCCTTATTTTTTATGAGTTTATGGTATACCAGCAATCGGATCGAGTTCTGCGTCAATTTGGTTATGACCAGCCTATCCCAGAGGATCCTATTAATTGTAGTGAGTTGCTGACGATAAGTATAACGGGGAAGACAGATCTGGACTGGAGGGAGCAACATGGTTTCTTCATTGCCCAATGGGTGGACAGAGATTCCCTAGTGTTGAATGATCTTCAGCATATGTGGAGAGATGGGTATATATCTGTCAACAGTGAGTATATGCAGTGGTATTACTCTGTTACTCATCGTTGGATGACCCACAGAGCCGCGTTAAATGCACATGTGGTATGCATGTTACTTATAGTCGTGTATTTTGCAGCTTAATTTACATTTGCTATTCACTAATAATACTTGATGTCTAGACGGATTAAGCCGAGATAGTTGTCCACATGGCTTCACCTGAGGCACAGGGGGCATTCGACATGAGTCAGGTCTACCAGGAGGCGGTTCAACTTCTAGCCGCATGCAATGATTTAGACAGAGTAACAGATCCTGGAGATCTTGCACCCCTACCCGTGCAGCGTCAGACAGAGGCCCCTCCTCCAGTGGTTCGCAGTAACCGGTGTGCACATCACGAGGGGTTACCTCTTCACCGCTCTACTCCACCAGTTGCGAACACACCTGTGATTGTACCGTCTCTTCCTCCACGTCCTATTGGCATGTTCTACGCACCGGAGTACCTTCGGGCCTATCCCATCAGTACTGGTGGCCACCACAGTATGTTCTTGGATCACAGTACCCCCCCTAGGTTCTAGGACCATCGATGCCACAGTCCGGATTCCCATATCCATCATATCCCATGTATGCAACTGGGCCTAGTTCAACTGGCCCCAGTACTGTTGGCCCTAGTTCAGCTAGGTTCCAGTTCACACCCGGATCTGACATATTTGAAGACTGTTATAGGCCCACTGCTCCAACGTCAGAATATGATCCGGTTATGGCCACTCCTACGGCACATTCAGATCACTTAATACATTCTCCCAGTTTTGGAGAGTATTCGACTAATGAAATATTGGCGGCAATGGAGCGGGGACATGAAAACAACAATAACCATGGTGATGATGACCCTGATTGCATCATTTGGCGAAATCCGGTTAGGGAAGGGCGATTTCGATGTCATCTGTCACCATACAAGCATAACATGAGCCGTTGTGGAGGATACCATGCAGACCATGGAGAGGATGACTGAATTTTTTTTTTGATAAATTACTGAGAACTATGATGGACTTTAATTGTATTTTAATTTGATGTTTTACGCATGACTATGGTGGACTATATCCACGTATTTTAATTTGATGTATTATGCAGGAAAAATGGACTTTACTTATTTTGGATATTAATTGTTTATTAATTAATGAAAACGTAATACATAACTATAAGCATGTACTACATCATTGGTCCTGGTTGCGTGAAAGGCAGTTACGCTTATTGTGACCAACAACCTTACAATAATCACATCTTGTTCGAGTCGTCGACCCTTCCCGCGAATCCATCTCATTGCGTATGCATGTACTCTTTGGCCTTCCTTTTTTACATCTGGTGGTATGAAGTCCTCATTTCCAATTGGAAACCACTGCGGTGAATACACTTGACATTGATGCGCGACACTATATATAGGGTCTACATATTGTCTGGGATCGTGGTGTGTGGATTGACATGTTGCAATAACATGACTACATGGGAACCTGAAGGCAGTGAACTCACCACATTGACAATTTCGTTCACCTAACGAGATCGACCATTTCTTACTGCCCCTATGAGTCTGTATGTTACGGATTTATCAACCTGAAGGCAGTGAACCTCAAATCTTGTCTTAACTGTGTCATAACAAGTGACATAGTGTGTTACGGATTTATCAACCATCGTCATATATTTTTGCCATGCTAATTTGGAGAAATGATTATCTGTCGCCATCTCCTCACGGGCCTCCTGACCATGTTTGACAAAGTATGCTACTAGTCGAGCGTATGCGAACCACACAAAGGACGTAATAGGAAGGCTTCTGGCTCCTTTAAGTACCTTGTTAAAACACTCTGACAGATTGGTTGTCATGTGACCAAACCTTCTTCTCAGTTCATCATAAGCTATACTCCACTTCTCCTTTAGGGTTTGATCAATCCATGCGGCTATTTGAGGGCTTGATTCTTTAAATGTTTCTAATCCATCATTGAAATCTAAGCGCGAGGTTGTATAAGCTGCATATACAAACACGAGGTAAAAATTAGGACATAAGATTAGTGGAGTAAGTGGATGTAATAACATTGTCATATAGGCAGACATACCTAATTTCTTCAATTTTTTCTTCAACATGACATTGCTGAACTTGTGACTAAAATTACTCGCCAAATGGCGAATGCAATAAACATGGTATGCCATGGGTGGTTGTCATCCTAGTTCGACATTGTTCACTGTGGCGAGTATGCCAGCATACCGATCTGAAATAAGACAAATTCCTTTTTTCTGCGTAACGTGTATCTGAATTAGTGGCAAAAACCACGACCAGTTGTCGATATTCTCTCTGGAAATAACCGCAAATGCAATTGGAAGGACATATATGTTTTGTCAACTAATGTTGCAATGCGCAATGTTCTCCGGTATTTCCCATACAAATGGGTTCCGTCGATGCTTATAACTGGTTTGCAATAATTGAAAGCATCACAACACTGTTTAAATGTCCAAAACACCCTCTTGAACACCTTAGCACTTCCATCGAGTTGCCCATCAATAAAATGGTCATTCAAATCTAGCTTGTAGGCAGACCCAGGAGAAAATTTTAACGTGTAACCCAGCCACCTTGGCAGGAACGCATAGGACTCATCCCAATCCCCGAAAACCTTCACAATAGCCTTTTGCTTTGCATTCCATGCCTTCTTGTATGATATATGAAATCCGAGAGTTGTTGCTATACTTTCATGAATTAACCCAATTTTAACAATGAGGTCCTCCCTAATCATTTCTGCATTTTGTCAAACAATAATACATTAATACATTTTTCAAAAAAATTGGAGTTCAATTTAAGCTATTTTAAGTACCTAAGATCAACGAACATATGAAATTTGAGTCAAGCTGTTTGTGATCTTGAGAAAGATTCTAACTGACACATGTGTGTTGGTTGTTCCATATGCCTACAACTCATTCAGTGCCACCCTTTTTTTGGTATGCCCCCATCCTCCATTGACAACCGTCATTATGATTTTCACAAACCATTATAAGCCTTTTCGTATCACTTTTTTCTACTACGATTGTTCGATGCTCAGCCATACAGTATTGTTTTATTGCCAATTGAACATCCCGCTTGCTCTCAAACACCTGGTCCTTATATAGCTGTTGACGCATCTGCCAGTTAGGTATTCACACTCATTGCATGTCATCTGACTCCTGATCTGGGTATGCCCAATTAATATTCATGTAATGGCTTATGTCAGACCAAAATGGAACGTTGCTCTCTCCTATATAATGAGACATTCAACACATTGTTCTATTAAACCTACAAAAATTTTAACACTAGTGACTGACAAAACAATGTGCATCCATACGTGGAACCGGAGGCGAGTCTTGCATTCTGACAATGCCCGGAGAAGGAATTGGAAAAGAACGATTGAAATCACCATCTACATCAATATCCGATGAGTCATTGTCTAGAACAATACCTTCGTCCACCTCATACTCAGAACTGTCCATAGGCCAAGCTGGGTCGTGGGCCGACACCATTTCAGTCTTCATTGCTTGACTAGGTTGTGGTGGGGGGGGGCAATATATCCCTATCTTCAGAATCCATTTATTGGGTTGGTTGGGAAAGTGGTGGTGGTGATGGGGATACATCTCTGTCTTCGGGATTCACCATCGGCTCTCTGTTAATGTCAATGGAGCCAATGGGTTGGACACAATGTTGACTGCTTGATTGTCCATCACAGTTTAATTTCGCATACAATTCGATAAATCTGGGGTTCCGTCCGTCGAATGTGCATGCATCTATAACTAACGCTACATCGTCATCATCTACAATATTCATAACAACCTACTGCACCAGGTTGTCCGATGTACATCTAGTAGTCAATTGAGAGACAGATTGACCACGTTGTAATCTCAACTTCTTGTAAATCATTTTCATCAGATCACAGTGGCTGCATCCTGGGGGCATACAAAACATTTTACTTTCTCCTTCAACAACTTGACCATTAAATCCAAAATATCTACTCCCATTATAATATACAATGGTGATTAAACCATTTCTACTACCACTCATTTTGCAGAAATTAAACTAAAAAATAAGAGAGCATTTACGAGAACGTGTTTGGAACTGAAAAATAACAAAGCATTTACGAGAACATGTGTGGTGATGTAAAAATTTGATGGAGGGGGGTATATAGGACTAAATTCATTGTGCCATGTAGCAAAATATGCCACCTATTTCTCTGTGCACATCAGCAATTTAATAGGGAGTTGCCACGTGTCATGGTGTGTCAGTACACCACTTAATTCGCTAGCCAACTCAGCGAAATACTCCTTGAATGACACATGCCTACCCCAATTCCGCCTGGACAGACCACGTAATTCGCTGGTCCATGTAGCGAATTACCTGGCCAACAGCACGACGCCACATCATCTTACCTAATTCGCTGGGGGTGGTGGCGAAATATGCCACGTGACATTCTGGAAAATAAGATTGTGTGTGTGGCATTTAAGGAATTTTTGTTCCCAAAAATTTCTCCCCATTTTCAATTGTTTAGTATTTTCTTTTTTTTATTGTTTATTATTTTATAAAATTTTAATGAAGTGATAAGTTTTCATTGGGTGTGTCGAACACATAAGATAGTGTTGCTCAACTTAACTAATAAAAAAGTGTAAGAAAATGTGTTCTTTAACTCTCTAAATATACAAATGTGTCGGAATCTTTAATCACCGAAGACAAAAATCAATTGGTTTTAGTTCTATTGAAACGATTGTATTAAATACTTCAAATAAATTTTTTATTATCTACCGTAATCCTATTGAGTTTGAATAAAATTATCTTATATATATATATATATATATATATATATATATATATATATATATAGAATCTAATAAATAACACACACTTTAATATTTATACCGGTACCTTTAATTTATCACCGCAATCTACAATATTTTGACTTAAATAATTTTTTTCCCTATAAAATAAAATATTTTATTTTAATCCTTTAAAATTCTTTTTTGTTTTAGTTCTTTAAAGATTTAAATTTATTATTTTAGTTCCTACCTGTTAATGTCAAACTTTGGCAACAGATTGACTTGTTATGTCACAGAGTTGATGTGATTATCGCATGTAAAATTTTTTTGGTACCATGTATTTTTGTTTTTAAATACACCACCAACTACTTTAATGTCATCAACTATTTTAAACAAATGAAGAATTAAAAATATAATTTTGTAAATAAAAAATTATATGTGATTATCCTATCAAATTTTCTTCTTGAACATATGACAAGTCAATGGACGGTTAACATGGATGTTACATCATCATTTAACATTGTTATTTGACAAATTAAAACAAAACAAAATCTATTTTTAAAAGATTAAATCAAAATAACTATAAAAAATTCCATTGCACATGGACCCACAACTTACATAAGCCCAGCCTTCTCTCATAAAAAAAATCAGACGAAAATCTGTGGCCACATTTGGTTTAGTTAGGTTAGATAAGATAACACTAATTTTAACCAAAAGGTTGTGAATTAATGTAAGATCCTGATACGTTCACATGAGTGAAAAATTATCTATTTAGTGAAAGAATTTACGTTCAATTATCATCGTGTATTAAATTTCCTTGAACAAGCGACAATAACACATTGCAAACAAGATTAGTTTCTAACCCAGTGAAACTAAGAAGACACTTGTATCCTCTGACCTAGGGAAAAAAACACTAATTTTTATATACACCATATAAAAAAATCTCCAACATTATTGTTCAATATTTCTATTTATTTATTTATGTGAGGCAATAGCCAGTAGGGTTTGTTTTGCTACATCGTACCTAGAATATGTGGAGGCTTGCCAGATGTCTTCTTCTATAGCAAACCTAACATGTCGTTTGATTTGTACAATAATACATTACAATACAATCCATCTACATAACATCTCTCTTTTCTCTCACTTATTCTAGCTCATTAGCCTTTTTATCCCTCTCTTTCACTTCCTTTTTGTCTTCTTCGTCTCACACCATTTATCTTTCTTCTTTTTTTCTCAAATATTCTCTTTCGGGTACGGGTGGGCATGGATTGGATTTTTAAGAATCAATCCATATTAATTTAAATGGATTGGATCTTAAATCTAAATCTATATGTTTTTTAAAAAACAATTTGGATTCAAGATCCAATTCATTTAAGTGAATATGGATTTGGTCATATCTAATTTATATCCACGTAAATGTTATAAGGAGTTTTTTTTACAAATTTTAGTAATTAAACGCTAAAAAGTGAAAACTTAACATCTATCCATTTAAGAGCTATTTTCAACTAACATTGGTCAAGACTATTTTTTATCGATCTTGGTTAGGGTATCTTCGGTCTACCTCAACTAGGACAATTTCGGCTAACATCTACCCAGACATTTTTAGACTGACATCAATCAGTATTATTTTTTCGCTGACATCGATAAGTGCATTTTTGATTGACATCGGTCAAGGATGTTTTTGGTCGATCTTAAGTAGGGTTATTTTTTGGTTGAGGTCGGCTAGGGTTTTTAGTCAATGTCGATTCGTAATATTTTTTGGCCGTAATCGACTAAGGGTTTTTGGATCAGTATCGACCGTAACTAATTTTTAGACAACGTTGATAAGGATTTTTGTGGTAGACATGGGTAAGGTTTTTTTGGCCCATGCCGGTCGTTGATTTTTTTTTGCCAACATCAGTCAGGACTATTTTTTTGTTGACGTTGACTAGATTTTTTCGCTAATGCTGGTTGAAACCATTTTGTTGTTGCGTCGGTTAGGGCTTATTGGCCAACATTAGCCATGACTATTTCTTTCGGTTGGCGTTGGCTAGGGATATTTTGGTTGACATTAACTAGGATTTTTACCATCGACGTAAATTGAGAAATATTTTGGTCGATGTTAGCTAGGCTATTTTTGGCCAATGTCAGTCGATGATGTTTTTCAGTTGATGTCAGCCAAAAAAAATCCTTACCGACGTCAACAAAAAAATAGTCTCGTTTGTCATCAACCAAAAAACTCTAGCTGATGTCGACCGAAAAACCTACTTGACGTTGACCAAAAAATAATATCTATTGACATCGACAAAAAAACCCTAGCTGATGTCGACCAAAAAATAGTCGTGACTTATGTCAGCCAAAAAACACTTTGGACGACATCGGCCAAAAAATCCTCCCTACCAACGTTGGCTGAAAAAACCCTTATCGACATTAACCAAAAAATAGTCTCAACCAATGACGACTTAAAACCATCATCAGTTGATGTCAACTATTATAACTCTAGACGACACAACCAAAAAATAGCTCATCCCAAAGAAAAAAATCTATCTGTCATTGTCCAAAAACATTGTATTGGATTTAAAAATTCAAACAAATATCTAATCCATATCCAATTAATTGGATTGGATTTAAAATCCAAAAAAAATGGAATTGGATATAAAATCAAACCATTTAAATGGATTTAAAGTGGATAAAATTGGATTAAATATGAATTTTTAGTTTTATATATTTTGAATTTTTTTCAGCCCTACTTTCTGGTACATCCCCTTTGCTTCATGTTCAGGGTGCTACCTACCTTCTTTTCTTTTCTTTTCTTTTTCCCCCTTTAATTATTCAATCTTTTCTTTCGGGTTTTTCTCCCAATATTCTCTCATCATTTCTTTCTTTCACCATCCCAATTCTCCCTTCAATTCATCTTTTGTTTTCTTACTTTGTATTTTTGAGAGCCACATCAATTATTCAAAATTCATTCATTGCTATTTGTTTTGATCATTTTGCTCTCTTTGTTTTGAGAGCCATGATATGCGTTTAGCATATAATGTTTTTCAAGTTAAAAGAAGCAAGAATCAATCATAATTGATCAATATTTGACCTTGTTTGTGGATGTTTTGATTCATTTCATATTCAAGCAAATTATCTATCATTATATGTAATTTTGTAGCAGAATCAAGAAGAAAAGAGAAGAAAGTCAGATATGTTGAACTTTCTGGAGTCTCACGCGACCAGCGCTGGAGTTGGCGCCATTCGCGCCGAAGACCTAAAATAGGGCAATATTCACTGTCATCTCACGCCAATGGTGCGAGAACTTACGCCAGTCGCGCCACAGACTTAAAACAAGGAAAAATTCATTGTCTTCTCGCGCTAACCGCGCCATGGTTCGTGCCAAGGACCTAAAACTTAGCAATTTTCACTGGACTCTCACGCTATTGGCGTGAGATATGGCGCCATTAGCGCCAACGACACGTGATTTCAATAGATTGCTTTTTGTTGCACGAGTTTGGGAGAGGATTTAGGGATTTTACACCCTAAGTATAAATAGAGGCTTAAAAGGTTGAAAGAGGGGTTCCACACTGAGAAAGATAATAGAGAAAGCAAAGGATTAGCTTTGGGGAAGATTGAAGGAAGCTAGGGCAAGAGGAGTTAGCATCAAGATTGAAGGGGTTTACTTCTTCTTCTTCTTCTTCTTCTTCTTTTCTTTTCTTAACCTAGATAATTGTATTTTATACTATTGAAGTCAAGCATGAATAGGCTTGGCTAAGTTCTTCATTGTAGTTGAGACCACAACCTAATGTGAACTCCTTTGCTATTGGATTGAATTCTATGAATCTTTTATGCTAGATTATTTTGTTTCACCTTGTGTTGAATGGTTTATGTATCTTTATTGAAATTGATCACTTTGATAAAGTTCTGAGAGTTAGGGTTCACAATAGGAATATTGAAGCTTTAATTTCTGATAAAGGTGGAATAACAATTATTACATTACTTAGGAATAAGGGTGTATGATTGCAGATGGATTGATGTGTCTCACTTAATGCTTAATCGAAGGGAAATCACTAAGGAATTAGGGTTTTTACTTGGGTTAGAGGGTTAAAGTTACTAAGGAATTAGTCTTTAACTATTATTCATGTTCAGAGACATTATCTGAATAATTAGTATAATTGAAGGTAGTAATCAATCTAATTAAATAAGGTGGGATCAAAATGGTGTGTGTGTCTTGACTACAACTTCTTTCTCATATTTCTCATAAATCCAAATAACGTTGTGTCTGAAGTTTTCTTAATTCTTAGTTTTATTTTTAATTACTTTAAATTCTAGATACAAATCAATTTTCATCAAAGTTTATTAATCTAATTTAAAGATATTAGTTGTGATAACATTAGTGCCTCAATCCTCGTGGAAACGATATTCTACTTATCATTTTATTACTTGGAACGATCGGTGCACTTGCCGAACGCCAACAAGCCACAACATTCATTCCTTCAAATCACTACTTTTTGTAAAGTTCAAGGACCAAATTGATCAAAGTTGAACTCTGGAGACTAAAACCAAATTTCACAAGTATAGAGATTGAAAACATATTTTTTACCCTTGTCCATTCAAGATTAGTTCCTATAGTGAAATCATGCTCTCATCTAATACAATCCCTATATGCATACAAAGAAAACAAGCATACAATGAGGTGTGCATGTTATTAGCAGATGCAACAGTTCACTGGTTCTTCTGGAATTGGGGTGGGCAAACATGGACTCAAACGGAGTCCTAGGCCTGACTTCTCGATACTCTTCCCACTCCTCTCGTGTGAGCATTCTCCCACTGTCTTGCCCTTTAGGGGCATTCTTTATCTTCTACTCTAGTAGTTCTTAGGACCTTGAATCATCGTACTACAACCACCCATCACATCCCATTATTGTCAAAGCATTTTTACTGAAAGAACTCATTTTGGGTTCTTAGACCACGTTTTGTGTGTTCCATGATATCACATAAGATGCAAGAAATTTTGTCATTTTTGCTTTAGTGGTAGAATCCAATTTGGATTCTTAGATTTTACTTGCAATGAAAAAATATAAAACCTTTTTTTTCCACCAAATGACATTAAAAAACTATTTTTTGACAAAAAGTGGAGTTTTTGAGAGCTCTTCCTTTGAAAAACAACCTTTAGCATGAAGAATTTCTAAACAAGAATATTAATAGATCTAGTGAACAAAGATTCTTGAGCTCAAGAACCCAGCTCAAAAACTCTTGTTAAAGATGCTCTTAGTCACGACTCCTTCATAGGATTGTGCAAAAAAATCGGGTTGGGATGCACCAGATTGTAACAAACCCGACCCAAATTTGTGTCCAAACTGGGTTTCAACAAAAACCTACCCCATTTTAAAAATAGTTTGGGTTTGACCTGCCCTATTTCTCCATAGGCAACTAGTGACCCGAACAGCACTCTCTCGTGTGCCCTTTGTTAGTATGTAGGTATCCTAGAGACAATTCGTTTCATCACATGAACACCTCTTACTATTTAATATTTCATGATTAATAAATTTGAGTAAACTTTATCTTTATCATATTTATGTCTCGCCTATATTTTATAGTCATATGCTTTTAAAGATAAAGGCCATAGGAATAGAATAGGTGTTCTCTCGAGGATCAATGATAGGGATCATGATCGTGAGGACTAGAGGACACTAAATGTCTATTACCTGAAATGAGTTCCTAGTCTTGAATTACCAAGAAAGGGCATTGGTGATCTAAAAAAGGACTAGTACGACATCTTCTATTTGTATAGAGATACAAGGTAAGGACCTCATGGAATGCAAGCATGGTGATGCCTTAGCTAATGTCGTGAGTGGATCTGTTGGAGAACAATGGCGTCGAACTGACCTACCGAGAGACTACACAAGGATTCTTTAAAGTATCATTAGATTTGTAAAGTCTCCCATCATTTGGTAGTGAGGATCATCCTAGACTTAAGGATTTAATCAAACACTATGTTCTAGGGTTATACTTTGACTGTACAACTCTATCTACCTGAAAATGGGGAGAACAGTGTACTCTTGGGTATTACTTGAATACATGAGTGAAGATGGACATGCCGAAAGGACTCATAGTACCTATAAGGGATTAGTCGTTCACAAGACCGGTAGGGCTTGGATGACTTCTAGTTGATTTGGGAATCTATGCATAGTAAGAGATCATGAGGAGTCATGATCCGTCTTAGAGTCAACAGAAAAAGATTCTTAGTTATGTGAAAAAACTATATTTAGTCAATTAAGAGAGATGATACTATATCATTGCTCTTGACTAAATGTGAATGACAATATAAGAGATGATGCCAGCATGGTATCCAAATCAGAAAGGTAGATCACTTGATCAAAATGAGTTTTGGGCAAATTCTAAATTTTAATTTGAATTTCGAATTCGAATTCAAATTTAAATTATGAAGTATGACAAAGATTGAATTTGAATTTGAATTTAAATTTGAATTTGAAATTTAAATTTAAATTTTGAATTCAAGAGGATAGGTTGTAAGGATAATTGTGAATTATCCAAAACTATATCCAATAAAGATTGAATAATGTTTCTTCCAACAACTTTTTTATTTGAATTACTAATTTAAATAAAATAGATAAAGCAACAATCGAAGGGATATGATAATGAAAGGCTGAATTTCGAATTTATAGATCTTTGGGCTTATTTTGTGTGATTTAGTTAGGATTATAATCTTATTAAGATTACAAGAGAATAGGCTCCTAGGATAAATAATACTTCACTCTTATGTTATGTGTTAATGCTCTTTCAATAACCAAAGTTCTTGTTTTTCCTTTTTTCTTCATCATCTTCTCTCTTTCATTGTTGCAACCTATCCTAACCTCAAGACACCATATTTTGTCTTGAGAAATAAACCAAACACTTTGAGCCTCCACCTTGTCATTGCCTAGCAAACAACCAAGTGAAGGAAGATCAAGAAAGAGAAGGGGTTCTCTCAAGCATGCAAGGTACAATACTATGGATCATCATTGGAGGGCATCATCCTTTTGAAGCCTTTCAAGCGATCAAAAAGGTATTTCTAAAACCCTAGCGTTTTAATGAGTAGATTCTAAACAAGTTTCATGAGGACCGTAAGAAGTTACGGGTTCCACAACAAAGAAAAAAAATAGAAAATTTTGTTTTTCATCCTCATGAACACCATGGAACGTGCATTCTTACTTTCACCCTAACCCATTGTCGTCGACAGAATCTCCTCTCCTCTCAGCTTTCACACTCGTAGTCTCAACTCTTGACTCAATCTCTCACAGACTCGCATTTTGCAAACTCATGCTTTCTTAGCTTTGTTTGCGTTTGGATTTGTTTCCGAATTCACTATCTCAGGCATAGTTTGCAGACTCGGACTGACTCGACCAGTTCGACTGGTCCAATCGGGAATCGACGAATGGACCGGGTCGGGTGCGTAATCAGATCGGCCATGTCGTTGGCCCGCTCCCACCCGGACGACCCGACCGGGTTAATGGCGACTCGTCAACCCGTCAACCCGGGCCGGGTTGTGCATAAGCTTCATTTTTCTCCACTCGAGCTCAACAAACACAGCAGCGCAACTTGAGCTTCTTCACGACCTCCATCTCGCCAAACATAACAGCTTGAGGCTTCGTCGCGACCTCTATCGGTGCTTCCATTTTTTCGTTAACGAAGAAAAGTGATCATTGCTTGCCACTGTGTTTGGCATCAGATTCTTTCGGAAGCTTCCATTTTGAGCATCTGGGCATCTCTTTCTCCCACTTTTTCTTCGATTCCCACGTTAAAACAACCTTGTAGAACTGAAAGAGACTAAGAGAGTGAGAGAAGATATTGAGATTGAGATGAGAAGAAGTTTAAGCGGTAGGTAGCTGTAGCAAAAAGAAGAGGAAAATGAATGGTGAAAGAAGAAAGTAGGAAACTATGTGTGGAGTAAGTGTGTAGCTGTAGATAGCAATTATTACTTATGTGTGAGAGAGAAAGAAAGCTGAAGCGTTACTTTTAATGTTTATACTACTAGTACAACAGTAACATACTACTGTCATAATCTTTTTAAAATCTTTAAGGTAAAATATACTAGAGACACAAAAATTTGATTATAGTAATTTATTTATGAGTCTTTGCTAACTAATGATATCGATTAAAAAACTAAAACAATTATTATTGAGATGATATAAGAGTATTAATAATAATTTTCTTTCTTTCTTAGGTACATAAAATTTGTTTTCAAAATACTCATAAATTATTAATAATATTAATATAGAATAAAAGTAAATTGAGTGCAAATATGAGTTATTGGGTGAGAATTATTATTTTATAATTTTATATTGATGATTTTTTTCTTTAATTCAAACTTATATAGTTTATGTTTATAATTTTTGTTACTTGTTTGTTTGAACTTGGACAATGATTTTTTTTAAACATTTTGATATTTAATTATCTATGACTCTATGTAATAGAATAATATTAATTTGTGATTTTTTTATAAATATTATAAGACATTGTCATGCAGGTCAACCGGTTCGACCACTAACCAAGTCATGCGAGTCAATCAGTGACCCACCAGTTCGACCACTAACCCAATGACCCAATACCCTGACCGGGTCAGTCATCGGTTCGATTTTTAAAACACTGATCTCAGGTAATATTCAAAGATCCTTTTTCATTGTTTTGTGATTTTGTGTTTTCTATTGTTTGGAGTCCCTTTTGACTTTTGCTTAATTTCTCTATTTACTGTGCTTGAACTTAAGTCTTAGAGGGGGTGTGTATGTTGGCAAAGTGTGACAGAGAAAGTGAAAGGGACAAATATACTCGACTGGGGAAAATTTATGTTCAGATCTTTATACTATAGTGTACATGTTCTATCACAATACAATTAATCTGTTTCATGATTATATTAGAGGTATTGCTGAATATTTTCTCTATTTTTTGAACTTATGGGTGTTGTAGTCAGAGGCGGACACAAGTATAAGTGAAAGGGGGCAAGTGCCCCCCCTTAAATTTTCAAATGAAAATACTAAAATACCCTTCTTTTAAAAAAAATTTACAAAATACCCTAGCCCACTCTGCACCTGATAGGCTAATACAGTGATACATCGACCTTTTCTTCTCTCGTTCAAGCAGTCAAGCACAGAGCACCTCGACCTCTCCTTCCTCTCGTTGTGGGGCATGCACTCTCCTGCTCCTCCTCCGCTAAGACTGCCACCGTCGGCCACCGCCCACCAGAGCCTCGTCACGCAACACGCCAACACCTCTGACTCTGAGTTGCGTTCCCGCACTCCACCTGAACCTCACTCACAATCTACGCTCGGCTTTTCAGACATCTTCGAATCCGGCGTCCACAGTCCATACCCTCGTCCGTCGCATCGTCATCATCGGCAACGACTTCCCCTCCTTCAAGAATCACAACATCGGTTTACAGGACTAGAAAGTAGAATTTGGAACAATTCTTTGTGCAATTTCCAGGTTCTTTGCATTAACTTACTGTCCCTTTCTTTTTCTAGCAAATACCTTTTCATGGGAAAGTCTTCTTACTTTAATATTGAAACTTGAAAATTTGTTCTCACCAATCCAGTTGCATTGCATATAGAAAATTCCTACCCTTTTGGTACTAATTATTAAACAGATTAGTCAAGTAATTAATCTGGTTTTGATTGGGGAAGGAGTTGGAATTCAATAAGCCGATTAAGGACATGGTTAATCATTCGAAATGTATTTTTAAGTGTTTAACTTAATTTATAAAGTAAACTCAATTTGGTAATATGTTTGGTTATCTTTAAAAGTATGTCTTCACATAACAAAATTTTGCCTAAAATTTCAATTTTATAAAACAAGATATAGGTCGTTTTTACAAACTCAGTTTGTAAGCTTGGTTGCTTAAGTTTAATCCAAACTTTAATTTGTAAATTTTAATCAAAACATGTATTAAATTATGAACTAAACTAAATTGAGAGTTTAAAAACTGGACCATTTTTAATAGTGCATGTACTGAATGAAAAAAACATGTCGTTTAGATTAACAAATTTCAGTTTAGTTCAGTTCAGGGAGAACCATTTTCCAATTGAGTTTGTTTTGGTTCGTTTATGTTTTCAGAAGTAACAAGCTTTTATTTTATGATTGTTGTTGTTTTTGATTATGATGATTTTTATGGTTATTTGACACTTTGATGTGTTTGGATTATTGATATTGGTTATTATTATTGATTCATTTTTGTCATTTGCCATTTTTTAGGATGGAAAGGTATTTAGGTTCTTTTTTTACAAAGTCAAGTGGTAGTAGTGCTAAACATTTTCAATGTAAATCTTCTTCATCTATTGATTTAGTTCAAGATAAACAAAATGAGTGTTCAAGAAAAGGAAATGATTTGTATGTTCCTAATCCGGGTAAAAGACTTCCTATTATGAGCATTACTAAGAGTGGTCAAGAAAGGGAAATGATTTGAAGAATATATCTAACGAATGGTCCTTGTCAACCAAAACTTGACAACTTTCCTCAATCCTTAATTGGGGGTAAAATGCATAGATTTAATCCTCAATGGTACAATGAGTTTGGCACTTGGTTGGAGTATAGTGAATCAAAAGTTGATGTATTTTGCTTGCATTGTTATCTATTTAATTGTGAGCATGGTGATGGAAGAGGCGGTCCTGATTCATTTGTGGAAGAATGATTTAGCAAATGAAAGGACAAACAACAGCTTCTTAAACATATTGCGAAAGTTGAAAGCATTCATAAGTTGTGCTTCAATGCTGCCAAAGATTTGATGAATCAAAATCAACATATTAACATTGTTGTGTTTGGTATTTCTGACAATGCCAAACGGGATTATCATATTCATCTGAATGGTTCTATTCTTTGTGTTCGATGTCTCATACAACAATGTTTGGCTTTTCGTGGACATGATGAGATAGATGCTTCAATGAATAAGGGAAATTTTGTGGAGCTTGTAAAATTCCTTTGTGAAAGCAACAAGGAGGTAAATAATGTATCTTTGAATAATGTCCCAGAGAATTTCAAAATGATAGCTCTCTCAATTCAGAAAGATATTACTAATGCTGCTGCTAGTTTAGTTACCAGAGCTATTATTTGAGATATTGGGGATAATTTGTTCTCTATACTAGTTGATGAAGCTCGTGATATATCAATTAAAGAACAGATGACCATTGTTTTAAGATATGTAAACTGCAACGGTGACATTATTGAGTGTTTTCTTGATCTTGTTCATGTTTCAGATACTACAGCTAGTTCACTTAAAGAAATGATTGAGTTAATTTTTGCCAAAAATGGCTTGAGCTTGACAAAGATTCGTGGTCAAGGTTACGATGGCACAAGCAATATGAGTGGTCAATTCAGTGGTCTGAAAAGCTTGATTTTAGTTGAAAATAATTTTGCTTACTATGTTCACTGTTTTGCACATCAACTTCAGTAAGCTCTAGTGGCTTATGAAAAAATGTTTACGCATTGACTAACTTCTTTAATTTTATACCGTTGGTGTATAATGTAGTTGGTGCTTCTTGCAAAAGAGCAAATGTTTTGAGAGGAAAAAAATTTGATGAGATAATCAAAAGTATTGCAAGCAATGATGTTCAATCAGGGAGAGGCTTGAATCAAGAAATGAGTTTGTCATGACCAGGGGACACACGTTGGAGCTCACATGACCGATCATTGGTAAGTTTGTATACATTGTTTTATCCTATGCTTGATATGCTAGAAATTATAAAAGACGATACAACCCTTATGCATGCAAAAAGGTCTGAAGCCTCTGGCCTTATGATGTGTGTGCAAACTTTTGAATCTGTATTACTTTTGAACCTGATGATCGAGGTCTTAGAAATAACGAATGAATTGTCACAAGCACTTTAGAGAAAAGATCAAGACATTGCGAATGCTATGACTCTTGTACGAGTTTCAAAGGTGTTATTACAGAAGACGAGAGATAATGGATGGGATAATCTATTTCAGAAGACTTCTGCATTTTGTATCAAACATGATATAGATATCCCTGATATGGAAAGTGTACTTGCATTACAAGGGATAACAAAACGTAGAGGACCAGTTACTCATCTGCATCACTTTAAGGTTGTCATATTTTATGCAGTGATAGATACTCAACTTGAAGAGTTGAATGATCGTTTTAGTGAAATTTGTTCGAATTTGCTAAAATGCATGACATGTTTAAATCTGTGCAACTCTTTGTCAGCATTTGACAAGAATAAGTTGTGTGAATTTGCTAACTTTTATCCTTCAAATTTTGATTTGAATGATTTTGTCATGCTTGAATATCATCAGCTCGACAAGTATATTGTTGATGTGTAAAGTGATTCTAATTTTTTGAATTTGCAAGGAATAGCTGATCTTAACAAGAGGGTGGTTGAAAAGAAAAAACATATTGTGTATCCTTTGGTTTATTTACTTGTAAAGTTAGCATTAACTTTGCCTGTAGCAACTGCATCTGTGGCAAGAGCATTTTCAGCTATGAAATACATCAAGACTGCACTTCATAATCGGATGGAGGATGAATAGTTGAATGCTTGTTTAGTGCCTTATATTGAAAATGATGTATTTGAAAGCATTGATAATAAGGCAATTATGATGGAATTCCAAAAATAAGACCTAGAAGGATGACATTATAATTATTTTTCTAGATATATCTGAACTTATTGAGTGCCCCCCCCCCCCCCCTTGATTAATTTTCTGGATCCACCATGGGTTGTAGTGATGCATTGGTGGAGGAGGAGGTTGGTGGAAACTCTGTAGTTGATATATTCAAGCAAAATGGTGAGGTTTTCTTTTGTAATAAGTAGGTCAGTTTGAAAGCACTATGATTTTAGTTGTTATACTCTTTAGTATACAGAGAGTGTGTTTAGTTGTGTTTAAATTTTAGATTTTCCAATTTGTTTAATCTCATCCAGCATCCACCATCCTCATCGTCATCTATCTCCATATTACTTATATTATAAGCAATCGTGAGTGGTGCTAGATTGTTTTCATTGGAGTGGCCACATAGAAAAAATATGCTTACATATTTTTTTGGTCCTTGAAAATATGACTTGTCATTTTAGTCCCTTTATTTATTTTTAATTCTTACATTTAGCAATGTGTTTTTGGTCCTTTATTAGAGACTAAAAGTACATAATTTTAAACCAATTGAGGTCAGATTTGGTGGAAAGGGCTAGTCATTCTCAAAGTAACAATTCAAGTAATTATTATTAGTGTCTTTGATGACCAGACATGTTTGTAATTGTTGCATGGCACTTCCTTGATTTTATAGACTAGGTAAAAGTCACTGATACACCTGTCATAAGCATACTACAACTCAGTTGACTCTGGTAGATAACTTTTATTGTGGATATATTGGTAAAATATTATGAGGTATGATTAGCATCCACACACAATTGTTAATATATATATATATATATATATAATAATTATTTTCCTTAATGTAGAATTGTCTGAAAAATGAGATGTCTATTCTATTGCTTTGGAATTGTGACACTAGAAACATCTGCCAATGCCATCTAGTCAAAACAAAATGGATAATGATGCTCAAGATTATTTTCCCATAGTTTTAATTGAACCAAAATCTTGTAATAATAATCCGTGAATGCATATTGTGTGATGCTATTACTTCTAGATGTTTATGGTAAATCTAGTTGCACATTTAGATTGCCCAAAATAGCTAAGGGGAGTAAAATAAGTGTAACAAGACTATAAAAGTATATTCTAAACTATATATAGTAAAAGGCAATTAATGAGAAAGAGTGGAGCTTAGGAAAGCTGCATGCATTCATTTTACAGATACATATTTGTGCTCCAAAAATGAAGACTTCTGAAATTAGAATAACATGAAGGCCAATATCATGATCTTTGAATTTTTCTCTAGTATCAGGTTGAAAATTTAGTGGGTAATATGTAAATGTGTACAAATTCAATAAAAAATTCTGAAAAATATGTTAAAGGAATGTTGATTTGATGAATCTTAACTCTTTTGCATATCTTTATCTTATGAAAATCTTCGGCAGAACAGTGAAGCCATGATTTTGATTGACATGTCGGCCGATCCATTTGAAGTTTTGGTCATTGCAAACAAGCATACAATTCCTTCTAATGTAGCTGCTGATTTGCTTTCCCATGTTTAATAAGTTTTAAAATACTTCTACTTTCTTTACAAACATTATCCACTATTCATATTCATAATGAGAATTGGTAACCTTTCTTTGTCACCCTCTTAGAAACAAAATTCATGTTCTAGTGTGATTTATACATTATTCTAAAAAATCTTTTATTTGTAGTTTCTACATTATGATGTTAGTTTTCCTAAATTCAATATAGGATGAACTCATAATTTGTGTAGCATGTAGGAAATTAATGTGAATTAATTAAAGATTAATCACTATATCTAGAAGCAACCAAACTTGTAAACTGAGGATATGGAGTATAGAAGCATTTGTTTGTTTGTTTGTTTAGAATCCGGTTATGATTCAGTGTTATCTTAGTTGACAATGAATGTGCAACTACACTACACTAGAGAAAACGAACTGGAACACCTTACTTCAAATAAGGCTCAAAATTTGCAAAAACCTAAAAGCACAGATAAACCCCAACTGACAAAACCACTACAAACAAGAGTACAAGACCTAAAACTTGCTAAAAATCCATTTCCATTTGTTATTTATAAGATTAACTAGCTTAGTTAAGTTTTAAAATCCAATTTGAAAACCATTTTTTAACATAAATAAATAAATTTGAAAACCAATTCAAAACCAATTTGGCTCTGAAAACAGTTTTAAACTAGTTTGAAACCAATTCAGAACTGGTTCAACTATGAAAACAATTATAAACTGATTCAAAATCAGTTCAGAACTAGTTTCGAACCAGATCGCAAACCAGTTCACATATTCGGGTTAAAAACTTGGAAACCAATTCGGTTCAATTTTTTTTCTGAATCGGTTTTTGCACAACCCTACTCCCTCATCTCATCATTATGATTGTGGGTAAGATAATTGTCATTTTAGTTCTTCAAGGTAACATTAATTACTCTTTTCCACATATTTCTCGTAAAGATCAATGATGGACTACAAAATTTATTTATGTATTAGTAAATATACAAGGTTACTTTCGAAAATATACTAGTTTCTTTCGTCTATTTATTACTTTTTCTTGATCTACATGGAAAAAACTAGGTTAGGATGAAAATTTTGGGACAGAGGGAGTACTTCATTTCATCGAACATGTGATGTGCGACAAGATGAATCGTGGTAATAATAATAACCATAACAATGATAATAAGATGAGTGGTGGTGGTGGCAGCAGAGTACCGTCATGAGGAGCTTGGCGAAGAGTGCGATTTCGATGGCGGCGAAGTACATAGGGATGGTGGCGATGTCGAGGAAGAAGCGGGATTTGGGAACCGTGACGATGAACTAGTCCTTGGTCTTTGAGTGTCGAGTCTTTATCTTCTTCTCCAATACCAATGCTCTTCTCTTTGATGTTTCTGACAAGGCGGTGCCGCCACGAAGAGTGTGCAACAATCTATGCCTCACAACATTTATCGTTTACCCTTCATCAAAGTTCAAACCCCAAATTTAATGCGGTGGTGTTTTGCTTCCTCTGAAGAAACATCATTTCTTTGTTGTGTTATTTGGGTTGGAAGTGGAAAGTCCAAGTGAAAGGACAATATTACCCTTCAAAACTAAGTTGTGTTTAGTTTAATGGAAGAAAAAAATTAATTAAATTAAAATATAAAAGATGTGAATCCTAAGGTATAAAAAAAATTGTATATTATTTTTTTCCTTCAAAACAAACAAACCCTAAGAAAGAGAGAAAAAGCAAAAGTGAGGAGGTGAGAAAAAGAAAAGAAATAGAAGAAAAAAATTAACCCACAATGCACCACACAATTATTTTATATTACTATAAACTATAGACAAGATTGAAGTTTAATAAAATAGAAAAGAAGAAAAATGAAATTTTAAATTTCAAGGACTGAGTTAATATATAAGAATATTGAAGTTAAAAAAATAATATTAAGAGAATATATAAAATATGCAAGAGGGTATAGTAGAAAGACATAACTCTTAATTCAAAGCAGCATCCTTAAAAAAATAATTTAAAGCAACAAATCTAGATCACTTTATTTTCTATTTATTTAGTCAAATACAAACATAAAATAACAACTACAATTGGATTGGCCTAGTGGTAGAGATATTTAGATAGTATACAACTATTGTACAAAAGAAACACACACACACATATATATATATATATATATATATATATATATATATATATATATATATATAT
>CM023953.1:7389497-7447044 GCA_013407115.1 Glycine latifolia
TGTGAACTTTGAAAATGTTCTATAACATTATTGCTTACATCACACGTACATAAGGGAAAATTAAGCCCATTTTGCCATTAGAGACATGCCACCAGCACCCAAAAACACAGCTACGTAAGATTTTAATTGAAGCTTAATGCTACCCTGCAACCTTGGGCTCATGAAGTCAGCAGAGAGAAGGTCAACCAAAGCCATATAGATTAAAAGCCCGGCAGATGATGCATTAAGCAAACCCACGGTGATTAGTGCACTTGGGCTGTTCTCTTGGTAGGTCGTGGACATTGCAATTCCTAGGGCAATTCCAAATGGGGTTGTGATGGAGAAAAAGAACACCATGATGGCCTTCTTTAAAAACTTGTACTCAGCCTAATCAAAAAAATTAAAGGATTAATGAATTTTAGAGAAAAAAAATATGTATTATATTATCATTCAATCACAAATCATTATATATAATTAATTTGTTAATTTTTATAATAATTATCTTAAAAATTATATTAATAAAAATTTATAATTAGATGAAAACATAAAATCATTTTACACTTTAATACATGATTATTAAACTCTTGATTTTATCAGCATAAAATGTGAAACTTAAAAGATGTGGGAATATGATGTGCTCTTATTACCTGTAGAATGCACCCACCAAGACCCATTCCTTCAAACATTTGATGGAAGCACATGGCGGCTATAAGACCTCTTATTGTGCACGTGTTATTTGAGGCTCCCATGCCAAGTCCTATCACCACTGAATGAACAATAATTCCAAGTTCTAATACCTGCATTTCCAACATCAATTTCATGTTAAAATGCTCTTGTTTGGGAGAAATTATTATGATTTTAGTTTTTTTATGTGATATATAACTATATATTAATGATTTTTTAAAATTAAAAATTTCAATTATATGCAATTGAAAAAATTTAGTTGAGACATGATTATCTAAGATCGTATAATAATTTATAAATGTGTGAGAGTCCTTAGAGATGTAAAATTTGAAAATTGACAATAACCCTCAAAGAAGGAAACATGTAAGGGCGTAATAATCTAGTAATTGGATGTGGTGATCTAAAATTTTAAAAAGATTTACTAATCCTTTTTGTCCTTAAATTTTGTAAGATTTATATTTAGTTCTTAAATGACTTTTTTTATCGGCCAATATCTTTTAACTTTTTTTTCATCCCTTATATTTAGTCCTTGGTGGGGAAAACAAGTTAAGAGATTAAAATCAATAAAAAAAAATTGAGTTTAATAAAACCATTTTAAAATAGTAAATAAAATTTAAAATTAATCATTGGCTAATTAAAAAGCTTTTGAAAAATTATTATATAATTCAAGGTTATCATAATTTCGACTAGTTATCATGTAACACTTAATTAAGTTTTATTTATTCTTAAGTAAATGGTTCATTCTTGTAAAAAAAAAGAGAGTAAATGACCCATTTAATTAGTTAGTCCTTAAAATTGAATCTTGTGGCCACATTAGTCTCTAAAACTTAAAAGTTTCAAATAAAACCATAAAATCTTGTAGGATTTCATTTAACCTTAAACATATATTGTTGTTATTATCACTTGAATCAATCGACTAGAGATAAATTTGAAAAAAAAAATATTTAGAGACTTAAATAAAATTCTAGACCTAAAAGATTTTAGAGACTAGTATAACAATGACATATAATTTCATGGACTAAACTAATTATTTAGTCTTAATTGTTTCACATCAATTAAAAAACTAAACCCCGTGACAGTGATAACACACCACTATTACCATATAATATGTTTTGGCTGGATAGATCCCCATAATTAATTTTGAGATAGAAACACTAGTCAGTAACAAAATCGTATTTAATTTGCAAATCAAACAATCTTACCATGGCAACCACACGATAACGTAGAAGCTGCGATTCTTTGCCATCCATCTTAGTCTCATGATGAACATGGTGGTGGCCATGGAAATGCCCTAAGTTAACAGCACCCATCTCTAAATTTTCCCCACCACCTTCATGGTTGCTCTCACCAGGAACAACCTCACTAGTCGTCCTACACTTCTTGGTGTAAACACTAGTGGCCAAGGAATCCACCATCATCGTGATTATGGCGGAGAACATTGCGACGAGGCCCGAAAACGGAAACTCGTGCCATGGCTTCTCCTTCAAGCAATCCGACCAGAGCATGGCGAAGGAATCCGGGAGCACGTGCATGAACCCCGTGCCGAGGATGATTCCGGCGGCGAAGCACTTCACGATTATGAAGAGGTCGTTTTCCGGGCTTAGGGCAGGGACTGAACGTGTCACTAAGGGTAGGGTTATGCCAATTATGCTTGAGGCTAAGATGGTAAATATGGCTATGATTTTTAGAGGTAGGGCTTTCTTTTTGTTGTTGCAACTGTTTTTG
This sequence comes from Glycine latifolia, assembly GCA_013407115.1. NCBI lineage: Eukaryota > Viridiplantae > Streptophyta > Magnoliopsida > Fabales > Fabaceae > Glycine > Glycine latifolia. Next base: position 7,391,886 of record CM023953.1, read on the forward strand.
GATTCGGCTTCACAATCGGCCGTGGCTTGGTGTGTGAGGAGAGTGAAGATAATGAAGAAAACAAAGGTTGTTTTGAATAGGGTTAGTGAAGTGGCCATTGTTTCTAGTTGTTTCTTTCACAAACTAAAGGACACTTCTCACTTGTACTTGAATATTTTGCTTTTGTTTGAGGTTCTTTATATAGCGATACAATTGCCTTGTTTTCATTCAAGAATTAATAGTGGCAAGCTATTAATTTACTCCTGAATTTATAAAGCATTGTTAGTCTCTAAAAGTAAGAAATTCAAAACAACTCCATAAGCTATCATTTTAATTCCTTAATTAATTGTTATTGTTTTAATCAATGAAAGTATGTTGATATTAAAAACCAATCAAAAGTTCTAAATTACAATTTTAAAAAATATCTGAGATCACTATTTCACATGCAACTCAACTGTAATTGTGGTTACTTCTAAATCAATTTAACTCAACAAAAAACATAATTGAAGCCACACAAAATGTTCAACAATGAATGAAAATATCAATTAAACTCAATGACACACAAAAACTAAAATAAAACAAAATGAAAAAGGAAAAAAATAGCTAGACAATATTGCAAATGAACTGTGAGTAAGTCTAATAAGGTGGCGGCAGCACAACGCCACGATAAGAGGAAGGGAAGAAATGTTGGTGAGCGGAGCGGCAATGTATGTAGAGCGACTGAGCAAGACTACGAGAGGAAGAAATATAGGTCAATAGAGTTTCTAAAATTAAAATGGATTCAAATTGAAACTATGCTTTTTTACTATAACCAAAAATAAAATAAATAAATAAATAAAATGACCTGATCCAGGTCGACGAATCACCGGTTTGATCGCAAACTCAATCAGGTTGCTTTGAATCAAAAGTGTATCTGATCGAACTTGTGACTCAATTCGGTTCAGCCACTAGATTGTGGTTCAACCGATCGAATTGACCAGATCGATCTGAGTCTTAAAACTTTGCTCAAACTTAATATTTTAAATTTTGAACTAAAGTTAATAATAAATTACATTTTCAAGATTTTTTTAAAAAATTTATTACTTTAAGGATTAAAATGACAATGCCTCACATTGTTGAGGACAAATTTGGTTATTCAACCAATTAATAACAGTAAACAAGTGCACACATGATAAATTATTCCACGATATGATGGATGAATAACACCAACTAATGTGACTGCACAACAGTTTTAATCATAAGAAGGACTAATATTATTAGTACAAAATTAACCGTACGAAAATGGGTACTACGGCAAGGATCACCAATTAATTCTAATAGGATGATGAAAATAATTTTATATATACAAATGTGTAGGGAAGTCAATGCATATCACATACACATAGCCAAGTGGAAATAATTTACGTTTGCATAAAATGAACAAAGAATTGAAGTGTTCATGGATCATGCTGTTTATGGTTTTTATAATCTATGTCATTGGTTTAAAAATTGTGATTAAAACAAGAAGTAAACTCCGTGACGTATGTGCGCCCCTTATCAACAAGCATAAAATATTTGAATTGATGATGGCTTCATGCTGTTTGTGATGATCATGGAAGTGATACGGCACAGTTCTCTCTGCCTTGTCGATTGCCAAGAGGTCCTTGTGGCCGTGTGTGTAACAAGATGAGTTTATTCAATGGAAATAAAATATTTAACAAATAAATTTGAGATTAATGGTTATATATAGTATGATTTTCAAAATATTTTTTTGTTAAAAATCAACAAACTTGCTATCATGTTGAGTTGTGATTTTTATGCCTATATAAAATCATTTTATATTATCATTATATAATTTTTTTATCAATGAATTTATCTTATTAGCTTATAATACTTAATAGTATTTCAACTTGGAATTTCTTGTAATATTTGTATTGTTATAGAACTTTATTCTATGTAAACAAAGTGTTTAATAATAAATTTATTAGTTTATAATAATTCTTAAAATAGTATTTTGATTCTACAATTTACTGCTAGATTTTATTGTTATTCTTAATATTTTAATTAATTTTCTAATTTCGTTCCTCATTTAATAAAATAATATTACACTATTAATTCTAATTATTAGTTGTTTTTTTTCAAAAGAACATTTGATTTTAAGAAGAAACAAAATTATAAAAATTCAAAACTAACTAGAATTATAACTAAATAAAGGTTATGTTCGACAAAACTAACTGAAAAGCTAGTAAAAATAAAAAGTTAAAAAATTAACTTATTAAATCATAAGTGTTCGATAAAATTAACTGTTAAAGTAATTGAAAAATATAAAATGTTTGAAAAATAATAAATTTGTGATTTATTTAAAAAGTGTAAGTAAAAAATTTGATAAATATATTAAGGATAAAGGGGGGAGGAATATAAAAGGCTAAAAACAAGTATTTTAAAAAAATGTTATTTCAAGTAATGTTTCAAAAAACGTTAAAATCTATCAAAAAAGCTTATTTATCAAATAGACAAATGAGTTTTTAAGCTACTTAAAAAAAATTAGAAGTTAGTTTAAATGTCTTGTTAAATATAAAAAAAGACTAAAATATATTTTTATTCTTCATAAATACTCGAATTTTATATTTGTTCTATGATAAATTTTTATTTACATTGAGTCTCTAATAAAAATAACTTTTTTTATTTTTTGTCCTTGATATTTTTTTAGTCCCTGATAAGTTAACAAATTTTATATTTACTTTTTTTTCATTTGTTATTAGTCTTTTTAAAAATACTAATAACAAATATATGTAAAAAAAATATCAAGAATAAAACACAAAATTTACTAATTTATCATTAATTAAAAAAAAGTATCAAGGACTAAAAGTAAAAATTTTGTTTTATCAAGGAGCAAAAACAAAGAAAAAAATTATTAAGGAGCAAATACAAAATTTAGATATTTATTAGAGATCATAAATATATTTTAGTCATACAAAATATATATTTACTAAATAATAAAAATATTATTTGTTAAAAATATACACAAATATTATCAACACACTCTTTAAAATACATTTTCTATTAGTTAAAATTTATTATTAATCACAAATTTTTGTGTCTCGCTTTTTATTTAATGAATTATACTGATGATTTGCAATTTTTTAATTAATTTTAACTAATAATAGAAAAAATTTAGAAGAAGTGTATTAGAGTAAGTTATTAACATGCACTTCTCAAAATCATATAAATATGTTCTTTTTTTGTTAGTTAATTAAATTTTCAACAACAGAATTTACCAAATATTTCTAATTCATTACACTAACTGTAATACTTAATATTTTTCAACAAATAGCTTTAAGTTAAAACTAGCTTTTTAACTTTCAAATAACTAATATTTTTTACAAAACATAGCCAAAATTGTAGTCATGGATTAATTTAAATCAACGGTCCAATAGAGCAACAATAATTTAATACTGAATTACATACTGATTTAATAACTTTATTTTGCAAAAATTAAACATAAAATTATTGAAACATGTTAAAAAAATAGTGGATATTCAAAGATTAATCTCTTTTGAGATATTAAGATTATTGAAGTGGAATTTTACTTTCTCAACAGAACATTTTTTCATACACATAGTTAGGAATTAAATCATGACCATCTTTTTCGAAGGACCCAACTTTGATCTATTAACTATACCAAGTTTTGTTTATAATAAGCTAAAATTAAAACGAACTTATAAGAAGATCATAAACCACTTTTATAAACTTAAGTCAAACACCTATGTAAATTTCATCATAAAATAATTTAGATAAGCTTCGTAAACTCTTCCAAATGCACCCCTTATTCGGCTAAGATGTTTAAACACTAATTCATTTTAAGCTTTAAGTGAAAACCAAGACACTAGATTTGTCCCATGATCAGTAACACGATATGATAATAGTTTACATTAATAATTTCTACTATTTTTCATTTTAGTCCTTATATATATATATATATATATATATATATATATATATATATATATATATATATATATATATAATTTAACATTTTTTTACTTAAGTAAAAAAAAATGTTCAAGAATCAATCACTACCATTTGTTGAAGTTTTACTAGATTCTGGTAAGTTGGTTAAGTTAGATTAAAAATTTGGTCCGGGCATTTGATATAATTTTCATTTTAGTCTCTATATGAAAAAAAAAATATCACACTTTATTTTAGTCCAGTAGTCCATGTGTAGAAATTCTCACACTTGTGTGTGTGTAAGATTCAATCACTACCATTTGTTGTAGTTTCACTAGATTCTGCCAAGTCGGTTAGGTGGTTAAACTAAAATTTTGGTCTACGCATTATACACCATTTTTATGTTTATAGGATAAAAAATATCGTATTTATTTTAGTCCATGCACAGAAAAGTCTATGATTTCTATGCGAAAAAAACTTAAAATCTAACGAAAACTAATTTGTAAATATTTCATGTAAAAACCAAAACAAATAACAGTGAATTTGGGGAGTAAATTATTAATTTAACCTTAAGAATAAGATAAATAGATTGAAACGAACTATTTGTTGACCAAACTCGATCTATAAAGAAATATATAAAGTAAAAAACAAAAACACCCAGAAAATCAATAATTGAGTTATGTTTCAGTATTGATTAATAAAGTTAGAGCCTCATAAATTTAATATGGCACACAAAAAATTGTGTTTTTTTTCGTTTGAACATTTTTTTTTATCTCTCATATATTTTAAACTGAGTTGCAGAAGTGATTTGATATTGCTATATATGCTCCTTCAGCATAATTAAAAGGATAATGGTACAAGGCACTCCAATATTATAAATATCCATTTGATACTCTTTATTTTTCTTTATTTCTCTATTCTTTTTACATTGATTATATTGCTTATCAGATCTTTTTTATCTTCTTTCTCTTTCCAAGTATAGAGGAACAATAAGATATACACAAAACATTATTCTAATTTGACCGATAGGGAGGGATCGACGTAACAATAAGTTGTAGACTTCAGTTAACCAAAAGCCAACAACATTAATACAAACACCAAATTGGTGCAATCAGTTATGAAGTTGAGCCATAGACCCATGATAGATTCCATATTATTATCTATAGTGTATGCAACAATGCTTACTGTTGACAAAGAACTTGTAGTTTGCACATTGCATGATTACGATCCTAACCAGACAATATTTTTAAATTTGAATTATTTTTTTTCTTGCTTTCTAATTTAATGTATACAAACTTTTTTAATTGGCGAGCATTTGTGGTAAGTTGTAATTTTTAAGTAAACATATAATTTAGTCTCTGTATATATAATAGATTCTCTATTTAATCTCTATACACGTAAATGTTATTGCTTTAGTCCTAGTTAGCATCATTAACCCCCTTATGCATTTTTAATTGGGTCCTAATATATATACAATATTTTTAGTTTGGTCATTCTTATTTTAATCCCTATAATTAGAAACCAAATAAAGAATGAGTTATACCTATAGGGTCAAATTAATAAATTTTACATATATAGGAATCAAATTAAAAATGTCTAAGAGTGTCAACGGTTGACATGTGGCCACAGGAATCAAATAGGTAATATTTGTAATATAGTGATTAAATTCATAAGTTTTTACGTGTAAGGACCAAATTCAAAATTAAAAGACTAAATAATAAATTTTAATTGAGCCCAAATCCATAATGATTAATCTATAAAATTACTAACCCACTAAGATTGATATAATGATAAAAGGTTTAGATATTAAACATAAGGTCATAAATTTTAACCTCGATGTTACTATTGAACCCAAATAAAATACTACAAAATTATTAAACAGTAAAGTTATTGCATGGCAAATTGTTAGGATTTTTTCTACACTAAAATAGTTTCTAAACTCATCCAACTCTAACTTGAATCAAAGTACGATGCTTCAGTTTCTGGTCAGAAGCCTCAACGGGTATGATGTGGAACACCCGGTTAAATTTGAGCTTCTTAGTCTTATTTATTTTGTTTTTTTTTTCTCTGTCAATTATTTATTTTGGTTAATTAAGTATCCTGTTACTAAAACCCAAATTAATTTTTCAATAAAAAAAATCCTATTGGGAACAACTATTCCCACTACCATATTTGCTATTTAGCTACCAACCTCTATGAAATTCTTATTTTGCCCACTCACCAAATCCCTATACCTCCTCCCCTTCTCCTCGGATCCAAAATTGCCTCCCCCACTCCAGTCCAGATCCAAAATCCTTACACCACCCCTTCAGACTACACTCACATCCATCCTGAGAGTTCCAAGCATCATCGTTGTCAATCTGCTTTGCATCGGCCACCTTGCCCCCATCATTGATCTACGTTGCATATGTCTAGATAAGTGCAGCCCACCCCACCCTGTTGTCGATCTGTTTTGTTGTTGTTTTTTAATCTGTGTTGTTGTTAATGGGTTTGGGATGGTGATCGAGGTGGGAAATCTGTGTTATGGGGTTGTTGAGTCAATAACAGAAATACTATTTCATTATTGCACAGTGTATAACAGAATCGTATTTTCATTACTTTATTTTTTTCACCCATTTTATGCAACGAAAATAGACTCTGTTATACACTGTGCAACAAAATCGTATTTTTGTTACTTTATTTTTTTCTCACATGTGAGCAATGAAAATATGATTTCATTGTAGAAGTTCAATAGAATTGTGTTTCTGTTGGAAGGATATTTTTGGAAGAAAAAAATCAAACTCACATGGGTAGTGCCAATGGTAGTTCCCTTCCTATTTACACCATTCAGGCATCCACATTCGTTGGGATTTTATCTCTATTAAAAACACTAGCTTCGATTCAATCAGGAGAGTTCTTGGGCTCCAATTTTACGTTTCGGCCCATATAATGATTGGGCTAACTACAAACAAGTAAATCAAGGCAATTAAAGCATCTCTTCGCCTATAAATGTATTTTCTTCACCTTGATAGTTGCAAAATGGTTTAGGGATTAGAGTTAGGGCGTTTGAAAAGTTGTGGGATTCGATTTAAAAACAACTACAAAGACTTAATAAACCAATTTCACACTTGAATAAGTTACATTTAATTACTCTACATGTCCCTGAGGCCTGAACTTTTATCAAACTTTAAACTAAATTTTTGAAGTTTTTTATTTTAATTGAAATTTATTGAACTTGTATTTATTTTTTAATTAGGTACCTGTATTAGTTTTATAAAAAAACAAAAACCTAATTAAAAATTATCAAATGGTTCAAAAACTTACAAGTTAATTTAACCAATAAATTATCATTATTAATAGTCATTTCAAATTAAATTTCCTCATTACTGCCATCTATCCCAGCTTTTATCCTTAGGGCTTTAAACTCACATTCATTTCTGGATTCAGAATAACCATGCACCGATTAGCTTATTATTGTTTGGAAGCGTAATTCTTTTCCGACTATATAACATGTCTGTCCAGCGTAAATCTTATTTATCAAACAATATTCCTCTTGTTAAAATCATTTAAGTACTATATATGTATAAGAAAATTCACATTTTTATAGGAGCAAATCGCAGAAAGAATGTTCAGGGACATCTGATAAAATAGGAATAGGAATGAAAATATAACAAAGGAAGAAAAAAATCAGAGTAGAATATGCACGCAGAAAGAGTTTGTAGTTTCAGTCACACCAATATTGCAAATTTTAATATCAAACTTATCTTTTAATTGGAAAAAATATAGTACGATAAGAATATATGAATCTATCATAAGCTGATAATATATGATGAAATGGTTTGTGCTATAAAATAACATTTTTAAAATCAAGACAAATCATTCATATTCATAGATAAAATAATAACATATTCAATAAGAGTACATCAAATAAAATAAGAAACTAGAGTATGCATATGCACCTGATTAATCTTGAAACGTGAATATGCTACGTTAGAAGCCATGTGTAATGGTGAACTTGGTGGGTTTCCTCTTTCCTGAACTAGCTCTAGTTGCTTCTTCGTGTCTTTGTTAGCTGGTTGAGGCAGAGAAAAATAGAGAATGGAAGTAACGTGCTTCCACTGCCACTGTATAACTGCCACCATAATAATAGTTGACAAATTAACTTGTTTATTAATTTCACTCCTAATTACGTGTTAATTGGAGGATGTACAGAACATAAATCCTTCTTTTAAATATTGATTGCTTTTTAAAATAATGGGTTGAAAAGAGTGATACAATTATTCTCATTTAATTGTGTTTTCCCTTTTCTCCATGGCAGTTGGTACTTGGAACATTCTATGTGCCATTTGACGTTGATTGATATTTTCTCTTCAACTCCACATCTAAAAATGCATTTCCTATATACGAATTTTAATGTCATATGATGATGCAATTAGTTAGGATATAATTTCTTAACAGGAAAAACGATTCAAGCTGTTGTTGAAGTTATCCAAATTTCTGATGGTGCACGCTAACAATATTGCGTAACCTATATAAGTATATATACCCTATTATAACACATCATTCTATTTATTTATTCTATGCAAATTATTTTAAGTCATTGGAATTGCTCTAACCATATAGAGGAATAATAATGTACATCGAAGATGTGAGGGTGAAGTACAGCTCTCTAATTTTCCCTTTTGATTTATGTGTTATAAGTTGAGATAACAAATGGGGTATAATTTGCTGAATTAACCTGTCTAACTTTAAAAAATAAAAAATAAAAAGAGATATGTAATAAAAATGACAAGATAAGATACATGACTCGATTCATCAATTCGTCTTAACCCCTTAACTAACTCACTAACTCAAAGGGGTTGAGGGCAAGATGGGTTGGACTGATCCATCAATTGATATACTTAACCTATTTTCCTAAAATACTATTTTTTTATGAAGCTAATCCACTCAGGCATGTCCAAATAAAGTTGTGTTTTATATTATTAAAAAATTATATATATATATATATATATATATATATATATATATATATTATAAAAATAAATGGATTAATATTTGTTAAAAAAATTATTTTTTGGTAGCTCTACTTGTGTCTTGATTAAGGCGAGCTCCAACTGGTCAACACATACTAGTCCGACTTACCACTCCTAACTTTATAAATTCATTTATATTGTGTTCAATTCTTACAAACCAAAAATAATTTCTCAAGTTTAACAGTTCCTAATTTTGACTTCTCACACTAGGTGATCCTCAAATCTTGATTTTTTTACTATTCACATTTCTCAACTATCGTACTATAAGTCTCAAGTTTAAGTCTTGAATATCCAATTGCATTAAGTATTGAGCACGTAAATCAATTGGTGCATGATTGCAGTTACATTAAGCGCTCAAACGAAGAACTTTGTTTCCCATAGGAATTCTATCTTACTCGAGTATATTGTTTCTCATAAAAGAATATACATTTGCTTTTCTAAAAAGATACATAATATGTGTGGTCTCTACAATTAAATGAGACAATATAGAATTTTATTTCTTATCTCAAAGTTACTTATCGATACAAATTTTAGGGTCAACAAGATAAATTTATTGATGAGTGATTTGTAAGTAGTTTTTGTTAGTGGTTTTTAACTGTTAAAGCATCTTCAATGGATGCAATTTAAGCAATAAATTTTGAGTTCTTTATCTCATGCCAATTGATCCTTCCAATTCTACATCACAGTTAAACAATATATACACATTTTGCTTCAATAGTATAGTTTTACGCAATTCTTAAATTATTCCACTTAAATGATCCTTAAAATAGCAAGAAAATATATTTTTTACTCATAAGTAATTGTTGTTTTTATAAACAACTTAACATGATACGTGGATTACTTCTAATGATAAAAAAATTGAAATAATAATATTTAAAAATAAATAACTCATTAACCAACAAGCATTGAAGATGTTCTTAAAACATATTTTTATCCTAATCAGTTGTTTGAGATCTAACTAACCTAATTTTTTGTTGACAAGAAAAGGAAAGCATTGTTTATTTTGTTCTGAAAAATAAAGCGTTTTTTTTTTTTATTCATGAGTCTAATAAGTTTTTTTTTTAAGAAAAAAGGTCAAGTCCACATACAGGCCCACGCTAGTACATCAACAATGTTTTGGGTTAGTGGGTTATTATAGTTTATTAAACTGATTGGGCTGGTTGTTGCTATTTGTACTTCTAAGGTCTGGCAAAACCGTTGATAGGACTAAGACCATTTGACTTTTAGTATGTTTATGTTTCTAGTACAACAATCACAAGTATATATAAACTTATAGTTTTTTTTTAATTAAGAATCAAATATTTATCAGAATTAAAAAACCCATAATTATATTTAAAACTAATCTAAAAAAAATGTATGTCAAATTGTAAGAAATCAAAGATTGGACTGGATTAGTAAAGGTTCTTAAAATTATAGACAAGTACTAAAAAAAATAAGAATTTTTTTTTTTATATTTTAATTCAATTACAAAAATTGTTACATATGATAAGTTTATTGACTTTTATAATAATTTCTTTCAAAGTCATATTAATAATGTTTTTCTAACAGTTTTACATTGAATGCCTATTAAAAGAAAAAGAAAAGGGAAATCAGTAAAATGATAAGTTTAAGGGAAAAAAAGTTCACACTTGGAGAGGCCACCAATCCAACTTTCATTGGCCACAAACTCATTCTTTCTCATCCTCTTTTATAAGTACAAATTGAATGTTATCTTATCTTATAAGTTTCTAAAGAGTAAAGAAATCCCCCTTATTTGAGGCATTGTTCCTTTTAGAAAGCAAGTTTTGAAATACATTATACACCCAACACTAATCACACAACTCTAGTGGCTAACCATGGCTTTCTAATCAAAGATCTAGTCACTTATTCGATTCTTAATGTGCCACAGTGGAAACATTGCAAGATCCCCGTGACCAATATGAGTGGGAAGCTAATGCTGTGAATGTAGCAAATGGGTCAACCAGATATCACTTAAAAGGAATCAAACACTTTGTTCTGAAGATCTTAGCTGTAAAGGAGCATTGATCCGCACCTCAAAAGCACGTTGGATGTATAAGTAGAAAAGATATGACAATGTTCGACCAATGTGTCACAAATAGGAGTAAGAATCCACTTACATATATTCATGATGCATTAGCACAAAAGGCTTCCATTTAACTAGTGAATAGTAAAAACAAATATGGATTCAATTAATAAAAAACAAACTCCTTTGATAAGGAGTAGACTTGATTCATCCTACTAATATGAAAATCTTATTAATAAATAATTTATAAATGCTAATTGAATCTTAAAATCTATTCTAATTTTGTGATGAATTCTCTGAATCTGAATCACCTAAATTTTTGGACATAATAAATAAAAACACTAGCTAATAATAACTAGTAAGCAATTTATGGATCAAAGGCTATAAAAGGAAGGGGTCCACAAATACTTTTTGTACGTACACCATTGGGAAAAAAATCAAGGAAATATCAGAACCATTAATGTGCACTTTAGAATGCCTACGCGGATGAGCCCAACTTAGCTTTTGTGCTCTCAGTTATTTTGACCAATATTGAGAACCCAATTAATTGATATTGGATATGTCTTGTCATCAATGAATGACTCTCGTGTTAGGACCAAAACCAACTAGGCAATGCACACGTTGAAAGATGACTCGTGACTTGATTGAGCGTATATATAGCTTTAGCAGGATGGTAAAGGAAACCATCCTCTTTAAGCACCATAAAGAAGAGAGTGTCCACTTACTATGTATAGTTTGGAGAGTCAATGCTAATTATTGAACAGACATTAGAGAAAATTAGATTTCATTTACAATCTCTTGTCAAGCTTAATACCATAATCATATGGTGACATAACAATCTCTTGGAAACTATAGAATTGTAAAAAGGCCTTAGAAGAAGATCAACTTAGTTCAAAATTTCATTTACACTAAATGACCAGTATTTGATTCAGTCTTTCAATTTGTATCTTATTATCATTTTAGTCCCTAAAACTAACAAAAAATCAAATAAGTGTCTCGAAATTTTTAAAATTTCATAAGTTTTTATAATAGGACCAAAATAAGAAAAAAGAGTTATTTTCATAAACCTAAATGAAACTGTAAAAAAATTTGATAGACTTGTTTAAGTTTTCTTTAATTTTAAGGATTAAAATGGTAGTGAGATATTGTACAAATTTAGAGACCAAATTAACCATTTAGTGCATGTTTGGATTAAAAAGTTTACAAATATAAGTTTGAAACAAAAGTATGTTGATAACTTAAGTTTCATAAAAAAAATGATTTTACTATAATGTAATTATGTTTGGATATTTTTTTGTTCAAAAGTATGTTGGTAAAATTAAATTTATTTGGATAAAATTAATTAAAAGTATTTTTATCTGATATTGCTATTGGATAAATATTTCAAACGAAAAATGAATTTTCAAAAGGAATCCCAAGTTGCTTCTAGATGAAACTCAGTTTGGAGTGAAATGTTGGTCAATAAATGGCTTTTGTAGGCAACCAAAAATGAAGCATAATACATTTTAGGGTTCAAAAACACGTTTTAACCCAACAAACAACATACTCTTACTATTTCATTTATTTACATTCCAAAGTAGTAATTTGATGTCCACTCTTCACATTGCCACAAACCCATTCTTAATTACTTTAATACAGATTTAAATTTAAATTTGTCTTTTACAATGAGTTGAATTGAAGATGATCCAAATATCTAGAGTATAGAGCCTTAGCTTCTTGTAAATGGTGGCCACTTCCTGAAAAAAAAAAAGCTACGGATATTTTAACTCTTTCTTTAATTTCTTTTGATTCGAAAGAGTCTGTGGAGTTGGCCGTTGGGCATTTCAATCGTTGTCGCTTTTCTTCTTTTATTATTCAGTTTGGCGTGCATAGAGAAAAATATATATTGTACGGCAATGTGATAGTGACCCCTTTTTATACGTGCGTGCATGATTTCCTTTTTCTGTTTCCATTTGGTCCAGTATTTATTTTTACTTTTAGGATACATAATCAAATCCGATTTTGAAAGAATGAGATGTTAATAAATTTATTTCTCAAAAAATAAAAATAAAAATTTAATTTTTAAATATGTAAAATGTATGATAAATTAATTTTATCTTTTGAATATATGATACTATTTTATTATTAAATTGTAATATTTAAAGATTAATTTAATAATAAATTATATTTTAATAACCAATATTTTATTAAGTTATAAAATTTAGTATCAATTTAAAATTAAATTATCGATAGAAATAATTTTTCATATTTTTTATACATTCAGAAATTAAAATTAAATTTTTTATTTTTCAAGAATTAATTTAGCATTATCTTATATTTTTATGGACCAATTTAATTATTTACTCTTATTTTTATTTTTATCTTCGATTTCTCAACGCATTTGAATTCGATCTTTAAAAAAAATCTTTTATCAAATTTTATTTATTTATAATAAATTTCAAATTAATTAGTTTTTTTTTAACGGAATAGTAAAGAAAAAAATAAGTATCATCAATCTCATAGATAGATCTCTCTGATTTTTATTTGTTGTGAACTGTGATGTGACATGTCCAAAATTTGGACGTGGTTGTGAAGCCAAGCTATAACAATAATAATAATAATAGTAATTAATAATAGTAGGGCATCAAATTATTTTGTAACACATGGTGGGACTCCTGAAATTGTGTCAGAGACTGGGCTTTTAAGGGGTCTGATTCTGATGTGTCAGTGTCTACTTAGCACATGCTTCCGTTAATGCCCAACAACACACGTACCATTACCCATCTTATATTGGCTTTGACACTATTCCTACTTCTAGTCCTGCCACTTTCCAAACACCTAATTGAAACTTGAAAGTATCGAAGCAATTAATGGATTCTACCTCCATAATGGAGGTAAGGCATCACCATGGCAATTACCAAGGGGGTCATTTAGAAAATGCTAAAATACAGGAGCATTCAAGTCGGAAGATTATGACTCATTTAGAATTATATCCTTTTTTTTTTCAAATGCATGTTCATTCATTTATATGTGTCCAATACTAGTTAGTATTTTTAGCACATTTGTTAAAAAATAAAAAAAAAATGTACAGAATTATAATGCCATGAATATTCTTATGTTCTCCTTTTGTTTTTAAAGGAAATTTCTATGCTCTCCTAATTAATATATTATAGATTAATAGATAAGAAATTGTTTAAACACATGTTTGAGTGTGCGTTCCATTGGTGCAAAATCGATTTATTTCCAAGTTTTAACATAGTTGTTTCTTTTTTTCACATTGAATACATGCGTCTTTGAATGTTGGACGCGAAATTAAACACCCTCTAAATTTAGTAAGTGAATTTAAGTTTGAATTATGATATATAATTATATCAAATATTTAAAATAATATTTTTTGTTTATAATAAAATTATTTAATTCAAATAAGATTGTCTAATCAAATAATTCAATGAAAATTATTTTTTATTATAGAATAATCACGAATATACATTCTACGAAAAATTCTCATTATTAAGTCAATTTTAATAAGTTTTAATTTTTATTTGACGGCTAGAGTGAGATCACCTTCAATAAAGAATACTGATGATCTTGTAAAAACAATCATATATACTTATGGTTAAGAAGTTAAGCATTTTATCTTATTGTAAATAATAAAAATCACTAAAATTAGGATCTAAGTATATTTTATTTAATTTAGTTGCTTGATTAGTTTAATCTTCACAAAACATGAATTCGGAAACTCTCATTATTTTTTTATTAAGATGTAGGGGAGAAAGTGAAGCATATGCTTTTGAATGAGTGGTTTGGCGAATTTCTGGTTATGTGAATAAATAACAATACTAATAGTGTCTTTTATTCCATCTGCACAAACGTGGATTTTATTCCCAAAAAACATGAGGGTAGTGGTGGACTCAAGAAAAAGAATCAAAAGGTAATTGAACAGGAAAGTGGAGAAAAAGATGAAAGGAAGAGGATATATGACACTTCAATCATTCCATTCCAATTGAGCACAGAAGTACAGCTTAAACCATGAACACCTTTCTTTTCTTTGGGCGACAGACAAGTCACCAGAGAAGATTATGTATTGGGAAAAGATAAAAGATAAAGTTAGGAAATACTACTGACAAAGAGGACTCTCTTTGGATCTATGGTTTATCAATAAACATGTGGGTCATTCAACCCATGTTTGTTAAGCTGAGTCTTTGAGCAATAATACTAATAATAATATCAATCATAAATGTTTTGACAATTAAAAAAATGTAACGGGAAAGGTATCAGAATCAGAATATCAGTATCTTCAACCGAGGTCACCTTCAATTTATTAAATTGAAGTGCCTTTGGGCATTGGCATTTCAATTTTGTTGAATTTTATTAACACTCAAAGGAGAAATATGAAATGGGTCATAAATAATTACAATAACAGAACAACACATACACACCCGTTACAAATGCTCATTGTTGATGTGAACAAAATATATTTTTCATCCTACGTAGTTTCTAGTTAATAATTTAATACTCTATATTAATAACTTCTGTTTTTTATAACGTTGAATAAAATTAACATAATGTTGAAATTATCAATACTTCAAAGTTTAATCATGAAATTATGAAAGTAAATTAAGATGCGAGTTAAAATATTACGAGAAAGTAAAATTATGAAATTGCAAATCAAATTTTAAGGTTTACAGTGATAGAAAATATTGTTAAGGACTTCTTTGTAAATTTATGGTGAGCATAGAAATTTACGAACACTCCATAATGGTACCTTGTGTCTGAATTTTCGATCTATTGGGTTTTGACGAGTATTCTCAAGTGCACCATACGTGGTGAACTATTTAGGAAATTATCTTCGTGGGTCTACGTAAATAAAGCAAGTCTCACGTGGAACTTGTGAACAAAGCTAAGAGGCAAGAATGAACAATGCTTGGTAGAGCTAGTAAATTTGACAATCAATGCACCAACAAAAAGTTTATGAAAAAAAAATATTAATGTTGATTTACACATAGAAGGAACTAACATGGCATTAAAATTTTCAACTTATTTAAATTTTCGGTTTGTTTATTTACTATTTAATTCAATTAAAATAAGCAATAACTTTTATATTCAACTACTTGTACTTAATATTTTTGAAGTGGATCCCACCCTAATAACATTAATTATGATTAATATTTTATATTTTATTTAATAAAAATAAACGTTCAAAAATATTATTTAAACATTAATAAAGTGAATGAACACAAATAATTAATGAGATTGGATCATTCTGAGTATTATGCATGTTTACTTTTGACTTAACTCCAAATTAGTTAAGATTATGAAAAAAAATTTAACATTCATTTTTAATAAATGAATATAAAGTAAACTATAAAGAATTTTTGTAACACAAATTAAAGGATTATTTAAACAAATAAAATAACATTTTGGTAAAAATAAATAAATGATTTTCTAGCAAAATTAATTTAAATTATTTATTAATAAATTCATTATTCTAATGACCGCAAAAGTTTATGCTTAACTTGATATGCTCATGCATACTACCTTGACATGCTCTTGTTCTATTGGATATTTGGATGTAAGAAAAAGGAGAATAAAGCTTAATATTATTGGGAAGGTGGTACAAGCAAGCAATACATTGATGCTTTTGTGAGTGTTGGGAGAAAGAAATGTACTGGTACTAGCAAGAGGAAGGTATGAAGTAAAAGTACAGAAAAAAAAAACAAAAACAAAACAAAACAAGGTAGTAACAAGAAAGAGGAGGTGGTAGTAACTAGGAAGCATCATCCACCTAATGGTGGCACAAGAAACAAAATGATGATGCCCTATTGGTTATTAGGCATTGGAAACTCTATGAACCCGTGTTATGATGGCCTCTATTACTACTACTACATAATACAGTCTGCAGCAGCACCCAACAAACAACCCTACATGCAGAGCACAGGGACTTATCGTGGTTTTTCCTTTTCACTCTGTTTTTTGCTTTCACTTTATGGGGATATATTTAGGTCCGTTTCCAACTTTTTCTGACTTATTCGTACTACCCCATCCAACCAACATAATGAAAGCAAACAAAAGGAAAACCACTTATCATCACATTCATAGGCGTTTCCAGAATTGATGCTTGTGGTTGTGGCCATATACACACCCCCTACTCAGTGTTATGACCTATGACCTGTTCCCTTGGCCTTTTCTGTTCACACACACTGCACATTTCATTTCACACTCTTCACAAACAAAACAACTTTCCCAATAGTGGGATTCCTCTACTCTTTCTCCTCCAACAATTCATTCACTCAATAGTGGGGGACACACACCTCTTGCCTCCTGCTTTTTTTCTCCCATTTAATTAATTTCCAAATACTAGTGGTTTTCAATAGAAAAACAAAACCCCCCACAAAAAATAATAATTTCTATAAACAACATTCACATTTAATTAAACAATTAAAAAAATATTTAAATTTTGTGAATACCATTAATTTTTATTAATAAAATCAAACATGCTTTCCATTTATTCTAATAAAATCAGCATGTGTCCAAAAATCTAGCACACTGAATCATTTTTTTCCTTACAAATAAACACCATCTTTTTAAACCAAAACAATAATATTCAAAATAAACAACATTCACTTTGAATCAGAATTTCAAATTTTCTCTGAATACCATTAATTTTATCAATAAAACCTCCTTTCCATTTATTCCAATAAAAAATCAGTAGCTATCCTAATTTCCAACACCATCACCATGAATCATTTTTCCTTATACTGATTCAAGCAATAAGAAATTCCAGCAACTAGAGATATCAAAACAAAAAAAAAATCCAGCAAGGCAGCAACTAAAGAATTACTATATATGAATAAAACCAAAGAGATAGAGAGAGAAAAAAATCTGTATCAACAAAAGAATTCTACATTCTACTATTTATTTTGCCCTCCTTACACTGTCCTTCGGACAAAAAAAGTAAAAGTAAACTGTAACTATTTTTTCCGGTGGTGTAAAATGGAGTATTATATGGAAAACGTTAAAAAAAGAAAAGAAAAGAAAAACTCCTAAGAGTAATTAACATGAACACTGGCATTAATGCCAGATTGACAAAGAGGGCAATTGTGTACGGTGGACCCACACATTGTGCACATACACAGATGCCTACATGGCAACAACAGCACTATCGATTCTCTTACCCCACACTGATTGCACATCCTCTTCCCCAAAACGCCGTCGTTTCGCTCGTTTCCGTTTCCGTTTCCGCCGCAAACCTCCTCCTCCTCGCGGTGGTGGTGGTGGTGGTTGTTGCTTGCGCAACTTGATTCCGCCGCTTCGACGGCGTGGTGGTTGTGGTTTTGGAGATCTTCGCTAACGTGCGCCAGAACTTGTTCTAGATTGTTCCGAAGATTATTCGCGGTGGCTTCGTTTGTTTGCGCTAGTTCTTTCCATATCTGATTCTCCACGCAGATGCTCTTCACTCGTTCTTGCAGAACCCAATTCAGCTTCCCAACGCGCTGAATCTCTTCATCTTTCTCCTTCAGTTTCTTCGCCACGGCTTCTTGAATCGCCGTCATCAACATTCTCGATTGCCTCACTCGCTGCTCCGCCATCTCCATTCTCAATTTCTCCGTCTAAAATTTCAATAAAAACATTTTAATTTTAAATCACACGATTTCATTTTATTTTTAAAATTTTTTTTGATAGGTTTGGAAAAAAAAAACTTACGTGTTGTACGATGAAGCGGTCGATCTCGGATTGTTGGTTCTGGAAATGGAAGAGAAGCTCTTGATCGAGAATGGACGGTGGTGATGAGAGTTTGTTCTTCTGCGGAAGTGGTAGAAGCGCGTTTGGTACGGTGGAGGTGATGGAGTCTCTGGAGCGTTTTCTCGTCGGAGCGGCGGTGGTGACGTGGCAGGTGAGGCCACTATCGGATTGGTGGAGAAAAGGTAACGGCGTTGACTGAAGAAGAGGCGTAGCAGTAGCACCACCACCACCACCACCTTCCGTTTGCTGTGCGGTGTAAAAGCCAAGATTCGGTTTCATCATTTCTCTGTTGAAACGGATTTTCAGACTAAACGGTTCGAGAAATGTTGAAAACTTGAAACGAGGAAAGAAAGAGGGAAAATGGTTTTTTGTTGATTGATTGTGTTACCTGGCGGTTAGTAACTGCGAGGGGAAGTGATTCATGTTGTGCGGAGGAGCCTCAACTGCCATGATGAGAGATTTGTTGTTGTTGTTGTTGTTGGTTTGGTTGCTTGTGAGTGATTGTGAATTTGTTGCGGTTTTCTGAGTTTTTCGTTTTTCGTTTTCGTTTTCTCGCAATGCAAATGAATGAAAGCCAGTGAATGAAGAGAAGGAGGGAGAGAAATATAGAGAATAAGGAAGCATGCAAATGAGGTGGCGACTACTAGGGAGCCTTCAATGAATGTGTCCCGTTTATTTATTTAAGGCTTTGGCTCTTGTGCCATTCTAGACTGAGAGAGAGAACGACAAAGTCAAACCCAAAAACCCATTTTCTAGTCTTCTAGACACACCAAAATCTAAGCATATTATTTTATTTTATTTATTTATTTCAATTAATTAATTGCTTTTTACTTTTTCATTTATTGCAAAGACCATTTAATTGAATTTTAATATTAAATATAATTCTGCATAATAATAAAAGACACTGTAACGCATGTGGGAATGGGGGGAATCCCCTTTTTTGAGTTTTAACTTTTTAACCTTTTCTTCTTTCTCTCGTTTTGGAATTTGCTTTGTTGTATAAATTTGAGTTTTAATTAATGCTAAAAGGCAACTTAAAAAGAATTATATAAAAAATATAAATAAATCTAAATTAAATCTTATATTTAAAGACAAGAAGAATAACAATTTTAGGATAATGCTGTGGCCTCAGTCACCCAAAGAGGCATACGTATGGCACAATTAAGTTAATCGTGGAATCGTATTATACAATCCACTTTATGAAACTATATTATCTTGACTTTTAGCGGCAGTTAAAGTTATCTATGAATTAATCAATTTAATTTTGGATCTTTATTTCTATCTTTATTATTATTTTCCTTGGGTTCAAGGTAACTAATTTTGGCTTTTTTTTTTAGTGGTGTGAATGTGAATGACGTGGTGGTGTGAAAAACTGACCATGTGAATGTGTACATATGTTCAAAATGAACTAAATTGAGCCAAAAATCAAACAATTGTTTAAAAAAATAGCATAAAAATTATTGGTTATTAGTTTGGTTTGATTTCTTCAGTTTTTAAATATATAGTTCGATTCGATTCGTAATTTAATATATGAAAATTGAATCAAATCAAATCGTATAGCAAAAATCCTTATAAATAATTATTATAATTAATATTTTATTATTTGATACCTTCTTTTTAAATTTTTATGATTAGAAACAAGCATTATTAATATTATTTTACTATTTTAAAAATTTTGATAATTGAACTTGAAAGAAAATATTACATGTTATTGTTACTTTTAAGTTGAATGTTTACTATTCAAATATTATACAATTTGAAAAAAAATTATTTTACTTTAAGTTTAATTTTTGAAACTTTTATTATCAATTTTAATCATTGATTTTATTATTCAAGTTCGTCCAATTAATAATAAAAAAGTAAACATTTTAATATTATTATCAAAAATTTTAAATCGTATAAATCAAACTGCTCAAAATTAGTTTGATTTTCATAAATAATTTAAGATAAAATAAACTACATTGCACTTAAATTTTTTATTTGATTTGGATTAATTTTAAATTAAAATCATAATAAATCACACTATGAATACTCTACATGCAAATAGCGTAACTGGGGTAGGGACGGGGTGGGGACCACAGTGACCCTTGAGCCATGTAAAGATGAGATCCATTTTTGTCGTTGGGGAGCGGTTTCCTCACTATGCGGTTGCCTTGTTCACAACCAAGCTATGTGCATGTACGGTCAAATTTGGTTGGTCATGGTGTGAGAGTTACATGGTGGGGTGCAGGTCCATAATAATCTTGATGAGCGTGCTAGCGGTCAACATTCAACAATCAATACTTTTTTATCAATTTTCTTACTAAAAAAAACAGATTATTGTGCAAATTAGTAGCAGTCAAGATATTTGAATGGACCACAATATTATTGGTCAACTTTTTAATTGTTAGAGTAACTAACATTCTTATTAATTTATTAAACTTTTAATTAGTAAGTTTTGTATCATACAATAAAAAAGTATTTAATTTTTTAAAAGGAAACTAGTCTTTATTAAGTAATGGTACAATACTCAATTGCAATATTAATTGCATGAAAAATATTTGCTAGATTAAACAAGTCAGTTCATTATTTTTTATATTTTAAAAAGGATTAGTATTTAACTACTATTAATTAGTAACAAATATTTTTAATGCTATTTTCTGTAACTTGTATTTATTGTTATTTACAATCATATGGAAAATAGAATTTAATATTATTATATATTTTTACAATGTCATCTAATTATATTCTTATATATGATAATTTTTACAATAATTATATTTGAAATCAATTTTTTTCAATAAAGTTTGAAATCACATTTAAATATAGGTTTTTATTAATTGAAATATAAAAAATTAAGGTTAAATTATAATTTTGGTCCTCCTAATTTTTCAAATTCATTATTTTAGTTTTCTTTATTTTTAATTGTAACATTTGGCCTCCTAATTTTATAAATTGGTGATTTTGGTACAACTGATAGATTATTATCTAATAATTATGATTATTAGAGATATTAAATTAATTATAAATTAAATAAAATTATTAATCATTAAAAATTTAATAAAAGATTTTTAACTCTAATGTAGTAATATGGTGTTGTTATTGGTGGATTTGCGTGCAATGCAATAATATAGGTGGAAGAGATGCTTGCTGAGAAAAGGAGCATAGTGTTATGAAAAATTAGGATTATTAATAATTTTTATTAATTTTAATAATTAATTTATAATTAACTTAACAACTCAATTAATTAAAATTATTTGTTAATAACCTATCAAGAGGACCAAAATCATCAATTTATAAAATTAGAGGACTAAAATCCTAGACTTGAGAAATTAGGATAACCAAAATGGTAATTTAGCCAAAAATTAAAAGTGATAGAATATGAAAATTAAACTCTAAAATTATTGTGTACTAACTTAGTGTCTCGTGCCTATCACATGTATTAAAATTATAATTTATAATAATTAATAGGAGTAATTTTTAGGTTATTTTGATTTTTTTATATATTTTTAATTATTTTAAATTTTAATAAATGTGTATAATAGATATGTCAATAAATATTTAAATATAATTTTATATACACATGCTCCAAAAAATAGTTATTATTGGGGTGTTGTTATTTTGGGTAGGATCTTCTTCCCTCTAGTTATGTCATGTATGACATGTTTACTTTTGACTTTATTTTAAGAAAATTGATTTAGTTTATTTTTTTATTGTGTTATTGGTATGAAATATCTAATGACTTTGTTGATAACTAATTTTTATACAAAAGTGAAATATGTTGAGGTGACAAAATCACTCAAAAGTATAAAATGATTGAAAAATAATAAAATTACGATATTTATAAAGGGTAAGCAATTTTTTTGATAAAATGTATTAAGGATTAAAAAACACTTGAAACTACCCCAAAAAAGTTTATTTATGAAATAGTTAAGTAAATTTTTTCATATAATAAAAAAACTGAAAATATAAATGAAATGTCTTAGTGTAATATATGTAAAAGAGTATTTTATTCTATGTAATGATGGTAGTAACAATCTAATATTCATTCCTCCAAAAAATATTAAGATTTTATATTTATTCCATTTTTTAATTCAGCTTTTATGAATATTTCATTATGCTGAATTCTATTAGTATTTACTAATAATTAAATCAAACAATATTTACTAAGATAAATTCTATTTATTCAAACAAATTCTTAATTAATTCTATTAATATTTAATCAATCAATAAATCAATCATTCAATTATTTGGATTTGATTTTTATAATCATGATAAATTTTTATTATTATTATTATTATTATTATTATTATTATTATCAATTTTTATAATAATTTATTGTATATATTCGTTGTATTAACCTTTTTACTGTCACAATAATTTATGATTATAGTAACTTTTTTTTATTGTCACATTTTTTATTATTTATGTATATAATTTATTTAAAAGTACATATTATACTACTACAAAATATACATTTAATATTGTAAGATTAACATTGAATATAACAAAAATCAATGTTAGTATACTCATGGTGACATTTTTGTAAATAAAGGGATATCGTTAACATCGATTTTTTGAAAAATTGATGTAACTAACATAAAATCAACATTGATTTTTTAAAACCGATGTTAACATTATGCTAGCAACAAAAACAAGAGACATGACATCTGAGGCAGTACTTGAAATTGTAGAAAGGATTGTTAGTTAATTATATGCTTCAACGGTCATTAATTAAATTCGTAAACTCATGCAATATTTTGTTCATTACAGGACTCCCAGGAAAAGCAGGTTACACAGGGTAGCTTTGTTGCCCATGGACATCAGGATGTACTGATTGTTGCCATTGGGCGACCAGCGCACTCTAGTCGTGTCTGTGTTGCTGGATTTGATGTGACCATCAGACAATACTTTGGACCGACTTCATCAAATTCTCGCATGTCTACGCCAATGAAGCCGGGAGACTTGGATGAATTGAAGAAGAATATTAGGGACGAGTTGGAGCAGTGATTACTGAAAAAGTGACTCGGTACCTAATGTTGTCATTCAACTAGATGCAGTCCCCGATGCAATCTCAAGGATTCATACCACCTCCTAAGGTTGAGGTTGGTCCTTCTGTTGCCCGTGTTAACACGAAGGAAAATTGTGTCGATCCCTCAAGGTAGGACCCAAACACAGGTACATTAAACATGCAGGGGTTGTATGGGGGTTTGTATGTTGGTGACAATCCTCCGCGCCCGGTTGCCCTTGGAAGAGTTTATGAGGGATCGACAAATCATGCACAACATCCATTTGGCCAATGATTAGGTGAAAGTTGGTATTGAGGAAGTTCGAGATGTTGATGCTCGTGTCCCTGTACCTATTGAAGAGGTTCAGTTAGTGGGGCAGACCCTTAACACCTTCCTTGCTTGGTCGACACATCTTGTACAACCTATTTCAAAAAAGTATTTCATTTTTGTTTTGTTTATTATCATTTAAAAAGGATTTGTTACATATAAAGTGGTGACGGCCATTGACCTATGTTTGTTAGCTGTGTAGGATAAACAGGGACCTAAGGGATCGACGAAACCTGTTCATAAGTAGGAACCTAATGACGATCCCTATACCAGATCGCATTGACCATCCCCTAGCTTTTTCTCAGACCCATGTGTTAAGCTAAATACGACAAGTGCACCGCTTTGTCAAGTAATAAAGATCCGGTAAGTCCAGATGTCGATTTCCTCATGGACTTCGCTTATACTTGAGACTAATATATAGTTGTTTACAAGCAATAAATGAATGGATTTAAATACGGTAAGGTGTTTGCATAAAATAAATTGTACTTTAACTATAAATTAAGCGTACTAATCACAACAGAAAGGGAGCAAACACTCGGAGTGGTACGGACTGAGGAAGTATGATATGACGAGTGTTAGGAGTTCATTAACCAAAACTACTTTGATGCGCTAAAATGATTTTTCTCTATTTGTTATTAAATGCGATCACCTTCATTTACTAAGATATCTAACCTTGATTCCCCAAGTGCTAGACCTAAACCACCTAATTTCACTCTTAATCCCTCAAGAGCTACATTAACCAATTTGCATTAAGTTTAGAAATGACCATGTAACCTAGGCTAGATAAAACCATTATATTCCTAGACATGATATTATTTAGAAGTATTTCTCAGTTCTCAAAGCAATAACCATTTTCCAATGAGTTAAAACCTAAATTAAAGCATACAAATGGACGATCAAACCACAAGCATGAATAAGGCTCAGAGAAATAACAATAATGCGGAAATAATATTGAATAGATAATTCAAACTTTACATCAAAGCGTTTGGTCAATGAACTCCCAACAATGGGGATTTAGCTCCTCATTTCCATGAAGAGCTTACAACAATGGATGGAAGGGAAATAGAGTAAGATGGAATGGAATGGAAGGAAGTGGAGAAGAAGCCTAATGGAGTAAGAGGATGTCTCCTAGTGCCCTAGCAGAGCTTACAAGATTCCAAGAGTGAGTTTTCTTCTCTACAAAACCTAAAAATTAATAATAATCCATTCTTTTCCCTCCAACTTGCCTTAAAAAGCTACCCTAAATCGTGGTGCTCGCTGGGCGCGCACTTTTCGCGCTCAGCGAGACTGAAAATGTCCAGCTGGATTAATGACCACGCGCTGGGCGAGCTGGGCGTGCTAAGAGGGTCTTGCGCTGGGCGAGCCTGGTCGCACTGAGCGAGTCGCTGCTTCCTCGTTGAGCGAGCTTGTGACGTGCTGGGCGAGCAACTCCAAACTTTGAATTCCATGTTCCATTCCCTTGTAGTGAATTCTACAAAAAATGTAACCAACACTTCATAAATCAACTAGTTTAAGCATTCATTGGATAAAAGCTCACAAAAAGCTAATTCCTATAATTTAATCACAAAAAAAAGCCTTAAAAGAAGAAAAGAATGGATAATTGCTAAGTACTTTACATGTAACTTTAAGTATACTTAACAATTATCACCATGCAAGTGTCGTGGGATACTGCGTTGTTTGGGGTGTATATTAAGAACTTCCCCTTGTACATAAAACATGAAGATATTTCTAAAACAATACACAGTGATCAATGTCTGAACATCTCTGTTTTACAACTGTGACTTATGTAAGTCACTTTACATTACCGTCCATTACATAACTAATTATTTTATATTGATACATAATTTACTTTATTTTATAAACAATAGGCATATGAATGACTTAAGTCTATAATTAGATAATGCCCCTCTGTATGGATTCCTTGAGTCATAGTCCATACAGAGATCCGACCAATTGCAATTTGAATCCAAAAACTATATTAAGAAATGGATGCAGAATTCACAAAAATATGTATACCTACAACGTACTTGAATGAGTAAGTAAAACTATACAAATTAATTTAAATAATGTATGCACTATAATAACTTAATGTTCTCCAATGCAATACATATTAACAACTAATCGTTATATGTTCTAAGGACAATGATGTCATGTGATTTTGTTCGTTGCATAATAAGCTCGATAACTACTAAAGGAAATATTAACAAGTCAGTTATAATTTGTAAGACACTTACTTTATTATTTGTAAGACATCAATATGTTAATGGTACAATAAATATGCATGCATGTTTCTCTTAATGCTTTGAAGGGATTCAACAATAGCAAAATCCAAGACAGTAGCCAAATGGATTGCAGTTAAAGTAAGTCATTTAAACAATGGTTATTATTATGTACTAATTTTCGTTTAACTTTGAATATGTTATTGAATTTAGTGTTATAAGTAAAGAGGAAACACTGAGTGTGACTATTATGTCATGCATTGGATGTCAATGTACAAGAATTTCAGGGATAACTGGGAGATGGTAATTGTTTACTTCAAAACTAATTTTATTTGTGATACTTGATTTTTATATATACTTATTAAGTTATGTTTTATTATATCATGCAGTATTTTACTGATCAAAGATCATTGGAAATTAAGAGATTGAAGAAAATTCAGATTCAGTAAACATGTTTTTATCTTAGAGTTAGAAATGAAACACTAAGTGGTCAAGAGATATTCTAACAATTGTATATAATTTAAAATTACAATCAGTTATAGGAAATGATTTTGTGTATATTGACATTATTGATTTTACTTATAACTCATATATAACTTGTATTGTATTGTGAAACTATGTGGATTGGTATGTTATTTTAATTGCAGGTTTAATTTGGGTATAATTAATAAAAAACAGTATATTGAAAAAAGTAAAAAAAAAATATCAACATCGATTTCTATTAACATCGATGTTGATTTCACATATTCTACCTTTTAAATCCGTTAATTTTTTATTAGGCTACATCAGTTTTTTAAAAACCAAAAAAAAAAAAGAAATTTGACTTGTCCTCCTTAATTTCTTCAAATATCACACAACACAACCACGACCAGCCACTACTTCCATTAATCTATAATCTTACTTCTCAACAGGTTTTCAAACTAAATTCATATTTTATAATTTTAATTATATAATTATTTATATTATTGTGTTATAGGAATTGTTTTATATGTCAATAAATATTTAAAATATTTTTATGTAAATGCATACTTCATAATAAGGTTATTATCGGGGTGGTGTTCTAGATAATATCTCATTTCATTTTGATGATGTTTTACATATTCTTTTTTATCTTTCTTTTCAAAAATGATTTAGTTGATTTTTTAGTGTGATTTACACATTTGTGATTGTTTAATTATAACATAATTCCTTGTTTTATTTAATTTACCTTTTTAAGCTTTAAACGCATTCTAAAATAATTTAACTACAATTTTTTTATATTAAAAAACATCATATAGTTTGAGTTGAAATTGAAGGTCAAAATATACTATATTAATGTTAATTATTTAAATTGATACTAGATAATTTGATTAATATCAAATTAAATTAATTTTAAATATATTTGCATTATGATATCCTTCCTTTTAATTGGGATTTTTTACAAAAAATATATTAACTATCTACATTATTTTTTTATAATTTTATTAGGGTTAATTGTATTTTAAATTAAAATAGTCCCAAAATAGCTTGTTCATTAAATATTTTTCATGAATAAATGTCATATGAAATTAAATTTTATTAAAACAAATAAATATTTTTCTTGATTAAATTTCAATTTCAACCAATATTTATAGAGGGATATGTTTTCATCAATGATAAAATTTTACATAATTTTCATTTGCAAGATCTAAATTTTTGTATGATAACAAAATGTTATTTTGTATAATTTTTTTTAATGTGAGAATTGAAGATAATGCATAACCTTTTTTCCTTTTCTCTTTCTCTGTATATATTTAGATAAATAGTAGATAACTGATAATTTATAAATTAATTCAAATGAATCTTTATTTAATTTTCTAAATAACAATATATTTATTAGAATACTCAAATTAAAGTTGTTAATTAACAGTGCAAGGGTAGTGTAAGCTGGTGTTGATGGGGAGAGGAGTGTGTGATGTGACATTTGTGGGATTGGAATGCTGTGTGTTGAAGTGCAAGGGGATTTAGTCCATGTTATTTACTATGGAAGCCTAGTTTATATTTTTGTTTCATGCGTTTTGAATCAGTAGACTGATATGGTGTTGTTGCATCTTTGTGTGTGCATGAAGGGTTAGGTAACAATTATCATGCATGATCATCTCATGTGCTTTTTTTTTTATCATTTTTATTCTATTTTATATTTTGGAATCCTATAGAAGTACATTTTGTGCTTTTTAAGGTTAATAAATTTGATTGGGCATTAAAATAATTGTCAAAATTTTAAATAACTTAAAAACTAATATATGTAATAATTATCATATATATAATTTTTAAAATAATAATATATTTTTTAGTAATTTTTTATGACTAATATATGTAATAATTGATTGGTTATATTTTTTTTAAAAAGTATTATAAACATAAATCCATAATAATAAATATTTGTTTAAGGTGTTTAAGGTAATTGTATTAATATATATAATAAATATAATAATTTATAGTCATCACAAGTATTATGAAATAATTAGGGTAATAGGATCATTTAATAATCCTACCAGAGATTATGTACAAAAATTAAGGTAATAGTATTAATTGATAAGTTATATTTGATTTCAATATGTTTTTAGTTTTTTAAATTTGGATAATTATTTTTTTAGTCCTTAAAAAAATTGTTTTATTAGTTCCTCAAATTTTTGAAAAATTACTTTTGGTCTCTCTTATTTTTTGTGTTAATGGTGTAATAATTTGTGAGACAGTTTTTCACCATTAGAAATATTTTTTAATTTAATTTATTTAAAATAATTTGTAACAATTTAAAAGCACTAAAATATGTAAATAAATCAAAAAAATTTCACATCCATGTTTTTATTCTTCTTTTTAAAAATACTAAAATATGTAAAGAAAAAACGACCACAAAATCATATAAATACAATATTTTGATGATTTAAAATCCCTAGAGTCATTTTAAAAAAAAAGTGGTTAAAGACAGCCAAAAATTGTGAAATTATGAAGAGGAACTAAAAATAGTTTTTGAAAAAAAAAAAATCAGGGACAAATAATTGCTTTAGGGACCAAAAAAATTATCTAAATTTGAATGATTAAAAACATATTTAAGTCTTTATATTTATTCATTATTTTTATATTAATAGTTAATAATAATATTTAATATAATATAATAAATTATTGTCATGAATATCATTATAATAAATAAATTTTATAATTTATTAAATAAAAAATATAAAGTGATGATGATAAATATAAATCATGAACATAAGTTATATTATTATTATTAGTTTGAAATGTTGAAATCATAAAAATATTACGGATCATAATTTTATTAATTATGTGTTAAAATATATATCAGTATTAATTAATAGGAATCAAAATATATACCAGTAGTTTTAGTTTGAAAGTTTTAATCATAGTAAAATGTCGACTAAAAATTATTTTATAAATTAGTTTGAATTATAATATATACTTGTATCATAAGGTTGAATATTCAAATCGTACAAATCATAACATTTTAATTCAGTCAATTTTTTAGACAATTCAGTAATTATTATGCATAATTTTGGTTTTAACAGGGGAGAATTAAATAATTAAAATGAATATTTAAATTGATTGTATTTAATGAAGAAGAATAAAATAATTAATTAATTTTATTTAATAAAGAAAAATAAAACAAATAAAAATGAAATTGATTTATTTAGTTGAGAACAAGTTATATATATATAGATTACCATTACAAGTTTTAACTTTTAAGGACCTAATAATAAAAAGTTACTGGAAAATTACACACCAACTTAAGAAAGTCAGTTTTGAATGTTTATCATAGTCCATTGAGGCATAGACATATCCACCTTAAAAAATAAAGTTAAAATATATTAAATCTGTTAGTTAAAGCCTTACATGTATTATGAATGTTTATCATAGTCCATTGTTCATGCTCGCCTTTAATCACTAAGCAGTTCTTTATATGAAATTAAATGAAAATATATATCGTTATTAAGAATTTAACTTTTCCAAATTAGTAAATAAGAAAGTTTGAGTATCTCTTGATAACGCTATAAGATGCCTAATTTTATAATTAATTTTATTGAAATATACATTTGTCTTATTTAAAAGTTTTAAATAAGTTTGATGAATATTATATTAAATCTTAAAAATACGTTAATATGGTATAAACAAGTTAAATTCAATTCTCATAATTTTTTTTATATCATTATTTTAGTTTTGAATTATCACAAAGTAGACCTTAAGGGGTTGCTTGATTGTGAGAAGGGGAAATAAAGAGAATAGGTCAGAAGAAAAAATAAGAAAGAAATAAGATAAAAATAAAGGTGATTTGGTTAAAGAGAAATAAATGAGAGTAAAACAAAATTTTTTGAATTAAAGTTAGTTTGTAATTTTTTGATTTATTTTTCCAAAAGGTTAGGATACTATCTTAGCAAAACTTTGGAGCTTGAGGTATGGTATTCAATTGGCCTCCCGTATGCCTTGTTCGAAATGGATGTGTTGAGGCTGTGCAAATGGTGGAAGGGATCAAGAATGTTCCTTAATCTTTGGGACCTTTAATCTTGGATTTATATGAGGAGGATGCTTCAGGTAAATGGTAGACTTTACTTTCTTGTGCACATTAACAGGGAAGCTAATTCTTCTGCTGACTGAGCTGCTAAATTTGGCCATCAAAGAAGTTGGACTTCCTTCATTTTGGATGAATTATCCTGTGCTTTAACAAGCTCTAGTCTCTGAAGATGTTAAGAGGTCCTGTGCTTTTGGATAACAGTTTTTCGTGGTTTGTCCCTAGTATCGAAAAAAGAGAGACCATTTTAACATTTTATTCTTTTTAAAACATGATATTTAGAACACAAAACACTAAGCCTCCCTCCCAATTGCTCTACGGGTCATCTACAAAATTAGAGATGCAAATAATCATAACTAGATTAGTCATATTATAAGTATTTAATAAAGTTGGACCCTTTGGCATAAAAAAAAAAAAAAGCACGCCCTAATCAGAAGGGAAGATAGAGAGAGAAAAAAACATTGTGGATTTCACATTGCTCCAATTAATAAGGAGGTCAATTAGCTGAATAAGTGAATGTTATAAATGATATTTTATTCGATTTCTATGAATTAAAAAAAAACATTTAATTAAAAAATTCTTAAATAGATAAATAAGTCAGATTAGTCATCTATTTTTAATTTAAGGTTAGGCACGAGCCTAAGAAAGTTTAACCCAGTCTAACCTATCTTTAACCCTTACTGTGTGTTTGATTATCTTAAAAAATTCACTTTATTAAAAAAATATCAACCATTTGATTATACTTTATCATCTTTTAATTTGAGAAAGAAGTTTACATAAGTAGTTATGATTTTTGTTCTATTTTATTTTTACAATTTTAATAATACTACATTTTGATCCTTTATTTTATTTTTGACTTAATTGTAATTTTTATCATTAAACTTTCATCATTTTGCTAATTTATCACTCAACTTTCATAATTTTGTGAATTTTATCACACTCAACTTTCATAATTTTGTGAATTGTACTATCTAACTTTCAAAATTTCACAAATTTTATCATCTAAATGTTTTACTTTTATACATTTTATCATCACGTTAATAACAAAATGATATAAAAGGACATTTTCTACCTCGGTGATAATTACAATCAATATCAAAAATCAAAATTATTCATTTTTTTATCACTGATAGTAAAATGCATAAAAATTAAAAATTTAGATGATAAAATTTACAATTAAGCCTTTATTTTTTAGGTTCAATTTAATCTTTTTTATTTTTAAAAGTTTTAATTTGAACTTTAATTTATTTATAAGGTTCAGTTTAATCCTATTATTTTTAAAAGCTTCAATTAAGTTATTTATTTTTTAAAATTGATTGAATTTGATCCCATTTAAAATCAAATTTTACCTCATTTTTTAGAAAATGAAAGAAAAATGAGACTAAATTTAACTCATTTTAAGAAATGAAGGACTTAAATAAACCTTTTAACAATAAAGGAATGAAATTATCAAACTAAATCTAAAAATTAAATTAAAAGAACAAAATACCAATTAAACCTTTTAATATAACATCAAAAGTTATGGTTTCTGTCGTCTATATATGAAAAGTAAAATTGAACGAGTGATCATTAATTTTAAGAAGACAGAACCATATTCCCAATTAATTAATTGATCGATACAACTTTTTTCTTTCGAAATCCCGTACCCCAAAACATGTGCAGGGGTAATTGATGTCTAAAATAAGTAAAGTTGGTTCGTTAGATCGATACCCTTAGGGAGTTCATAAATTTATGTAGCGGGTCAACAGTGTCTCATCCTGCTACTTTTGTGTGAATAACAAAAGTGGCGATCAATCACCTTGCTTAACTTGCTAAAATAATTGAGAATCGGAATCTATAATATAAAATCAGTATATATATAGCATTCAAATATATACATGCAACCTCACATGCATATTCAGTTTTCAGCATTTCCTTCATAATATGATGGATGTGCCCGACACATTGCTAATGATTTTCAATAAGATAATGAGGGAGGGTGAACAAAACCTTTGAATGGTGCTCAATAAAGATCTGTCTCTTAGTTGTCACAGTTATGCATGTCCGTACGTAATTTTACCCACTAATTCCCATCATAACACCTCAGTCATTAATACTTAATGAACAATTAAACAATTAATTAAAAATATATAATTGATGAGTGTAGTTTAGTTGATAACACACATTGAGTTTATTAAAAAAGATATGATAAAGTTTGACAGTTACAAAATATTTTCTTGGAGAAGGGTGAAAAATTTAAGTGTGATTATATCTTGAATCGAATGATCGTGGTTGTTACTAAAAATATTAAAAAATATAAATATACTTAAGCTCATTGCCTGTGCAACATTTACGTTAATTAGTCATGTGAGTTTATTTATTTATTACTTTTAGATTTTCATCATCAACTTTAATTAATATACAGCTCTTCATTAATCCAAGAAAGTTTGGCGCTTATTATTAAAAACTCTAGTGCATGATCCACTCCTACTTTTCCTTTTGCCTTAGGGAACAGGTTTTGTGATGTGCTACGATTTTTTTTAAAGTGCAATTTATTGAGATGCCAATGTTTGTCTTTTTACATGAAGATGTGCTAGGCATAAACCTCCAGGCAATGGGGGCAGAATCACTTTTGTGTAAATAAAAAGAAAAGCGTAGAATAAATTCACGTTATAATGACTGTAATTTAAAACGAATTAAGTTTTATATTACATATAGTAATAGGCACTATAGTAGCATCTTGGATCCCAATCGCTTCCACTCAGCCCCACCTTTTTGTTTCGTAATTAATATGATAGGTTACATCAGTTACCTCTAAAAGCAGCTAATAATAAACTTAACGTCTTCATTACCAGTATGAGAACTTTCAAGGTTATAGGTTTTTACTGCAAAAGCGTGTGTAGGCGAATTAACTAAGTCCATAGCTATAGCATCATTAGCATGCATATTTGAACGTGTATATTCAAGCTAGCTAACTATGGGTTGGAAGAAAGCTTAAAATTTGAGAAACGTGAGATCTAGTTTACACATCTAGATGGTTGATATGAAAGTCGAATTTCCATTTCTCAATGCTTAATCAAAGAAAACAAAATGGTCTAAAAAAATCAAATTAAAAAATTGACTAAAAGAGGGAAATGAGTGTTGGCTGACATTAGTTTTAAGCATTATTCTTGAAAAGGACATTTTAGTAGATAAAGGACTTGAAAATTTGCAGCTGGTATTTTCAAACACCTAACATGCATGCATTGTTCTAATTGCCTTCCTTCCCGGATCAGCCAATCAATTTCATTATGCCCATAATGTAAATTATTTAAAATTTAAAACAATTATAAATTAAGGAGCTGAATGTCAAATTACCTTGTATTCGATCATACACTTTGAATCAGTATGAAAGAAATTAATCAGGAAGTAGTTAAGTAGACTTCTCATATATGTCATGCTTCATGGCTGTACATCATTTTATAGTCCAATTGCTAAGTTGGTCAAATTTGCAACGTTTTACGCGAGAATATAGAGGCCAAGAACACACACACACACAAATATAAATATTTATATTATTATTAAATATTTTATTATATTACATATGAATAAATTAGAGATAAAAATTTATAAAATTGAAGGAAAATTATATATATTTATATTTAAGTCAAAAGACTCAAACGTCAAAAATAACTTTTATCGAAATTTCAATTTAAATATAAATTAAGATAATTTAAGACTGTAGTAATATTAAACTTCAATTTATCTAACAAAAGAAATGTATCTTCAAAATAATATATTGTATTAATAATTGAAATCAAAATTAAAAATTTAAGTAATAATATTTGAAAATAATAAAACTTATAAATAAAAACCTAGCTACAAGTTCAATAATGTAAAGGGGGTTATATTGAGGAAGAAAATAAATCTTATAAGAATATAACATAAATGTTATAAGGATATAAAACTTGATGCATTTCAATTTTACAAAGAAAATATATATTAAAATTTACAGAAACAAAATTTAAATAATTTTTATTAATAAATATTAATTGTTAATATTATTATTAAAAAGAGATTAAACTCACCATTATTTTATTTTATTTTTCTTAATCATCTAATCTTATATTTCTATATTCAAATTAAAATATTTTTAATTTTATAAAAAAAAAACATATTTTAATTTAGAAAGTGACTAATTTTAAATTTAGTTATTAGGCATAATCGACACAGTTTCTAGTATGCTCTCGTTAGGTCTATCAGATGTAACAAAAGTCTAAATAAGTGATATTTCTTTCTCTGGTATAGAATGCACCGGCCTTCTTAGAATATGAGTACGGTTAACCTAGATTTTCACGTAAGATATTTCGTAGAGAAAGGTATCCATTGAATTGTCACTTTCACGGAATCAAAGAAAGAATACCTCTCCCATGCAATGTCTTGCATCAAACCTTCAACTAATATGGAGCCTACATATTATATTCTTCACAGAAAATTTATTATTATTTTTTGTATGATATATTGCAAAAAAAATAAAAGTTTGATAACGAATAATAATATTGACAGGTAGGTTGAATAAAAAGGAGCAGTCACCCCACCTTGTCCGTAGCAATCTAACATTTTCCATTTTAAATTTCCCTCACAAACACGCATAATAATAAGAAGAAAAAGGTGTATAAGATAAAAGCGAAAAATAAAAGTAGTGGCCAACAAAAAAGGAAACATAAATATTGACAGATGGATTCCTACATCCACCGCTCCCAATAACTTTCTCTTTCTCTCTTTTCCATGTCCTTCTTTATTATTGCTTGCTTCCATGATCAAAATATATCATAGATTCCTTCACTACTATACTTATATTATTAACCTCTAATTACCTTGGAAGAAAACAAAGGTATCTTAAACAATGAAAGAACTTCTTTTCTGTTCATTTAATTTTAAAAAGAAATTAAAGTATAAAAAAAACATAAAAATGTTCATGTACTTATATAATTAGGTAATATGTTATAAGGTTGATTTGGGATGGATATTTCTTGTATAAATATTATTTGTTGATAAAAAACCTATATAATTAGGTAAAATGTTATAAGATTAATTTGATAGTGATCAAAATGAAAAAAATTGTAAACGTAAATCTCTCACTAAAAAATAATAATTAACCGCTAACATATGTACATAAAAACAGCTAATTATACAATTAGGCCGGTATGATAGATTTACTTGTGCAAAATTAATGATAATTATGAAAACACTTTTTTATTTTATTTTGCAATCTAACAGATGTACATATGCTATTTAGCTTAGCCCAAGGTAAGCCAATCTTGGTGTGCTGGACAAATGAAGATAAGAACAAATATTTAAATGATATGTATATAAAAAAGGAACAAATTACTAAAATTTATGTGGAAGTTTCAAATTGTGGGCTTGAAACGTGTGTCCATGGATGAGATGCGTTTTTAGTCGCTGAAGGAAACATTGTCCTTTATAAATAAAGGTCCAAAACCTAACTGTAGAGGCAATGTTTGGTTGCATATGTTTATTACATGTGGGCTTGAAAACTCACATACATGATACGACACAAAATGCCAAGTGTCTCTAAATTAATATATATGTACTTTACTTTCGATGTCTATGTCATCCTTATGGAGGAAAGATCCATAAAACTTTTCCAATTGACCTTAAGAAGTATAAAGGTTCTCCAGAGTAGCCTCTAATAACAATTATTATTTCTATAAATAATGCAGTTTTTTCTCTGAAGGAGCATCTGCCACGAATTAACCATCTGTATTTCGCTTTATCTTCACACAATTACACACAAATATATATGAAATGAAAGCTTCTCTAATTATAAAAAAATTAGAAACACAAATACACGTCATTAAGTAATATTAGAATTCGTTGAAATTAAGTGAAAAACACAAGATTTTTTTTCTGAACAAAATACACTACTTTTTAAGTACTTATTTAATCATTAATTATTTTTTAATTTTAATAACAAATTATAATTTCTCATTTCTATATATGATGATGATGATGATGATGAGAGGGAATGGAAACTGGCCACAGAATGCTCATGTGTTTGGTTACACTCAATTACTAATAAATATTTTTCGTACTTTGTCATTTCTCTCCTCCACTGTTCGTGAGTGTTCACTAATAAAAAAAGTAAAGAAAATGATATCGTTGTCCAATAGGTTAAGTAAGGGATAATATTTAATTTAACATATAACCCCTATTGTAATTATCACTGATAATATAGTGTGATCTTTTTAGCCGGCACGGGGTGAAGAGGATCACTTTATTTGGTGCAATTTTGGAGTGGATTTGCGGTGGGTAGCTAAATGATAGTTAAATGTAACCTAATGAAAAAGTGTCCTCGCTTTTATAGCTAAAGAAGGAGAGAAGAGGGTCCCAAAACCCTCAAAGATATAGACTTTTGAATAATTAATTAATTAGTTTGGGTGATTATTGACCAAGTCGAAAAGCAAACTGATCTTATTATTTTAATCGCAATGCTAATCAATATTAACTGATTTGACACCATTGTGTCTTATTCATTGACACTGCCTCATACAGCATAGATATGTAACTTCAATTTAAATAAAGGTAATGCTGTATAAGTGCAAATCGATGTTTTAGGTACCTAAATCTTCATTGCTTTCACATGATCGAAACTGACCATGTTAACTTTTATGATACCATCGCAAGCAATTAAGCTGTTCACGATTGGATGTTCATTTTAAAAACAAAAATCAGGAAAATCCGGTGCATGTTCTTTTGCACCCACAATAATAAAACAAAGTCAAGAATAGGTTAAGAATTTCATTAGAGAGAAGAGAAACACCAACATGTGTATTTTAATTTTGTTTGTCATCGATAATTCGCTAGGTCTTTTGTTTTTGCTATCTTTCTTCAAAGAGAAGATCCGGTCTCATTAATAGCCTCCTTAATTAATTGATGCCTTGTCTTTTTCAAGAAATGAAAAGAAAAAAAAGAACATAAGGCCACATTACCAATAATAACATATTTTGTTAATCAATTAGCAAAATGAATTAAATAATCTTTGAAAGATGATTAATTATATAATAATTTTTAAACACTTATGAGAAATAAAAAAAGTAATCATTTATTTAAGTGAATATTTATGTTTTATGTCATATTTTCTTTTCATGTAAAGAATTCTTCAGAATAAAAATCCCTAGTACACATCTACATCTATCTATATATATCAAAATTATTGAATGAAAACTTTTGTCAAACGTGAAGCTTTTAGGTATTTCCCCCTTTATATTAATAAGACCATGCTAATTCAATTTAGAAAGTTTTACTATTGATTATATAGTGTATTTTCTTTTATATTTTTTTCTTATATGAAAATTTTTTCTTATACCCCTATTCTTATCCACATTTTTCTTTCTAACGTACTTATTAACATTATTGTTTTACAAAATACATAAAACAATTAGAAAGGGTATTTTTAAATAAATCTATTTTAATTATAAATAATTTAAATAAA
Organism: Glycine latifolia; assembly: GCA_013407115.1. Lineage (NCBI taxonomy): Eukaryota > Viridiplantae > Streptophyta > Magnoliopsida > Fabales > Fabaceae > Glycine > Glycine latifolia. The sequence goes on from CM023953.1 coordinate 7,430,097, forward strand.
ATTCCTTTAAACATAAATCTATTTTTTGTTATTGACTATATATATGATATGATTTTATAATTTATATAAAATCAAAATGGTAAGTTTTAAAACTGTATGAATATATATATCATACATAATTAACATTGAACTCAACTGTATAATAATTTTCACTATATAATATAAAATATGTAATATTTTTCACAATTTAAATAAATGATATTTGAACTTGTGTATCACTACAATTATATATTATATTATATTACATAGTTTATTATTTCACATTTCAAAATTACAAAAATATTAAACACATTTTTTTTTAATTTATAAACATAATTTATCATTTCTCTAATACCCCCGTATGTATGTCCAATTTATTTAAACATAATTAAGCATTTTATTTTCTTGAAGGATTTTCTAGATCGACATAATGAAAACCATGATTAAAATGAATCAACATTTGATTTACTGGAGGCTTCTCAGAAATACGACCTTAATTATTTATCAAGCAATTCAATTCCAACTTAATTAGTCGCACTACAAGAACAAGAATGACTAGACATTTGAAAACCAATTTGTCGATTTACTATGATATTTGGATCCATCTTTTCAAGGCCAACCAATCAACATTTGTCCTTGACGCATGTACATAGGCATTATAGCTACAATTTCAAAATAGCCGCAATAAATAATTAAATAAATAGAAACCTCTTGTGAATATTTAGGGATATAATTGCATTATAAATATATATACAAGGAATAGTATATGTATATGTCTATCATAACTGTCATCTATAAATGTGAAATGAATATATGTGCTACGCATAGGGTTGAAATTGCAAAGACAAAATGATGTATCATATCTTAGCAGTTTCCATCGAAGAAAGAAAGAGAAAAATTCAAATAAAACCACAATTAAGTTGGCCAAGACAATATGGCAAATGAGAACAATAAATTCTAACCAAACTAATGGAGATTTGGTGCGTCACTTTCTTGGAATTTCTCTTTTGGAGGCAGCCGGATGAGCACGATAGCGAGGAATTTGTGCGTATTATAAAATAGTTTTGAAAGAAAATTATAATAATAATCTTAGTGTTGTCAAGAGTCACGTACATTAGTGAAACTATTATATTCGACCCCACAAAGGAAGAGGGTGTGGACCAATCTCAACATCAATGTTAATGTTGTTGTTGCAGTGACGTATAGATGGGATGATTGTTTTCTTTGTCTCCATTAGGAGTACTTGATTGGTTTTAGTGACGAAATTGATATGATTAAATATACGTTTTTGTTCTGTTTAATACAAGTGGAATAATGCACCCCACACCCTGATTTTTCCAAGAGTTGGCGGAGTAGAACTACCATTAATATTATAGGTCTTTTTCATGCACTAATCACATGGGCTAAGGTAATTTTTTTTAAAATAATGCATCATTTATTAGCTTAATTAATTTGTACCATTGTATCAACTTTTTGTCTATGGTATCTAATATCACTACTACTGTATATGGGTAACGTGTCGAGGGCAAACACATGGCATATATGGGCATGCATGCGTCAGAAAGTTAACATTAGTAAGTTTCATAAAATAATGAAAGTGGGACTATATAGGACGTACTGAAATCATCACATGCTAGACATTTTCTTTTTACATATGGTAAAGTGCAAAGGCTCACGCCTCTTTAATATTTATAGGTGATCTTTATTCTTTCACTTGTCTAAGTTATACTGTGCAGAATGCGACTATTTAATTAATAAGATTGCGATTGTCATTAATTGGACAATGCACATCACCATATGTATTCGCTCTTGATGGATTACATTATCTGATGTTGAAAGTGACAGTAATAAAACGTTTTTTAATCAACACTAATAAAACATACTGAAAATTATAAAAATATCCATATATATATATATATATATATATATAATCCACAAGCTTCATCATTTTGCTAATACTTTTAATTATAAATATTTTTACTCCTATCATTCTGAAGTGTGACTTTAGAATTTTTGTTTGGTACAGACTTAGAATAATTTACAAGAATAATAAAAATAATAATTATCTTATATAATTAAGAGAAAAAGTGATTTTACGACTAAATTATCCTCTTTGTTAAAATAACACAATTGTTAATAATTCAACTCTATAAAGAAAAGAAGAGTTCTAGTTACAAGCATTGGTAATTTAAAATAAATAAAAAAATGTAAAATTGTAATAATCAATACAATAATATAAGTACGTAGTAAGCATTGGTGTAATATATATATTTTTATTACTTATTAAAATAATAGGTAAGAAGAATTGATGTAAAAGGAGATGGAAAAATTTGTAAAAATAGTAATAAAGGTTTTCTTATTATTATGGAATGATAAATAATATAAATAAAAATTGCGAAAATTGTGATTTTTTAAGAATGTAGGAAGTATGTTATAATATTCTATATATAGTATATAAATATGAATCCTCATTCCCATGAGAAAAAAAACAAGATTCCTCATTGTTTAATAAAACATATTTAAGGATGAAAACACTGAACTTGAAATATAAATATTTGTAACATAAGTAGGAAATTCTTTGCATGATATCATCAGTGACACACAATGGTTTTATATATAATATTAAATCATCTTCCTTAAATCCATATATAGTTTCTTAAATTAAAATTAAGATTTTTTTTTAATTTCAATAACTTTCGTATTGAAAATTGACACGTACAACAATAAAACAAATATGTATTTTAATTAAGAAATAATACCAAATTGGTACTAGAAAACAAAATCGAAGTTTTTTGCCCCTTATTATATAAAATGCAGTGCAATTTTTCGTTAGCTTTTAAAAAAACTGAAACTTTTCCTTGAGTAAAACGGCTTTGTAAAATATATCTTGTAATTTTTTATGGTGTCCTGTCCTCCACAAGAAAAAAAAAATTGAAATTAGTTTGGTTGCTTGTTGGATATTTATAACCGCCAAAGAAAAGCCAATTCTTATTTCTCTTATCAAAGTGTCTCATGATAATGTTTAAATAACCTAATTACAAACAGACAATCACCAATGACAAATAAAATTCAAATCAAACTAAAGAATTTGAACACCGGAAATAATAAGTTTGAATATTTGATAATTTTATTATATATCATCATCAATCTGTGTCAGTCAACTTTGCTCCTCCAAGCACCTTTAATTTTATCGAGCAATTGATTAGTTATATGGCTTGTTTGCTCAACACTAATTTCCATCTTAAGCCAAAGATAAATGTCATAACAAACAACGTGGCTAATTGATGGACAAGTCATTTCAGGAAAACAATGATCAGCTAAATAGTTCCAATAAGGGCAAGACATATTGGCATGTAATTGGGTCATTTTCAGCAAGTGTGCCTGTCATTATAAGCTGATTTAGACCATATAGCAATACGATCATTTATTCATATAATAATTTTTTATTTTTATTACTTTTAAAACCATATTATTAATATGAAATATATATTTATTTTGTCCATAATTAGTCTTTACTGAAAATTTTAACTGATCACTTTTAATTATGTCTTCACTCAATCAATATCTTAGATTTTATTTAAAAAGAGTAAACCTAGTTTTATTTAAATCAATGACTTATTAATTTTTGTTTATTATTTCATTTCTTTTGTGTTTTGTATTTTTTTTTTTCTTTCTGCAGGTACAATTTGTCTTCAATGTTCCTGACCTATCTCGCAAATAGTTATATATAATGTGGTTCTCATCTATAACACGTTCTATCTAACTTTAGATTCAAGGAATCAAGATAACAGTTTTTTGAAAGAGGAATCAAGATAACATTGGGATTAAAACAATCGTTAGGTGACACATCGACGGGTTAGACAATGACAAATAATTAATCATCTCTCAGTCTAATCCATTGTGCCTTATAAAATGCCGCCTGAATTGATGCCCCTTTTTTCTACGTAATTGTTTGTTAATTAATTTGATAGCTAGTTATATTATAACTATGCATGGTCATCGAATAATTAATTGATAATTCTATTGTTTGCTGTTACCAACCGTCAGCGACGATCCTTAATTTTCACTGTTTCCTTCTTGGCCTGACTTGTCGCGATGCAACCAACGTGAAAAAAACATATTGATCGACTTCCTTAAAATTGTTTTAATTTATGGAATCATGATGTCATAAACAAACTGTTAATCATGAAAATTGCATATATTCCTGGGAAGGAACATAGTTTCAATATAATAAAAAAAATCATTAAATAATTCTATTAATAAATAAATATTTAAAAATGAAACAAGTTTGTTTTTTTATTATTAAACAAGTAAATTCATAGTTTTTAACTTATCATACAAATATCTAATATTTAATGCAAATTATGATTATAATTTCCATAAACATATCCATTGTTACTATAGTACTATAATAGTTCATAGGATTATTAATAATCTTTTTTGATAAAAGTGTTTTTGATTTAATGATTGGTTTTTAAATGATTTAGACAATAATAAGAAGTAAGGATTAGAAAAGTAAAGTTTTGAAAAAAAATGTTGATAAAAAAGAGTAAATAATTTTGAAATGTAAAGTAAAATAAATACACATGAATTCATAAAAATATGATAATTAAATACATGTCAATTTTTGGCATTGTTAGTATTTAAGAAATCAAGTGATTGTGTTTTAATCCTCCAAAAATTGACGGTCAAAATTTTTATTTATGAACTTCTAATACTAACAGTTTAATTATATGATTTTGACACATGTACAAATATATTCTTAAATACATTTGATATGATATTAGTAACTGTCTTCACATAATTTATTTCTTTGCATCTGCACCAACTGGTATTTCAAATTGTTGAAAAATACTTTATTCTCCAACACTTTCCGATCATACGTGCATGAATGAAATTATCAGAGTCAACAGTCTCAATTGAAATTATTCACTTAAATTATATAGTCTCATTTCTCGGACTTTTATCATATTTCAATCGTTTTTGAAGGGATTCTCTTAGTCATCTCAAACCAAATATATCAAAATTTAATTTCCATAACTTAATCAAATTTTACATAATAAAGCAAACACATAAATAATATAAGCTAATCTGTACATTATTATATTTTTATTATATTCTTTCCCCAATGTTTGGGTGGACACGTAAATATGGAGGTTCAAATTTGAACGGGGAATTCCGCTTAATCAAATTATGTTTCCCCTGTTGATTCTAATTTCTAATCAAACACAAACAACTGATTAGCCTTTAAAGGAGGGACACAATTGGTTGTTGGGCTGGACGAAAATATATAGATATCGAAAAGAAATACAAATAAGGAACTTGCTATTTACAGCCCCATTTCTGATTAGTACTTACCCATGGCCCCTTTTGTATTAATTATCCAATATATCATTTTTCCTTAAAGAGATACACCCCTTGGAACTCCTTTTTCTTTTCTAGAATAACATATACCTATTATGGAAATGCATTTCTAAAACTATTTATCAGTTCCAGAAATACATTTTTGGAATAGGTATATCGTATTGCAGAAAGACACTTATGATATTAGAAAATGAATGCTTATCTTACACTTATGATGATGATGATGATAATAATAATAATAATAATAATAATAATAATAATAATAATAAAGATGCGATATACCTTGAAAAATAGTGTCACATGAAGAAAAATGCACAATGTTACATGTAATATACACATTATATAATGAATATGGGAAAAAAAATAGGGTGTAAAGAACAACAAAGATATGATGAAAATAAGAATTCAGGTAGAATTTAAAGATTAATAATGATAGAATGAAAATAACATTAACAAACAAATGGGTGTAAGATAAGCATTCATTTTCTAATACCGAAAATGTCTTTACAGAATAACATATACCTATTGTGAAAATGTATATCCGAAACTATGTATCATAGTTTCAGAAATACATTTCTAGAATAGGTATGCTATTCTAGAAAGACATTTCTTGAAAAAGAAAAATGAATTCCAAGGGGTGTATCTCTTTAAGGAAAAAAGATATAATAATCTATTAAAACATAAAAAGGCGAATATGGATTATTTAGCCAAAATGGGGGTGTAAATAGTAAGTGTCTAGTGGAAAAAAGGAGCTTGAATGTACACAAATTGACTTTAGGCCCAATAAAGACTTGGTTGGAAGAGACATGATAACTTTAAAAGAGTTTAGCAATACTATGAAAATCAAATTAGACTAATTGGTCTTACCATAACTTAGTGGCCTAATCAATTTGGTTCAACTATTGGATCAGTCAAGTAGTTAACCCAAATCAACCTGAATTAAGTGGGTTGAATTTTGTTAAAATTGGTGACCCAAGCGATTTTGGTAACCTAGATTAGTTTGTCCAGCTTTATTTATAAAAATAATCTAAATGACATTGTTTTCAATCAAAACGTACGTCTTGTTTTTGGGAACTATAAATAGTATAACGCTACCCTTCTCTTCACCAAAGTGACAAACCCTAATTCTCGCGGCTCCTTTCTTAATCTCTCCAGGGATGACCACTACCTCTCTGAATCTCACTTTCGCATGACCACTAGATTGGAACTTTGCGAACATCACCAGTACATAATCTGACAAGCTACAAAAATTGATGTTCATCGTTGTGTTTGTTTGATGATTCCTTCGGCACCATTCAATATGTTTCTTTCTTGTTCCCCCTTCCTCTATTGTTTTCCAAGTATGCCTCTACATTCATTCTCGATGAATTTATTTCCTTCGCTTTTCTCATACTTATGTACATTCTGTAATTTGTAGCAATGTGATTTGGGTTTCATTTCATATTTTCCTATTTTGGTTTTCATAATGTTAGGTTTCAGTTCATCTACTAACAATTTGTGTATATAGCCTTTTTTTGGATTTTTTTTGCCTATTATTGATTTATTCCTTTATTTGATTATGTTGGATTGCTTTTAAAAAATTAAATGGAAAACATGCATATAACCTTTGTTGTTTTTATTTTGTTTGCCTATTTTTTATCTAGTCCTTTGCTTGGTCATGTTGGATTGATTTTTGAAAATTGAATGGAAAATTAATACCTAATCTTTTTAGGTGAAACAAATTAGACAACCAAACAGATCATTTATGCTTGATTTTGTCTTCTATAACTTAGATATGTTGATTAATTGTTCATTAGTTAAATAATCTGGAGTAGAGTAACTAAGAAATTGTAGTTTTGGAATGTTATAATTTAAACGTGTCTATTTTGAAAGCATAATGAATTGAAATTTAGGAATGTTATAAATTTAATGTACCTATTTTGTAATGAAATTTATTTGCAATTTGGGAATTGGGTATTAGGTACTTTATCACGACAATATGATTTTAATTTTCTATATAGATTGATAAATCAAATTGTTATAGACACACACACACACACACACACACACACAATTTTGAATATATACCAGGTCAATTAGTGATTCACCAATTTGACCACATGCCTACTAACCCAACCCAGTGCCTCGACCATGTCATTTTTCATAACATTGGAGTTGAGTGAACAAATTGAAATAAGTTAGAATAATGACAATGTCTATGTTGGAAGGATACACAAGGACATATTGGAAGTCAATTTGGCAAATAAATATCAAGATTTTTGGACTGGAAATGAAGATTTAAATGAAGAAATCAAGGAAGGAACAATGGGAGAACTGGTAACATCTAGTATTATGCAAGGAGCACAATTAAAGATCGATGAAGGGTATAAGAAAGCTTATTACTGGAAGATGCTCACTTGGAAACCAATTATCCATTCTGAGTGAGAATTCTGCAACTTCATCCTACAAAGGAAACAGTGAAAAAAGAAGGAGAAAATATGTGAGAATAGCTTATCACACATCTAGTAATTCCTTGTTTGATAATAACATTAGGAATTGTATCAAGATCTTTTGGCTTAACAAGGAGGTAGTGGAGGTTAAGAATTTGTGGGAATTAGGGAAAACCCTAGGAGAATCTTATAGGGGGTAATGAAGAAGAAGTTATATTAAAAAAAATTGGTGCATTTGGAGGAGAAGGGCCAACGGGAAACAAGAAAGGTAAATGAAGTTAACCATGTGTGGTTTAAATTAGTGAAAAAATGAGAATCATGTCATACAATGTAAGGGGCTTGGGAGGGAAATAAAATGGAAATTCAAAAGAAAACTAGTTGTAAAGGAAAATGTACAATTACTTTGTATCCAAGAAAGAAGGAGGAGGTGACTAAGTTGCTTTGCTAGGAAATGTAGGGTGATAGTGAAGTAAAGTGGTTGATGCATGCAACAAGTGCTCTTCTTTGTGAAAAAACATGGAATGAAATGGGGATCCATGGGTAGGGAGAATATGTTTTGAAGGAAAAATGAAGGGGTTAAAAAGGAAGTATACAAAATGGAATGAAGAACAATTTAGTAACTTATAGAGAAATCAAAAGAAGATTAAAAAAGGATATGAATTGGCTTGACAAAGAGAAGAGTCGCAAGAATCAAGTGAGAATTGAAAATACAATGAATACCTAATCCAATAAACCAAGGGGGGGGTGAATTGGTTTTTCCCCTTTTTGAACTTTTCTTGCAAATCCAAACTCAGCGGAAGAATTAATTTGGATCGTATCTTAAATCAAAAACAAATTTAGAAAACAATTTTCTTCTCCAATCAATTAACTCTTGTGTTGAATCAAAGTTTGAGTTGATGCACAAAATTGAATATCTCAAGCAATCAATAAAACGTAAATCAAAACTTAAATGCACACAACTTTATACTGGTTCACCTCTAACCACTGAGGCTACATCCAGTTTACCTTCTAATCCAAACCAGATTAGAGTTCCACTAACAGATTTTTAATTCTTTACAAGCAATCAACAAGGTCTCTTTCACCCACCCTAGGCAAAACTCTAAATCTACTCCCTAGATTTATCAAAAGACCTAGAACTAGAGAACTCTTCTCAGTTCTACCCACTGGAAAACCCTTTCTAGTAATGCTTTAAAGAAACCCAACTGTTACATGGAAAAATCAACACAAATTATAGAAAACAAAAGAAAAATTACAAAGAACAAAACTTAATGTTCAAGAAGGATATCACCTTATATTCCTTTGCAGCATAAAGGATATACACGAAATTTATAACCTGAGGTGATGAATGATATGCTTTCTTGACTGATCTTGATACAACTCAATGCATGAATGATCACAAAAATAACTCTTTCTCTTAAGCAAGCATGATGATTCTAACTCTAATGAACAACATTCTCAAAATGATTCTTCAAACTCTTTGGAACACTCAGAGATTATTAAAACTTTGGTATGAATGAAAGCTCTCGAAATCTCTCTCTTTTTTTCTGAGACAATGCTTGCCTATTTATAAAAAATAGATATAACAGACTGTAATCGATTATTTCGTTTATGTAATCGATTATTTTAACATGTGTAATTGATTATTCCGTCTATGTAATCGATTAAGTTGTTCATGATATTTCTGGAAATCTTGAATGAACAAAATAATCGATTATTTGACCATGTAATCGATTACGCCAGAAATACAAGTATCAATCACAAGCAGAGGTAATCGATTATAATGTATTTTAATCGATTACGCCAAAAGTATACATAGTACTCTATTGCATATTTTAATCGATTACAATTTTTTGGTAATCGATTAAACCAGTTCATAGGCTAAACAAATTTATGCAGATGCCTTATGTAATCGATTATATGATTTGTGTAATCGATTACAACAGTAAGAAAACATTTTATGCTTGTTTAGACTTATCAATGTATTTCTAATCAATTGCATATACTAATATGATTCTTATCCTAAGAGTGAATGCATGCATGTATGATTTCTTTAATGACTGCAAAGGATTATTGGATTTTAACCTTAATGAACCAAGCTTAACCAAAAGAAAAAATTACAAATACCATCATCACATGAGTGGGCATGAAACAAATATCAAAACAACACTTTTCTTCTGATTCTTCTGACACTTGAATCTTACAAGAATGAGGTTTTTCTATGAAAGGAGTTATAGGAAAAGTGGTGGAAAGTAACGATGTGTAATGAATCCTTAATGAGGCACAAAGCAAGAACTAAGTGGATGATGAAGGGAACAAGAATACTAAATATTTCCATTTGGTATTTAACTAAAGAAGGAGGAAATACTTGCTAAGAGGGCTAAACATTGAGAGGTCTTGGGAAGATAATCTGGGTAGAATAAATGAGGAAGAAAAGATGTTCTTCCAAAATAGGTATTCGAAGGAGAATTGGGAGAGACCTAAACTAGATAGGGTTAACTTTAAATAGATTCCACGATATGTAGAGTTTGAAAATCCCAATGGAAAGGTCGTAATTTACTCATCGGAAGATAGTATTTACAAGGTCTTTGATCTTAAAGGGTACACCTTTCTATAATCAGTTCAAATAAGAAAGTTCAATAAATCAAGATTAGTCCTAACATCATGTTATTAATTTTCAATAGAATCAGTGGCCATATTCCCCTCAAGATTATGCCCATTGAAGATGACACGTTTCTCAAAACATTCAACCACTCGATTCATTAGAATAGGAAGGTGGAATTAATAGAGCTATTCAATGAAAAGCTTATAGTCCAGCAAGATAATGAGAACCTTTAAATTGTTGATGTTCAAAATTTTGAGCTATTCCGGTGTTCCTTACTTTCAACTTTCGAACAATATTTGTTTAGAACTTTCGTGAGGAGCTTGTCACTTCATTTGAGGATCACCAATTGTGGCACCTAAAATACAATCCAAATAACACACACATAACAAGTAATCAAAATCTCATTATCTTTTATGGAAATGAATTTTTTTTAGGATCATAAGATGAAACAATTGGTTGAATGTTTTTAAACTATATCATTTTGAAAAGATATAATCTTAAGGGGAATATGACCACTTTTTCTATGAAAAATTAATAACATGATGTCAGGATTGATTGATTTGTTGAACATTCTTATCTGAAATCAAGTATAATAGGGTGTAGTCTTTAAGATCCAAGAGCTTGTAAATTCTATCTTTTAGTGAGTAAGTTAGAACCTTTTCGATTGGATTTTCAAACCTACATATCCAAGCCATTTCAAACATTTAGACTAGAAAAGAGGAACGTCAGCATCTGGCTTTGTGCCTCTCCTTATGTATTCAATCTTTGTGCTTCTGTTTTTGAAAGAGTTAAAGTTCTCAGAAGCATAAACATATAATATAATAAGTGAGTCATTGTTCTTACTATAGAAGACATTGTGGATGACTTCATGAGGACATACATTGAAAAAACAAATTCTTTCCTTGATTTCTCTACTAAATTTGTAGCCAAACTAGACTAGTAAACAATGGAGACCATATTTTTGGTAGAGACGATTTCAACAACTTTAGCCCTTGTATGCATGATGAAGGGAAAAAGGAAAGAATAAGCATTGGAGGGATCACATTTGTCATATTGGTGCATCAAGCAAATATTGCAGAATACATGAGAGGCAGTGGCAGAGGCAAAAAACACGATGAGGCTTCAAGTAAATCTTGTGGCTTGGAAGCATCTTGACGACAGTTACGTTTTCCATTGATGCCATTGTATTTCCCCTTTCTATTTTGCTTGCCACTATGCATCAAACACACAACCTATACCCCTTATTCTTTCCATTCTCACCATTCACCAAAAACATATATGTCCCTAATAGTTGTAATTCAGTTGTGGCATTCAGACTACAGTACAGATAACACACATAACAAGTTATCAGGGCCTGATTATCTCTTATTGCAAGGCATATTATGAAGATCAAAGGATGGAAGACAACATTTGCTCCATTAATGTAGGCGATATCTAGATCGAGAAATGTGTGGCTCAAAGTAATGCAACAAGTAGCGACACCAAAGAGGATAGGTGTAGTAGTAGTGCTTATAGTTGCAACAAGCAATGTCACTTATCCCAAATGAAGAGTTCATTTGTAGAGCTTTTGGAGGAAGTTACTACCCACTTTTATGATAAAGATAGAAATGAGATATATCTTGGTAACAAACATGGTCTTGTTCATGTACAGTCTAACTAATGAAAAAGAAACATGAAACTCTTGTCATTAGTTAGACCATACATGAACAAGACCGTGAATGTTACCGGTATATATCTCATTTTTATCTTCATCATAAAAGCCGATAGCAACTTAACTCCTCATTAGGGATGAAGGAGTTTGCTTGTTATAGGTGCAAGCTCTGCTATTGCACCTGTCATCCTTGATGTCAATACTTGTTGCATTAATTTTATCCATGCATTTCTCGGTCAAAATATCACTGACACTAATGCAGCCAATGTTTTCTTCCATCCCTTGATCATCATAATCTCCCATGCAGTAAGAGATAATAGGATCCTAATCACTTGTTATGTGTGTGTTAGTTGTATTGCAATCTGGATGTCACAATAGGATTATTATTTTTGGTGAAGTGGTGAGAATGAAAAGAAAGAGGTGTATAGGTTGGTGTGTTTGACGTATAGTGGCAAGAAAAATAGAAAGGGGAAATACAATGGTATCAGCAAAAAACATTAGTGTCGTAAAGATGCTTCAAAGCCACAAGATTTATTTGAAGCCTCATCATTCTTTTGTCTCTATCACTGCCTCTCACAATATGAATTTGATGCACCAATATAACAAATATGATCCCTCCAATGCCTTTTCTTCCCTTTTTCCCTTTGTCATGTAAAGAAGAGCTAAATTTTTTGAAATCATTGCTACGAAAAACACAATCTTCGCTATTTACCAATGTGATTTTGCTACAAATTTTAGAAGATTAACCTATGATTGAATTTTCTTTTTGAATTTTCGCCTTCATGAAGTCATCCACAACCTATTCTATAATACAAACAATGACTTATTAAAGTATGTGTTTATGCTTTTGAGAACTTTCATTTTTTTCAAATGTAGACCCACAAACATTGAGTACATAAAGAGGGTCAAGCCACATGTCAAGTTTCCTCTTTTCCATTATGAATGTTTGAAATGACCATGAGATGTAGAGTTTGAAAATCCCTATGGAAAGGTCCTAACTTACTCACTAGAAGATAGTATTTACAAGGTCTTTGATCTTAAAGGGTACACATTTTTATAATCAGTTTCAAATAAGCTCGTTCAAGAAAACAAGACTAGTCCTAGCATCATGTTATTAACTTTCAATAGTATCAGTGGTCATATTCCCCTTAAGATTATACCCATATAAGATGACACATTTCTCAAAACATTCAACCACCTGATTCAATAGAATAGGAATGTGGACTTAATAGAGCTATTTAATGAAAAGCTTATAGTTCAACAAGATAATGAGGTCCTTTAAATTCTTGATGTTCAAAATGCTGAGCTAATGGAGATATGCATAATAGAGTTGATGAATCCATGAACATTTAACTTTTTGTACAAGAATCTATTGTTCCATAGTTTTACCTGTCAAATATTATTTGTTTGGAACTTTCGTGAGGAGCTTGTCATTTCATTTGAGGATCACTAGTTGTGGCACCTAGAATGCAATACCAATAACACACACATAACAGTAAATCAAAATCTCATTATCTTTTACTGCAATGCAAATTTTTTTAAGATCATAGGATGAAACAAGTGGTTGAATGTTTTTAGAACTATATCATCTTGAATGGATATAATCTTGAGGAAATATGGTAGTTGGTTCTATTTAAATTAATAACATGATGTCAAGATTGATCTTGATTTTTTGAATATTCTTATATGAAATCGAGTATAATAGGGTGTAATCTTTAAGATCAAAGACCTTGTAAATGCTATCTTTTAATGACTAAGCTAGGACCTTTCCATTGGGATTTTCAAACCTACATATCTAGGCCATTTCAAACATTTAGACTGGAAAAGAGGAAAGTCAGCATCTATCTCTATGCCCCTCTTCATATATTCAATCTTTGTGCTTTTGCATTTGAAAGAGTTTAATTTTTTAGAAACATAAACATACATTGTAATAAGTTTGTCATTGTTTTTATTTTAGAAGAGGTTGTGGATGACTTCATGAGGGCATACACTAACAAAAAAATCCTTTCATTGATTTCTTTACTAAAGTTGCAACCAAACTAGACTAGTAAACACTAAATACCACATGTTTGGCATAAAGGATTTGAACAACTTTAGCTCTTCTTTGCATGACGAAGGAAAAAAAATGGAAGAAGAAGCATTGGAGGGATCATATTTGTCATATTGGTGCATCAAGCGCATATTACAAAATCTGTGAGAGACAGTGGCAGAGGCAAAATCACGATGAGGCTTCAAACAAATATCGTGGCTTTGAAGCATGTTAATGACATTGATGTTTTTTGTTGATGCCATTGCATTTTCCCCTTTTATTTTGTTTTCCATTATGTGTCGAAAAAACCAACCAACATGCATCCTTCTTTCCATTCTTACCGCTTCACAAAAAACATATTCGCCCATGGCATCAGTAATTTAATTGTGGCATCCAGACTGCAATACAAATAACACACACATAACAACTGAATAGGTTCTCATTATCTCTTATTGCAAGACAGATTCTGGCGATCATTGGATGGAAGACAACATTTGCTCCATTAATGTCAGTGATATCTTGATTGGGACATCAATGAAGACAAGTGTAGTAGTAGTTCTTATGGTTGCAACAAGTTGTAGAGGATTTGGAGGTAGTTAGTGCCAATTTTTATGTTGAAGATAGAAATGAGATATATGTTGAGAATAAACATGGTCTTGTTCATGTATGATCTAACTAATGAAAAAAAAAATAAGAAACTCTTTTCATTAATTAGACCATACATGAACAAGATTGTATATGTTACCAGTATATGCCTCATTTCCATCTTCATCATAAAAGACAGAAGTAACACTACTTCCCTCTTTTATGATGAAGATAGAAATAAGCTATATACTGGTAACAAACATGGTGTATTTTAACCTTATTATATGCGAAAGTTTGTATGGTGAGGTTTGCACTTCACTCATATACTTTGTTTCTCCAAGCTTTGGGAGGCCAAAAATCTCATGTTTCAGTTTTGCAATTTTGCTAATGGAATTATTTAAGCATCAAATTTCTATAAAATACAAGTTGCCTCAGCACTATAACATTAGTGTATGAGACAATAGTTTTTTTATATAGTACAATCACTAATGAAATTTTGATGTAGATGAGACATCACTCATCTTTAACCATTAGGTTAAAATAAAATGAAGGGTGAGGATGGATAATTATTCTTTTTAAAAAACCTTAGCCATTTCACTAGATGTGGGTTTAGGTCTAACTCAATCCTACAAAATTGGCTTGTAAGGTGAAGTTTACACCTTACTTATATACTTTATTTTAGTTATATCACTACTCGATGTGAAATCTCCAACACACCTCTCTCATGTGGAGAATTGGGCATCTCGAGGGTGAAATTTCCAAGACTAGACATCTAGAGGTGGTTAGATTGCGACTTGATAGAGGGTGCTCGGGTAGATCCAACAACAACCACTAGGATATAACTTGATACCATCTTAGAATGTGGTTTAAACATAACTCAACTCTCTAAAATCAACTTGTAAGATCATATTTGCACTTCACTTATATACTCTATTTTAGTCATATCACTAGTCAATGTGTGACCTCCAACTATTAGAATATATGAAGGGTAGAAAGTGGAGTGAGTAAATATAGGTATTTATGTTGGAAAGCTTTTGAGCTTAAACATGTGTTGGTAGATATGGGTCCCAATTTTTGTGAGTATACACTACTAAAATAATAGGTTTTAACATCGTCTTCTCAACATCGGTTATGATAAAAACCGATGTTACAAAATACGCGGTGACATTTTTGTAAATAAAATGTCATCGTTAACATCGGTTTTTTGAAAACCGATGTTGTCTAGACACTTACAACATCGATTATTTAAAAATTGATGTTGGCTAAACACTAACAACATCGGTTTTTTAAACAATCGATTTTGTCTTAACACTCACAACATCAATTTTTTAAAAATCGATGTTATTCTTGTTATCCATGGGTGCCTTGCTTTTTTCTCTTTACTTATTTTTCCGCTTTTACTTTTTTATTTTCCAATTTTGTGGGTTTACTATTAGAAGGATCCAGAAGAAGAATGCACAAGTTCCTCTCTCGCAACGCCATCCATGTGCAGCCTCTCACGGTGGTCCGCGCCACCACCAGCACCGGTGGTGCAGGCGTTCTCGCCGCGCCGCCGCTAGAAGAAGAAGGAGAAGGCGAAACTGGCTTCCATGCTTTTCATCATGAACTAATATTATTGCAGAGAGAACTCGACGAGTTTCTCAAGGCCACCAACAGGAAGGTCGCCACCGAAGAGGAGGCTCTGAAATCGATGATGGTGCCGCTGGAAGAAGAAACGGAAGAAGGAGAAGAAGCCGAATCGTCATCACCAGTTCTACCGGTGCAGCAGAAGAAAGCCTGTGGAGAAGAGGAACATTCCGAATATTTTGAATCTCGAGGACGGTGAGTTTCCGGAAGAGTATGGGTGGTTCCTTCTCGGGAGGAAGGTTGAGGTTGCGAAAAATGGTAACGGAATTTAATTGAGTCTGGTAGAATGATTCGACACTACGCTCGTGCAGGTAACGGAAAATGGTTTGGGATTTTGGGTTTCAATTTGTTCAATTTGAGTCTGGTAGTTTCAATATGGGATTTAGGGTTTATAATTTTGTATATTTTTTTTGCTTCATAATTTTTCATTCAATACTTCGATCCTGTGAATTTAACTGTTATTTTCGACACTATTTCTTGTCACGGAGTAGCTATTGAATTTTGTTTCCTTCGTTGAGTGGGTTCCTGTTGTTGGGACTAAGGTTCATTTACTAATAATGGCTTCCCTAATGAATGGACCTAAGCTTCGATCCTTACTGAGGTTGACAAAAATTGAAGAATGGACCTAAGCTTCGGTCCTAGGCAAGTAGCAGCAAAGATGCTTCTCTGTCATATATTAATTA
>CM023953.1:7457044-7551924 GCA_013407115.1 Glycine latifolia
AAAAATTAGAAAACAAGAAATTTTTTGGAGGTTCAAAGATTAAATCGCAATTTTGAGGCACTTAGAGGCCACTTTTGGGAAAATTTTTTGGTTTCTCCTCTCAATTACGATCATTTTGACATATCATACGCCTCAATCGGACATTCCAGTCAAAAGTTATGACCGTCCGAAATTTTCACTCCATCTGTGCATGACACGTGGCGCAATCTGGTGGAACACGCCCACATCTGGGCGTGACACCCTCCTTGGTCACACCTGGAGTTGGGCGTGACTGGTCCTGCCTGATTTTGGGCGCGACTGGAACACCAGATTTGTAATATGTTTCAAAACTATACCAAATTCGTAATTTTTTTGTGAAAATATACCACTTAGGTTCTTTTACCAAAGAAACTGTACATGAATTATGAATATACAAAGAAAATGACAAAATCCCGTATATAAAAAATATCATTAAAAGTAAAGATACTATAAAAATTGATAAATATACATTAGCACCCAAATGTTACTTGACAACAGATATAGATGTATAATAAAGAAAGAATAAAGATTTAAAAAAAAAAAGTGTTTACCCTCCAGCATATTATATTTATATGATAATTGTTTACTTTTTTTTTCTTTTCTGTCTATATAATAATAATAATAGTAATAAACTAATGATAATAAATTATAAAAATTAATGTAAAAATAATAATAACAATAAATAAATAAATTTGTTAATATTTTTTTTAACATAATTTCTTTAATTCATTTTTTTAATTCTCTTATTTCTTCCCCCCAAATACAATGGAAATAACATTTCACAATACGTTCCTTTCAAATAGAACAAGCACACCATAATTTGAAACCAAACATTGTATGTTGGAAGTTGGAACTATATGTTAAGTACGTTGAACCTTAATCTAGATCCATCAAAAATCTTAAGGTGTGTTTAAATGACCGTTAATAAACTTTATTTTAAATAAAATTAATTTTATGAGAAGTAATTTTTTATTTAAATATTTTTATTATAAAAATAAATTATAAATAAAATTTAATACAGAATTTAATAAAAATTATTTAAAATCAATTTTAAGCTTAAAATTAATTCACCAACTGAAAACCAACACTAATTCCATACTTCATCTTGATCCAATGAAGTAGCAATACATAGACTAACTTGTAGTAACTTCCCCACTAACGACTCTTTCTCCCTAAGCCATGGCCGAAACCGAACCATGTCCCTTCCTTCTCCTCGCACTCTTCTCATGCACCCTCTTCCACGCTTCCTCCACCGCCAAAATCGGTGTCAACTACGGCACCGTCGCGGACAACCTCCCTCCTCCGTCAACCGTCGCAGCCTTCCTCAAGTCCCAAACCACCATCGACCGCGTCAAACTCTTCGACGCCAACCCCGCCATTCTCCGCGCCTTCGCCGGCACCGGAATCTCCGTCACCGTCACAGTCCCCAACGCCGACATCCCCTCCCTTTCCACACTCCCCGCCGCACAAGCCTGGCTCTCCGCCAACCTCCTCCCCTTCCTCCCGGCCACCTCCGTGCGCCGCCTCGCCGTAGGAAACGAAGTCCTGGCCACCTCCGACAAAACCCTAATTTCGCACATTCTCCCCACCATGAAATCGCTCCACGAAGCCCTAACAATCTCAAACCTCACCACAATCCAAGTCTCCACCCCTCACTCCCTCGGAATTCTCTCCACTTCAAATCCTCCCAGCGCCGCCGCGTTCCGCCGCGGCTACGACAAAGCCATCTTCGCGCCAATTTTAAACTTCCACCGCGAAACGAAATCCCCCTTCATGATAAACCCGTACCCGTTCTTCGGATTCTCCCCAACCCGACCCGAGAGCCTCGCCTACGCGCTATTTAAACCAAACGGCGGCGTTTTGGACCCTCTGACGGGTTTTAACTACGCCAATATGTTTGACGCGCAGATGGACGCGGTTTTCTCTGCGATGAAGAGGCTCGGGTATGCTGACGTGGAGCTTGTCGTGGCGGAAACGGGTTGGCCCTCTGTGGGTGACCCGAATCAAGCGGGTGTGGGTTTTGAGAATGCGGCGTCGTATAATGGGAATCTTATAAAGCACGTTAACTCTGGGAGAGGGACTCCTCTTATGCCTAATAGAACGTTCGAGACTTATGTCTTCTCTTTGTTTAATGAGAATCTCAAGCCCACTGTTTCTGAGCGGAATTATGGGTTGTTTAAGCCTGATCTTACTCCGGTTTACCACGTTGGCGTCTTCACCGCCAAACAGGTACTTGCGTATTCCGTATTTTTTTATGAATAAATGTTAATTTACTTACTTTGCTTTCTCTTTATTTTTAAAATTTTAAATTATTAGAAAAATGGAAAATGGATGCTTGCGTGCATGCAGATGCTTGCTTTCTCAGTAGTCAGCTTTTCGTTCAATGTGTAACGTAGCTTCTGTTTTCAGACACTATAAAGTTGATTGAAGGTAGACGAGTGAGATATTGGTCAATGTTTTAATGAACATTAATTTAAATTGGTAAGTTTCATTAAATTAAATAAACTTCATAATGGATAAACTTTCATAAGGCAAGGTTAAATTTCATAATTTTTAAACATGCTAAACTTAAATTTATCTGGTTTAAATAATCAAAATAAGTCTAAGTTTTTTTTTTTAAATCGAACTTAAATTTCTAGATTTTTTAATATCTTAACAAAACTAAGATTTACGGATAATTTTTTTTTGCCTCTACTCGTGTACTCCCTTGCAAAATAATGACTAACATATATGTCTTTCCTGTTTGCATCTGTACAACACTGCCCCTATGTTGTTTAGCAAACTTTACATATCTAGCTTTAATTTCAAGTATTAGGGTTGGCTCTAGTCGATCATTTATATTTCTTCCAAAATAAAGCCCAATAATTTTCTTTTTCTTTTTCTTTTCTTGCAAGTACAGTACTGCCCAGTCTGCCACTACGTGATTTAGGGTTTATCTGTGTTGCTTTTTACATGGATGGACATTTATAAAGGAGAAATTATATTGTGCACAAATCCTAATAAAAAAAAATATTGTATATCCTAATAAAAAAAATATTGTGCACAAATTTTATATATAACAAGGAGCGAAATACCAAGAATACAGAAAAATATTATAAACTAATAATGATATACATTTTTATATTGAAATAATAAAACTAAAAAATATTTATAAAATAATGATATTTATTACAGTATTTCTATCTTTTATTTTTCTATTTATCTTTAAAAAAAAGTTTATATCAACCATTTTCCAAATAAAAAATCACGCCCTTTCTGATTCCTAACCACATGGCGATAGGTCAGAAAATGTCACCGTCCTTAACCTAAAATGTCAAAATGATCCTATTCAAATTGCTTCTATGATTCATTTATGGGAGCAATGCAATAGACTATATAATGCCTAACGAAAAATGTTAATTAATTTCTTAAAAGTATTAATCAAGAATTCCAAAATAAAGTATTATAAAAAATAGTAGGCATACATTTTTGTTATAAAAATTGTTGATTTCTTAATTAGTGTCCGATGAATACTGATTAAGATTTATTTAGTTCATTTGATCTTTCTAACACATTAAAATGATTTATTCAAAGTATTGCAATAATTTAGCGTTACGCTACTACCCTTTATTTATTATTGTTAACCCATGTTAAATAATCAATAAATCAATTAAAAAATTGATGTTTAATTAACCGTTTAAAAAGTATTTTTGAGTGATAGAATATACTTTTTAGAGATTAATTTCAATTTCGTTACATGTTTGATAGTTACTCTCAAGAGTATACTTGCGCAGTAAAATTTTGTCTTAAAATTTAATTTGTAGAAATATGACTTTGAGTGACTTTAACTTGGGGAGGATTACAGTGTGAGCCAATAATGAGGGTCATGGAATCAAAGCTGTGTGATACGGTGTAAGAGCAAATTTATCCATGTAAGAAAAATAAAGAATTAAAAAGAAAGAATCAAGTGTAAGGAGGGAAGTCTCATTCAGAAAAAAAAAGGAGGGATGTCTCATTTATCAATAATTTCTTCTTTTTCTTAGTATAAATCTCCTTTTTATTTTTGTTTTTACGTTAATAAGTTGAACCTTACGAGTTACCATTGGTTTAATGTTGTGTAGTGTGATAATATAAATGCAGGAGCTGGGTCCCACATCTAGACCCACGGCATTAACACCTTCAGAGTCACCTGTATCATCATCATCTTCATCTTCAAAGAAATGGTGCGTGCCGAAAACGAATGCTAGTGAAGCAGAGTTGCATGCAAACATTGACTTTGTTTGCAGACGCATTGGAATAGACTGTGGGCCCATAAAGGACGGTGGGCCATGCTTCAAGCCCAACACAGTTAGGTCCCACGCAGCCTACGCCATGAACGCATATTACCAAGCATCTGGTCGTCACGATTTTGACTGTAATTTCGGTCACACTGGACTCATCATACACACCAACCCTAGTAAGTAAATGATCAATTTAGGTTATGTTTGATTTTTTGTTTTGGATGTTTTACATTCAATTAGAAGAGTAGATTTATTTTGGTTACATGTTTAGCTATCTTTAAAAGTTTGCACATGAAAATTGTCTAGGTTTTATAAAATTAAATTTGAGTTGTTTTTTACAAAATCAGTTTATAAACTTTAATTTAAACATGCATTCCGTCTTTGAATTTGTATCACCTTATTTTAGTCTTTGAAACTAAAAAATTCCAATAAATCTCTAATTTGTTTTTTCAATTTTTGATTTAGATTCCTAAAATTCAAATAACTCTTTGGTAGTAACCTGTTTTTCTTATTTTGGTTCCTATACTTATGTTATTATTATCATTTAAATCGTTAGAGTACGGATAAAAATAGTAGGAGATTAAATTTAAGGAACTCTAAGAAAATTTATTAGATTTTTTTAAAAAAAAAGTAAATTCACAAGATACAGATTGAAAGACTAACTTTATTTGCTCAAATATATAGTATTCAACATGGGAGACTATGTTTTAGTACCTTTGGTCCAATATTTTACTCAGTGCTTCCTAGTTATAAGAAACATGAGTATTCTTTTTTTCTCATAAAAATTGATACATTTATTGAACTATTAATAAAATAAGACATATTTGTTAGTTGAATAATAATCATATCTCAAATCATTAAAGGTCATGGATAGTTTTAGTATAAAATTAAAATATATTAAAAACTAACTACTTTTATTAGATAATTGTTTCTTATACTCTATACACTTCTAATTATAAGATATTTTATGAAAATTTGTTTGTTTTTTTATAAGAATATTTTTTAACTTTTAGATGCATTAATTATTTTTTTGCTTACATATTCTTACTTAGTTGTTCTCTATTCAAACATTAATGAGAAATATTTAAGTGAATAGAAAAATAAGAAAAAGATAATTTTAAAATGATAATATAAATAATTGAAAATTTTAATATGATTAATTAAATTAATTAAAAGTATTTTATAATTAAGAATGAAAAGAATAATATATAAGACCAGGGTTAGTACTAGTTTTGTTGTATTTTTCTTGTATAGAGAAGAAGTGAAGTGATGGAATACTATATAGGTGGGCGATTTGTGGCAGGTTATGAGTCATGTATGTATCCAAATGACGCTACTGGGACTGGGGATGGGCTAAAGATCAGAAAGCCGAATACAGGTGGCTCACTCAGACGTGCCACTTACAACTCAGGATCATATATCTTCTTATTTATCATTCAAATTATAATTTCTTTCTGTTTTTTCTAATTTTATTGCATGTGTTTCTATTAATGTTATGAATGCAACGTATAAAAATGATGATAACGGGAGGGTACTGAGTAGTATCATTAGTATTGTTTTCTTCTTCTTTTAGGTCCTACTGACTCGGCTGGGTAGTAGTACTTCGATCTGGGTTGGTATATATACAGATATTTTCTTTTTCATTTTTTGTTGAGCTGCACAGGCATTAGGCATTAGCTAAATCACGATGGATTCTTGGCAAATTAGTAAGAATGTATATTAACTGGTGCATACTATTCTTGATTTTTTTATCGGTAATTTTAAAAAAATGACAAATATTAATTTGTTAATTGTTAGAAATTTTTTAGAGAGATTCGAACTCACCACTCCTTCTTCCTTTCTTTTTCCTTCACCTTTTCCCAATCATTGGATCAATTTTATATCTCCCTATTCTTTGTTGATTGATTACTGTGATGTTGAAAACAAATTAAATAAAATATTTTGAAATTGAGTTATTTTATAAATTGAAAAAATACTTGAAATGATAAATTTTGGGGTTAATGTAAGAAAAATAGACTGCATTTCCTACGTGTGCAGTTTTTACCTGATGCTTTTAAATTTTTGTAGCTATTGATTTACTCAATCTAATACATATAATAAATTTATTGATTTTTATTATAATTACTTTAAAACTATACCAATAAGGATTTTTTATTAATTAGTAGTGTCAAAAAATTTACATTGATAATACAGAACCATTAAACAATTTGGTTTAAAGAGGTACTCAAACTCTTATTTTGAATTGAGAAATATACCAAATATAATAATGAAATCATCAAAACATATTTTTAACCAAGGTATTATAATAATAATAACTTAAACTAAATATGTATTATAATGATTGTCAGTATTTACGGGACCAAAACTAAAACATATAGTGGCCCAATGCCCATGAGTAAACGGGGATCCAAAATATTAAAATTATAGTTTAGTAGTTTATTTTTTCTATATTATTTCCATAAATAGTTTGAAATTTTATCTTGTTTTATGTCTTTTTTATCCAAATAAATGTCATAATTAGAAAAATCTCTTTCTTGGTTATTTTTACTTTTTTGTTACATTCATAAATTCATGTTAAGTAAAAATTTTAGCTATAAAACCTTCGTGATGGACCTCCTCATTGTCTTACAGTAAAATAAAAGTGTTCCTCATTGTCTTGCGTCACTGTTTTGGAACTATAGATCAAAACACATAACATGAAACACTCTTTCTATTTCGTGGTGGCAAATTGCTCGAATTCCCTATCATGGTATTCAATAAATTCGTAGCTTTTATACACAAGTAGAAACGGATTTTATGAAATACGCAATCTGGTTGAAAAATAGTCGAGCTTTGCCTGAAATGCTACAGAACATAATTGCGAGAATGATGATAAGATGAGTGAACGAAAATCGAACTACAATAGACAAACAAAATAATATTTCCAAATGCATTCTTATATCATACTGTGAAACCTTTAAAATGAACAGTATACGTGATCTGATACTTATACTACATACAAAATAATGCATTCATTCGATATCTTTACCTCATAATTATCACAAGGTCAAAATAACAAGGTAAAATGACTCCTCGTCGGAAAATGATGCTTATTTTCCACAATTGAACCCACGGCAGACAGAGAGGACTATTATGAGGATCAGGGCTATCAAAATCGCCAACACAATCAGCTTTATCTTCATGTTTTGCAGCCACATTTTTCTACGAATTTTGGTCCCAGAATTCCTGAAGTCTTGTGCCTGCCTCAAAAATTAGTGAAAAGTAAACAAAAAAGCAAAGACAGCTACCAATAATTTGTTACCTCCACCGTCTTTTTGAGGTGGAGAGGAGTGGGTAGATCTTACCAAGAGAGACACTACAGCATCAAATCAAATAAAGAAAGAATAATCCAGAGGATGAGAAAATATTTACTAATGATCTTGAAGCATGAAAGAATAATCCTCCTAAATTCAAGACCTTTGAAACCCTAAGCAGTTACAGGCAGTTGCACATATAACGATGAACTGACCTGGTGATGAAGATTTTCAGTTTTGTCAACCAGAAGCTCTATCTTTTCCCCCCTGTCCAGAACCTACATTAAATTAAGAGCATGTCAATATAATCTGAATAGATGTCAACATAATCCGATCAAAGGTATTGGAATGCAAAAGAATATTATGTGTATCATTATTTATGACTGGTTTAATCTCTGCTTTTCTTTAGTGTGCATAATGTATATCATTATGGCATAGAGAAGACATAGAAACACACTCCATTGTGTGTCATTGAAATGCACAAAATTTTAACTGTCTATAAGAATGCAGAGGAATAGCAATTGGTAATTGAAGAAGGATTAACTGTTACACAAATTCACAACTAAGTCTTGGCTTATTTATAATTATTTGACTTGGAAAACAATTGAACTTGAAAAGTTATTCACAAAACACAGCAGCCCAACCCAAGTGCAATTGGAGTACCATTAACTATTTAAGGAGAATACAATTTCTCGGATTTGGATCCTTTCCTGCTATTTAGTAGAATGATGTGATTATGTTGGAAAGAGAAAGACATTTATCATCAAATATAATTCGTGAGTCCTATAACTAATCATGGTGGATTCTTATTTGATAAAAAATGTGTCTTTCCCCTCCATGATCACATCCTGTTTCTCAACAACAGAGGATCCATTCTGTTAATTCCTTCCTTTCCCTCCAAACACAATTCCCTTCCTGTCCCCTCATTTCCTGCCTCTCCTCTGGTAAAAAAAAAATTAGGGCCCATGATTTAGGGGCCTATAAAAAAAGTCTACCTTTCAGTCAAACTACTTTTAGCTAGATTTGCTTTCAGAAAGAAATAGGCTAATAGCCTAAAGAACTTAGGATAGGAAAAAAATGCACCCATCAAAAACCTCCTTCAAAAAGAACAATACTATCGTCAGTAAACTGGAGGTGGGAGACCATGGCCATGGTTCATATCAAAGGCTCTTGGACAAACAGGTAGAGGGTCCCTTCACCAAACTTCTTGATGTCCACAAATGAAAGCCCATTGCTCACTATTCACAATCACAAGAAAGATCGCCAGAGACAACTGGATGCACTTTCTCAATCTAAAATTGAAATTACTTCCCTGTCATGAAACCTCATCTACAAAAAGAACTGATCATATGCCTTCTCAAAATCCAACTTCACACTAGGCTACATATTTTTTCCTTCGATAACATCCTAGTTATCTATCCTGTATAGTGGTGCAGAGCAGCCAACTGCAAAACCACTATCACAGAATAGTGGATACCAAGATGACTGCTATACTTAAGATTTTAAATAAAAATTAAATGATTTATATTACACACTAAATAATTTATACTACACATAGAAAATCTCAAAAGTAGAACATTGCCTACAATAACAGCAATGAATCATCACAATTTCAGGCACATAAATATGGCTCACATGTTTCAATAATCACTTCGGATCTAAAATTGTAATGAAGAAGAATATCTGGCTGAAATTATACTAGATCCCCATCTGACATGCCTAAACTGGACTTGTAGAAATATCAATACTTTAGAAGTTTACAACCAAACTACAAATCAATTTTCTTAATCATGAATATCAATTATAGGATTAAAAGACACTTTGAAAAACAGTTTGAAATATATCATACTAAATTAAATGGTGAACAGTGCTCAATGTTATAATTTGAAACTACGACTTAACAAACCACTTAACCATAAATCTCAATAAAATCATCAGTCATTAACTAAGTTTCACTATCAATCTATAGAGAAGCTAATAAATAGAAAAGTCAAAATAAAACATAAGCAAGCAAGCAAGCAAGCAAATGAATTCATAAGTCATAATTCTTTAGTGTCCCTACTAAATGGTAGTTCACCCTAAGCAAACTACCCCATATTCAATGTGGACATTGAACGTTAGTTACATTTGATGTGTGATCTATTTATAAATAATATTTCATCAGGCACATAACGTGATGCCCCGAAGTCTTACTTTCAGAAGAACTAAAATACAGCAATTATATAACATAATAAGGCATGTATAGAGTGGGCAAGTGGCTGTGCATCTGTGAAGCCTCTGCTCCAAAAGAATAAAAACAGAACAATAGAACAGCCAAGTAGGATGCAGAAAGTTAATGACTGCAAGAAGTATGAGTGCTCATAAACTGATCCAATTCATTCAATGTAAACAGCAACAACGAACCAAAAAACAAAAGCCAAAAAAGAGCATATTTTTTATTGGATTGGATTTCAGATCCAATTTCAAAGACTAATATAATCCAATCCAACCCAAACAAATATAAATATGCATGAGTTTATTTATGAACTTATCTTATCAACTATATTTATATAAATATGCATTAATGATACTACTAGTTTTATTAATCTATGGCCTTATTCTCTAAATTACATCTTATCTTATTATTTAAAAATATATGTATAAATTAATTAGTTTTGGATGAATTTATTTCTAGTGTCTCATTTTATCAACTCATTTTTGTATTTATTTTATATAAAAATGTTTTTGAAAAAAAGGAGTAAAACAGATAAAATATGATTTATATTTTGTCCTAACCAAAATAATAATAATCTAATTCAAAACATTTTATATTAGATCCTATCAGATTTCATTTTAGAATAAAATCAATTGGATGGTAAAATTTTAAAATAACAAATTATGAGATTGGATCAAATAGTTTTTCTCCTTAGATCTGATATATTCCTGGAACACCTGTGTGTGAAGCCCCTACTTCATAACAATGAAAACAAAGCAATGGAATAATAAAATAAAGGTACATTTAGTAGTATTCATTTAACTTCTTTTAATTTGAGAGTTTAATCTTATCTTCTAATTTTTTTTATGAAAATTGATGAAAGAAATGCAAATAAGAAATAAAAATAACAAACTGCTGATATGTGGGAATCACCCTGGTCCATGCACACATATCACACAGTCCAAAGTCAATTTGTATTGAATCACTTCACTCTAAACGTGCCATGTGCAACACTAACAACTATTACAGACTCTAGATGAGCACAATGCTGTAATTCAACAAAATGCTGGCCAGACTATTTAAACAGTTTCATATATGAGGTTGAAGCATTCACACATTTAGATTTTCTTAAAGATCCACTCCTACATTCCCCTTGTCTTTGCTGTTATAAAAAATTTCTAACACAACCACAATTATACTTCCCTCTATAAAACACAACTCTTGCCATTTATGATAACAATGCAACTCGATCTACTTAATTTACGCTTGATCTATTCAATTTACGCAATACCATCCTCTTAAGGCAAACCAAGTAAGCAATACGCATCGTTACCTTTTCAATGTTCTCCATCATGACATCTTTAACTTCAGAAACCTGAGCTTTCACCTTAGCAAGCTTGCTTATCTCTTCAGGATGCTCAACACAGTACTGCATGTGCTCCTTCAACTTAGACCTACAGCAAGCAAAAACACAAGAGTATATAAATCTTCTCTTAAACAACACAAATCACAAATCACAACAAATTCAGCATTAGCAAGTGCACATGTCACAAATTCAATACCCGAATTCCTTGTTCAGGCTGTTCGCGGCCGCGGTTGCTGCCTTTCCACCACCATATTTGGCCACAAAATCATCCTTCACACGCTCCAGAAAAGCCACTGGCACCTGTCTCCCAATCGATTCATCCGCAACAACACAATAAGCTACAAAAAACAAGTGTGTGAATCAGACATTCATTTCCAAAAACACAGCACCGAACTTCAAAATAGCCTATAAACAAATCAGAACAACACGAATTTCATTTCATTTCCAAACACAACACCGAACTTCAGACTAGCCTCTAAACAAATAATAGCAACAAGAATTTCATTTCACTAAACCGCGTTTGGATGTTCGAATTGAAAAATTCCACCAGATCGGTGCGAGGAAACACTCACTGAATCCGTTGTCGACGAGGTAGTTGAAGGTGTGGCCGTCACAGTTGTAGGTGAACTTGTTGTTGGAGGCAGGGAGCTTCTGGAGGCACTGGAACGCGATTGTGTTGAAGTTGCCGCTGAATTCGGTGTACTCGGCGAGAATCACCGTGCCGCGAGACACGAACGCGTAGATCAGCGATCTCTGGTTCTGGTCCTGTCCCATCTTCTTCTTCTCTTCTCCCAGATCTGTGCGTTTGAACCTGATTTTGGTAACTGTGTAGTGTGTGCTTCTATTTACCTACACTCTCTTCTTTTTCTTTTCTTTTCTTTTCCTTTCCTTGAGAGAGAGAGAGAGAGAGAGAAAAGAGAGAACGATGAGTGAGAAAAAAGAACAGAGTTTATCGCGCTTATAAAGCAGGTGATGTCTCCGATGTGGCGTTTAATCCGTGGAAAGTAAACAAGGTTTTTAATTATTACTTGGGTTTAATTATCGTCAATTTGTTTGTCTTAGGTTTTAAAATGACGAATAAATCTTGATATAATTCTCCACATATGATGAGTCATGTATTTTTGTTGTTGTTCAAGGATGCATCATGTATGATGTATCTACAAATCTAGCCGTAAGGTTAAAAAAAAAAGGCAACGGAAAATTGAAATTTTAAAGTTTAAACTAAAAAATGGAAAGTTAAATTTTGTATTTTAGAAGTTGATTTTTTTCTCTCAACTTTTTCTTTGATTGAATAAAAGAAAATGCATCATTATTTATATTTTTCTATTTTTTTTTTGCTTTATCCAAGCATAGTAAAAGTCAATGTTTTATACAGCTTATGTTCACATTAGTCCTTAAAATTTTAATTTATTATTAAATTAATTCTATAAAATTGAAATAAAAAGAGTAAAGTAATAAATAAATTTAAAAGATTAATCAATAAAAAAATTATTTAAATTTAGTTAGTGGTAAAATCTTTAAAGGATTAAAATATTGATAATAACAAAAAATGTAATAGTTTTCAATAAAAAAAAGTATTTAAAGAATTATATTAATGTAGTTGTCTGATTTTTTTAAAGTTCATTAGCTAAGTTTTTCGAAGAAAAATAATTATTAAAAAAATAATGATATTTCACATTAATATTATAATGACCCAAAACAAATCAGATCTTTTTAGATGTTTTAAACTATAATGCATGTAATTTAAAATAATTAAATTGAAGGTTTTATTTAAAGAAAAACAGAGGAAATGGAGTGGTGGCATTGGCGTTACGATAGCATGGAACAATGGTAGAACCGTGCGGCCACAAATAATAACTACGGAAAATGAAAATGAAAGAAATAATAATTTAATTTAAATTTAAATTATTTACATTCGTCCTTTTTGTTTGAAACATCCAACTTACCCTCCTGACTGCGCCTGCTAATCCTACAACAACAACGACATCTCAATTATCTGACATTCACTAAAATAATAAGATTTAAATTTAGGTTAAACGTACTTTTAATCCTAATAAACACTATTTTCAAAACAAATTAACAAAAAACCCTAATAAACACTTTATTTGATTCCCTCAATTTATTATTAATCGTAAGAATGTGAAGATTTGTTATCCCCCCTTCCAAAATCGTGATGTGATTGTGGTCCCAAAATCCTACTAGGCATAGACATTATCTTTTCTTTAATTATTTGTTAAGGTAATATAATTATCTTTTTTATATAGTAATATTCGTTCTTGAATAAAAATAATTTTAACAATGTCTTTTCCATTGAATTACGTATTTTTATATTAAGTATTTGTATTAATTTTATATTTAGCAGAAAAATACATATTTGATTTTCATTATATATAAAATTTAATTTGACCAACAACAACCACATATTATAAACATAATTAATATCTAATAAAAGTGATCTAGATACTATGTTTGAATTATATTTAAATATTTATATTTACTGGATATAACTTCTAAATGGTTGGATTGTTCCAATATGCATATGAAGATTAAAAAAAATTATGCTTGTTGTTTGTCTTTGAATTGATTAAATATTTAAATTGATTACCGAGACTTTGCAATTTTTTTGATTTAAAATAAAGAACCTTTAAAATTTTATGTCTATATTAGGATAGCACTAGCGCTACACTTCTTATTTCCTTTATTAAAGATCACCTTGTAAACAGACGGATTTAGGGGACAAGAAGGGATATGTCCCCTCCCTCTTTCCTCAAGACTCTTCATGTATACATGTATGAGAAAAAAATATTAAAAATAAAAATATTAAATTAATATTTATTTAATTTTCTTCTAATAGTGGATTCTATTTTTAGTTTTATACATAAAATTAATTATAAATATTTTTATAAAACTCATTATTTATTAAAAAATTAAATATTTTAACTATTGTGGGAAAAAAAAACTATTGACCCCTTTAATACATTTCTGAATCTGCCCATCCCTGTAAGTATTCAAACTCGATAGTTTCTAAAAACAATATACTTAGTAGTAAGTAGATTTAGTTTTACATGGTAGAGACATTTTCTTTTGTTTCTTTTCTGAATGAAAATTTTATCAAAAATCAACTGCTGCAAGATATTTATTATAATTCATAAATGGTAATGTTATTTTGTTATAGTGTACCGAGGATATTATCTTCTTTTCATCTTTTGGGTTTAACCTACCCTATTTAAATTTGAGTGAAAAAAATTGTGATCGTCAAGAATACCCTATGTCATTGTTATCTAATGTAAAAAATTATAGTTATGCATTCTCTTATCAACTAGAAGCTTGCTAAAGTAGTGATAGATGCAGTTTCAAAATCTAACCAGGTGGAAAGTGTTGCGTCATGGACTGCTCCTAGTTGGGTGTTCTCAAATGCAATGTGGATGTAGCCTTTTGGAGTCAGGATAAAATAGAAATAGAAATAGAAAGTTATTTATTTTATTAAAATGTGAATGCAGCCTTTTAAATGGAAACACTTTAGAGAAGTAGACTAAAAAAGTAGAAAGTTATTTATTTTATTAAAATTAATATTTTTAACAAATATGTTTAAACAAACTGGTTCTATATCTTATGTAGTTGGCTATGAAGTTATCCAGGGTGAAGCATTAGGCTTCCTTCATGCTTTATTTTGGGCACTGCAATTGGGACTCCCTTCTGTTATCTTTGAATTAGACTTTATAAGCCTGTAGTAGATTGGGTTCTCAGTGAAGTTGATGGTGTTTCTGAAGTGGGATCAAATTCTGGCTGAGTGGTACTCTATTCTCCTCTCCTAGTGCAACTTTAAGGTCAAGTTTGTTAGACGACAAGCCAATATGATGACTCATGTATTAGCAAGAGCTTTCGTTGGCTATGCTAGTTTCACTTTGTTTAATTCTATGTGTAGTTGTATTTCTTAATTAGTTGAGTTGATTATTAATGATATGAGTTAAGCTTTCTTCCCTAAAAAAGCAAACTCATAACGAAATTATTAAGTAACAAAGTTATTTGTCAACTATCACAACTATATTTGTAACATATTAGTCTTTTCAAAGCAACATTTGATATTGAAAATCTAGTTCAAATCATTGCTCACATGCTTAGGATATTTTAAAGAATGAGATTGTTTTTTTATTTCCTATCATTGCTTTCACTAGTTAATCCATTACATGTTTTGGATTAATTGTATCACTTACAACTGAAATGAGATGAACAAAAAGGACTAATAACTTCTATTATTCATAAGTGAATAGTTGAACCTAAACATCCATTGGTTCAACAAGCTCCATAGCTCTTATGTATCATTTTTTTCTACTCACCTTTACTCTTATTATTCACTACTTATTTGATTATAACCTTTCTCCAATATTTGTCTTAGTCTTTACCCATTTCTACTCACCTTTAGTATTATTAAAATGACATTGAGATTTGTCTCCCATTTTGTTACGAACTCTTACTTTTGAATTTTTTACTTATGCTACTAATCATTTTATATCTAGGTTTTTATTTCCTAATTATATTTGGATTTGTGACTCTCAAATGACGTCAACATTATCATTAATAAGTGCATTGGTGTTTAAAGCTAGATAATTTTAATATAAAAATACTTTATTATATTTTTTCTTTTTCATGTTTTAAAAAATATTTAATTCTAAAAAAAATTAAAAAATATATAGACTTAACTTTCCTGTCCCACTTTCACACTCCGCACAGTACGCAAAGGAATTTTTAGTGTATTGGTGGTCTATCTTGTAAGTGTCATTAGATATGTAATTGAGATTGATGACTTGAAAATGGTGTAACAAGTAATGCAAGCTTTTTTTCAAGAATTGCAAATAAATTCATTTCCCTTTCAAACTCCAGACTATAATTTTGGGTTTCGTGAGTGGCCCTTTAGTCCAATAGTTGGAACAAATCATAGTAAATTGGTATATTCTAAAGGCCAGAAATCATTACTATGTTTTGCATTTTGATGATCCTTTTTATTAAAAAACACTTACCGACATAGATGTACTATTAAGTTTGGTGGGGCCAGCCCCTCTTTAAGTCCCAGTCTAAAACGGGTTGTTGCTTTGGCGGGAACTACCAGTAATTACTAATTAGGTATTAATAAAATCTTCTGTTATGGCTTAAAAAAAAACAGTAATGAGGTAGAAGACAGATTTGGTAGTGAAACTACCGTCAGAAATCAATCCCCAATGAACCAAAATTCTGCTTTGATTTTGATACTTTAATCCCCAAATGAACCTTTGGTCGTTGATAGGGACGAAATTAAAAATAAAAATAAAGATGAAAATAAATAAAAAATTAACAGGAACAAAAAAAAAAGAGTTAAAATAAATGTTACGTCGTGAAGTTAAGGATTAAAATGTAAACATAATAAAATTAGAGATTTAATTAATTGGGACTGTTTAAGGGATTTAAAGTAAAGTCCACCTATATGATTATTGATTAGACTCTTTCTTAATATGACGTACAATCAAAGCATAGGAAACAACAGCTCAATAATAACGTTTCAAAAGAGATTCACATTTTTCTTACAAGAAAAAGGATTCACATAGAGATATTTCATTTTGAATCGCAAATTTACAAGACATTAAAAGTTATAATTATATATTGAGTGAAATATGTTTTTCATCCATATAAAATTAGTAAAATATGGATTTTGTCCTAATAAAAAAATTTGTCTATTTTTTCCCCTATAAAATTGTAAATATTATTTTTTTATCCAAAGTTAATTTTCATGTCTGCATGTCACTCTTTTGCTTGAGTGTCATTCCTTCATTGTCTCAAGTAGTAGCTACTATTCTTACAATTTCTGACCTAGCCTACAAATTAAAAAAAAAAATTGTGTCACAAGTTTTTAAATTCCTCTTTCTTGACTTCTTTGAAACACTTGTGCGGAACCCAACGCCATGTGAAGAGTGCTAGAGAGACACTGTGTAGTGTCTACTTCCATTCTAAGTTCAAGGAAATGGCGGCTTGTGATAGGGACCTTATGACCGAAAACAGGCCAAAAAAGTAGAGTTTGCGGTTTTGAGGTGGGAGGTATCTTGTTCGGAAGCTAGGGAAGATAATAATTAGGGGAGGAGGAGGAGAAAAGTTGATGTTTTTGGAATGGAATTACTACTTAAGTTGTTGGTCATCGGGACTTGATAGAGCTAGAATTTGATAGATTGAAAGAGCTGATGAGTGTGTTGAAAATTTGTGGCAGATTCTTTTGTAATTTGTAAGGGGTTTAAACTCCCATAAATAGTAAGAAGAGTAGCAGACAATTGGATCAACGAAGACTAGGACTGGACAAAAATATTCAAATATATAAAACTAACTCTTATCCAATTCCATCTAATTTATTTTAAATTTATTTAAATAGTCTGGTTTCATATTTAAATCCAATTTTTTGAATTTTAAATTCAATCCAATTAATTAAATATTTGTTTAGATTTTTAAATTTAATATCATTTTTTAATAATGACGGTTAAATTTTTTTGACCAACTTTGATAAGAGCTATTTGTTTGTCAATGTTGTCTAAAGTTATTTTGATCTACGTCAACTGATGATATTTTTAAAACGTCATCGGTTGAGACTATTTTTCAGTTAATATCATAAGAATTTTTTGACCAATGTTGATCAGGACTATCTTTTGACCTATGTCATCCAAAGTTTTGTTGATCGACATCCATAAAGACTATTTTTTAATTGAGATCAGCTAGAAATTTTTTGCCTATGTCTATCAAAATTATTTTTTGGTCGAAGTTAAATAGATTTTTCGGACGAGAAAATTTTTTTGGTGGGTAAGTGCTATTCAATTATTGTAATAGTTGTGAAGGTACCAAGCAAATATATGTATCTCCAAGCAAATAAAATTAAGTATTTAGCCATATAAGTATATTAATATCTTAATTTTTTTTTTAAATTGTTACTTTGTCACATCGTACATTGTGACTTTCACCTCCTTCTTGTGGTCTTCTTGTGTCTTCACCTCATTCAGTGGAAATAAAAGTTTTTCCTTCGCATATGAAATTATAAATTCATTTAATTCAAATTTTAATTAAAAAAATTGACATAAATAATATCAAATTTAAATCAAAGTATATACTAAATCCAAACAAACCCAAATACCTATCCTTACTTTTTCAACAAAATATATTTTCACTTTAATTATTTAAAATCAATAAAAATTGTGTTAATAAAACCTCTTTTAGAGGAAAAGAACTGTTAATAACTACTACTAAATTCATGAGTTTAAACAATCTCACCATGTACAACATTGTACAAAATTTCCAGTAACAGTCACACACCTTTATGAAATCCAATGAGTAATGAAACATCTATGATCTCTAACCTAAGACAAAAAAAAATAACAGAAATAATAGTGACTTTCATTTTTCAGTAATCTAGGTTTGAATCCTAATTTTGGACAATAAATCATCTTCAGAATAAAATCCTCACCTTTTATGTACTTGTAATCTTTGACAAAAATTAGTCATTGCTTCTAAGAGTGAATATTTTATATTAATACTATGGTTAACACAAAAAATGTTGATTACTATCTATTAGCCTGCCAGTAGTCTTACTATAAAAAAAATAAAAGATTGATAGAAACTAAAATAAACAAATCTATAAGCCGAGACAGGAGAGGGATTTGAACCTCCATAGTTCTTTGTTTCGAACTATACCGGTTTTCAAGACCGTACTAACAACCACTCAACTATCTCTACAAAAGCTAATTTTTTCCAGAGACTAAATCCTTAATCAAAATATTAAAAAATATGTATATTTCAACTGTGCCAACCTCGGTAATCATCGCCCCTCCATTAAGAAAAAAGGGGGGGCAAGAAGAAAAAAATGTTAAAATAAACAATCTCAGATGGCTACAAAAACAGAAATAATCAACTTACCAGTTCACAGGAGATTACATCTTTAACGACAAAACTATTTCAGAAGAATGATACAAGTTGATGAAGTTGCTTACATATTAATAAATCAATCAGCCATTACATGACGCTTAAGACAATTGACTTCTCCATCCTTCCTGTCTCACTGATATCAAATTGGCACAAAAATTCTTCCTTTCCTAACTGCTGCTTCCCTTCATTTGTTTTGGTTGGGGGTGTGAGGAGAAATAATTACATAATTTTCACTCAGTTTTAGTAGTATTTGTTGGTTCATAAGCAGCATCGGCAGAAGAGGTGTCTATATCATTCAGACCTAATTCTTCATTTTGTTCCCATGACCTCTCGTATTCCTCAACTGTAAGACATGAATATATTTACAATACAAGAAAAACTAAGCAGCCAAGTGTAGATAACATGCCAACAATTCTAAACAATCTGAATTACATTAATCCCATTCATCACATGATTCAACTTATGCAGGTTACTCAGCACTGTAACACAAAAAGGTTTAAACACATGCCCCTAACAAGGGTAATGTCTTGCCAATAAACTGTCTATTTTTTTGTTTGTTTACTTCACATTGCAGGATACTGGATTACCAAGCAACTCCAATGGTTGAATTGAATCAGATATCTTAAGGAAGAAAAAAATATTTTATACCAATAAAGAGTACCCAAGGAATGACCTGATCCATAGTTATATGATCAAGTATAGAAAGTGGAAAGTCAAAACATCACTATACAAGCAAACTGCACAACACAATAAAACCAAAAGGCAAGAAAATAATCTAGTTTTTAATTTCAGTACACTTAGAAAACAGAAAATTATCATCTCAATAACTTGAACTGATGGTGCAGAATGCATTGTCTTTAACCGTAGTGATACTAGATTATCCAATATAAAACATTGAAAAATCATCACAAACCTTCCTTTTTAATTTCTATTGCAATTTCTGGATTATTACATGATTTTTTCAACTTTCCATATGGTATATAGAGAGAGACTAGAAACATCTCTCATGGAAATGAATGGAATTAGTATATAGATGGAAATGGAATATAATGAAATAAAGTCACTTTGAGGTTCCTGAGCAAAAGGGGGACAAAACAGATATGCACAATTTCAATTTCAAACTAAGAAAATATAAACTTTATCTGCACAAAGTATAGCTTGATATCTGAGTTCGAAAACTTACATGATAATTGATTGTCCTCTTTCAAATCATCAGTTGCAGGTGCTACAAAAGAATTGGCTAATGCATCATCGAGAATTAGAGTCCAATCTTCTTCCAAGCTAAGAAGCTGCACAAAATGAAAGGGTGCAGACAAAAAAAATGGGTTAAAGAAGTTATAGGTTTTAAATAGGCAAAGTCAAATCAAAGCCTTCAAATTCAAAGACAGGTCGTTGTAGCCCAGAAAGTGACCCTTAAGAATGTATTTGTTTAAAATTCCATTGACTCTTCTTTTTGTTATTCGTTTCTTTCTTTTGTTAGATAAAATTCATCAAACTGGGATAGAAACAGGTACACAAACAGGATAACACATCCTACTAAAAGAGAACAAGAAATATAAGACAAGATAATTCAGAAATACAAATGAATTTACAATGCCTGTAATTATCTATTGCTCCTCTTCCCTCTTTCCCCAGTCAGCAGCAAAACATTGTGTAAAGCATAAATTACAAATCTAATGGTAATCTAATCCATAGAATTATAAAATGAACAGATATGAGAGAAATTCAATCCAACTCATGTAAATAGTCATTTGCTACCTTGTTTAGCCTTGCTTTAAAATCTATCCACTTGTTTTTTCTCTGCTCATCGAGACTATCTCCAAACGTAAAGCCATGGACCCGCTCAAGGCCTGTACATGCAAATCACATCAAATTATCAAATTATATTCTACATTCTAAGGTTATCTATGGCAGATGGCAAAATATGGCGGAAGGCCAAAATTTCACCGTATAAACACGCCATTGTGCTGCCATAGCGGGGCTCCCTTCAGAAATTGCTTATAGCAGAGGGCTAAAAAGATGCCATGTTATAGCATTATGTGGTACTACAATGGTTATTTAACATTGCTACTAAAGAACTACGTACCCCATTGCCCAAAGACTCCTCGCTATACGAAGGTAAAGGGGAGGGATATTGTACGCAGCCTTACCCTTGCATATGCAAAGAGGCTGTTTCCGGATTTGAACCAATGACCCACAAGTCACCAAGACACGATTTTATTTAAAAACATTGCTACATTCTAGCAAAAATAAATAGATTATATTAAAAAAAAATCACTACAGGATCAAGAACAACATAAACATGATGAAAGGAGAACAGTTTAAAATCCATAAAAAAGGATACAAATTTTGCATTTAGAAGGCTTTTCAAACATGTGAGGTAGATTATTTGGAGTGAAAGAAACAAATAATGATGTTCAAGTGTTTGAAATTTGAAAGATCTATTAAAAAGAAAATTTTCTTCATCATTTCGTTCAAATGACGCTCAACAAAGTGTACAGCTACTACCATGTCCTTTTCCTTTTCACAAAGATCACTCCTAATTATCCTGTCTCAGTAGGATGTTGCCTAGATTATAGTTTGTGTGTGAGAGAAAGCATACTTACTTTCACTAATTTTTGTAATTAAACCTTCAACAGTTGTAACAATTCCTCCAAGGGTTCCGCTTGCCAGCTCCAAGTCTAGTTCAGGAACTTTTACACTTGCAGTATCAGACTAATCAAACCAAACTATTCAGTCAATTGATATAAAATGCATATCTAGGTCTCAGATTGCAGAAAACATTCAAATGGTCAGGCCTATATGGGTATCATCATGACAGTTTTCACAGGTTATCTTCATTAGAAAGACATGACATGTATCATTACAACTTTCAATATATCATTGAAAACAGAACATGTTGATGTGATATTTCTAGGATATCCCTTGATGAAACCATCAATTTCAGGCTTCTGATAACCCCAAAATGTGAATTTGATTCTTTAAAATGCTATAGTTTCATCCAAGTGTGATGACAAAATAAATTGAAGAATAAAGCCAAAATTAAAAGTGGCTTGAAAGAGTTCACATGATTAGTTTTTTTTCCTCAGTTCCTTCAAACTTCTGGAAGCTTACATTTGTCCTACATTTGAAGGCTATAACATCAATAACCAGAGTCCAAAGTACTTTCTTTTCTTATGAGATTTCTTTTATGAATCCCAATTTGTAGTAATTACACATTAAAAATAAGAAAAATGATATGCTCACAAAATGCAAGGATAAACTACAAGATCCATTATTCATCACTAACCATACACAAATTTACAAACTGCTGGGTTGAAATTAGTTAAGATCCAGGATAAAATTACAGACCTTTATTACATCACGGCTCAGGTCATTAACATTCTTCACATTAAGAGTAATTTTTTTTCCCTTTTCAGGAATTCGACCACCCGGTTTCAACTGCAATGAAGAGAAATATTTTATTCCAGCCCTCAAAATAAAGAACTACACTTAAGAAATCAGCATATACCTCAGAGTTGCGGTAACCACAGGAATCACATGTGGATGCCATAACAATTACTTCTTGGAAGTAAGGAATATCTGGGCATTGTTAAGATCAACAAAAGTGTAGAAGAACTAACAAAACATGTTGCTCAGGCAGACTGCCAATAATATAGAATATAGAATATAGAATATATAATAGGCACATGGCATGCCATAGTTTAAAAAAGCATGAGTATGGCACTGTTATCAAGCAAGCAAATGAATATTGTCTACATTCTATACTCTATCAGGCTATCAGCAACCAGAATACAAGTCAACCCTGTAGACAAGTGTTTTACTTTAATCTAAACACCCAACATTGGTGTTGAGTAAACTTGAATCTATAGCCAAGTTCATGAAATTTGAAAACAAAGATTATTTTCAGGATTTTAAATTGAACACATGGTTATCAAAAAAATATTTTCTGCACACCAAAGAGGTGACTAAAGCTTCAAATTTCAACTGAAATACATCAAAGTATCAAACAAACATGGAATCAAAAAAGAAGTTGAAACAAAGAAAAACCAGCCCCTACAGTTTATATGATGTCAGATTTCAGTTTTAATTAAAATTGTCATTGATGCAAAAATGATAGACTCCTAATAAATGTAAAACAGTCAAACAATATCCCAATGGCAGTATGAAAAATGATAAAAGGATACTGGTGACAAACATTCGAGTTTCACACCTAGTGGCACAAGCACCACAAGAAGTTGGGAATGTCATCACCTGTCAAGAACAAGCAGAGCAATGTCACACTGAATGAACAAACAACAAAAAAGGCCAAAGCTCACTACAAGCACTATACAATTCAGCAATGCATACCTCTTCTGGTGCAGTATATCGAAATAAGGCTTCAGCAATTTCTGAACTGTTACTCTGTGCAATGGCTCGATGACCAGCTGTTGCCCCTATTGACCCATGAGGTTCTCTCCTCACTTGATCAGCAGTCACGTCTCCCCTTTCTGGCGCTTCATCATGAGTTCCTTCAATGTGAGTGGAACCAACAAGGTATCCCAATGATGCTTGCTGCTCAGGAGTTCTCTCATAAAACTTGATAGTCAATGATGGATCAGATGATGGCGCATACCTGTTCACATGTGTCTTCCATTTAATTAAAATAGCAGGAGCTAAAAGGTGTGACTAATGTTAGTAAGCACCAAATAAAGGTAAGATTGCCTTCCGAACAAATACAGGTTTGTCTT
This sequence comes from Glycine latifolia, assembly GCA_013407115.1. NCBI lineage: Eukaryota > Viridiplantae > Streptophyta > Magnoliopsida > Fabales > Fabaceae > Glycine > Glycine latifolia. The sequence continues at coordinate 7,480,834 of CM023953.1, forward strand.
GACTGATTTAAAATAAGTTATAAGATACATTATGGAATGATTTGTTTTGCATCAATTCAATACAACAATCCATCAAGCCACAAAAATATACTTAAAAGAACATATTTCAAAATAATCAAGTTCCCTATTCTTTCTATGATAGTATGTATGATGCGATATGAAACTAGCTTTTATTCTCTCCTAGAAGGGTACATTACTCCTAATCAGATCTCATCTGTACAGCATCACTTCAATCACATGTCTCCTCACTCTCTTGTCAAGTTACAGACAGAATGGACAAAATTGAGAGACTCTTTCTTTAGTCAGGAATGGGGGTTACCAAGAGAAATTATCTTGTTGATTGGGAAAATTTTGCAAGCCTAAAATGGCAGGGCATTGGGCCTCGATACTTCAGTAATGAACTCTTACATTGAACACGCCATTCAACAAAAGAAAAGGGAAGGAAAGATAGAGAGCTGCATGGTGATTACATGATTTGGCAACAACTAATAGTTCAGAACTCTAGTCCAGGTTAAGCTTCCCATTTCTTCTGCTAAGACATATCTTCATTGCTATTCTGCTAATATTTGATGGATCCATAAACACTACATCACCTGTTCTCCTTGGAAGTAATTTTAGTTGGATCTTACTAGTTGTAAGTGAATAGTGATCATGATGGCATGCTTTTGTTCTTTTTATGATTATTACTTTAATTTATTTTGTTATATTATCACCATTTAATATCTTATGCATGGAGAAATATGGAAATTATATTTTATTTAATCACTCAGATTCCTGCCTTTTTTTCAATTTATTTAATGGCATGATTATATATATGAACTATGAAAAAAGCAATTATTTTGAATACGTTAAATAACATTGTTATGAGAAGTTGAGATTAAAATGTATGAGATTGAGAATTTGACCATTTGAAACAGATTTGTTACTAGACACGAATTATTTTTACCACTTATTTTGGGGGTGGGGGATCCATAATAGAATCTTACAGTAGCATCTTTCACCTGGTTATGTACCCGGAGAAAAAAGCCTATTTGTTAGATGGGGACACTAGTGCATGGATGGGATCCAACAATATGATGTGATGTAATAAGACTTGAGAAAGGAAAAGGCAACCTAATAGATGGAGTCCCCCCGAGTGCTGTTAGCAAGGGAGAGCCTCAGATTTTGGTCTCTTGGGTGGCCCGTACAAAATTAAAACCCTCAACTTCTTTACATTTAACAAACTGTTAAGTTTTATTTTTACACATATTTCAACCCACACTTGTAAAATAAACACTATTATCCCGAAAATTGTCAACTTCTAAGCAAATCTATCTGTGAGCTCTACCAAGATGAAAATTTTATCTTCAATTTTTTTGTCATTTACTTATATGAGGATATCTAAGCCTCTATTTTTATAATCTCTTCTCTAATAAAACTACTCTTATTATTTATTATAAAAAGAAAAAAGAGGTATGATCTCTTACGGGTTTTCAATGAAGCTGTTTCCAGCAGGATCATCAAGAATAAATGTGAAGGCTGATTCCCCTTTTGCACAGGCTTGCAGTTTCACCAGGAACTGATCAATTGCCTCAGCTGTCTCTGGAGCAACTTTCTAGAAGGTAAAAAGCATAACATTAAAAATTATTAAAAGAGAAACTTATATATCAAATAACAATATAAAGCAGAAACAAATAGTACTTTGCGTTCCTCTTGAAGGGCCTGAAGTTCATCAGCTGCTCTCATAAGTATCCCTTCCACCTATAAAACACAAAAATGATTTTGTTGTATCATCTGACTACAAATGTTTAACTGTTCCATGTTCATGAATTTTGATAAAATACTGTTAGAACTCTGACACCCACAACTTACATTTTTAGTATACATGTATGGGCGTCATCCTTGCTACTAAATAACGATTGTATATAGAAAGTGCCAAAATTATGATATGATTGAAGAGTCAAACCTAAAGCTTCAGAAATCTACCTAAAATCATACAAACAAAAACTAATAGACTAGAAAGATAACATTCTTATTTTTTTAATCAAACAAATACAATAACAGGTAAACCCCTGCCCTACCCAGGAAAAAAAATTGACCAAGCAAACCTGTCAACGCTAGGAATGAGAAAAAAACAAAGTAAATTGAAATATGTATCAGAAGTACCGTTGACAGACTACCACGTTGAGCCTCAGGTGGAATCTCAAAATCCAGTTCAGGTATCTGCAAAATCATACATATAAGCAAGGTGCCTTTTGAATTTATTATACACTTAAAATTTTCATTAATAGAATCACAATAGTCACTCAATTTTAGAATCAATAGAGATGACTCTTAAAGTGCTTCATTCATCAAAAAAAAAAAAAAACGGTGCTAATCATCTATCTATCTAGCTTAGCCCTTGACTTAAAAGAGACAAGAACCAGGATGTCAATGTACTAAAGGGTTTTCATTAACCTTATCATGGCTGACAAAATAGGAAAAAGAGTAAACGAGTTAAAATAAATGTAGAGAAAAAAATAAAAACAAAACAAATTTGAGTACCTTAATGGTAGCAGATTCGGCTTTTACCACTTGTCGATTTAGCATCTACATTCATAAAACTTGTCAACAAGACATTCTTATAAACAAATATTCAGAATAGTTAACAAAAAAGTATGCCTGCAAATCAAAATAACAAATAACTGGAATAAGAGAATCCCAAGTAAGCATACATTGACGATACAGGTATTAGACTGATATTCAATAAGGCTATTTCCTGGAGGTTCTGTTTCATGTAATAACACCAATGGGCAATTAACTTTATTTCTTTCCCTATTTTGTATGACAAACACATATATTATTCATTTCTGAAAAAGCCTTCTAGCCATTCATAATCCCAGTTTGACTATTTCCTTACATGGAAGGAAAAAGGGGGAGAAAAAGGTGAAATAGGATAGCAACATTCTTTCCAGTTTCCACCACTGAGATGCTTATCATACTTGATTCAGTAAAATACACACAAAATACCAACCATGTCAGTTGCAGTGTGTTTTCAATTGCAAACAACAACAGCAACCTACAATGCTAAGACTGACAAATGTTGCAAGCAGTGAGGAAGGAGGTGGGATGCTATTTTAAAAAGGGAAAAAGTTCATCATAATGCCAATCTAGAAAGTTCTTTTACAATTTGAACAAATGTTACTAGAGGAGTGCTAGGAACACACTCTTTAACACACTCCTCCAAACACACCTTAGATTGGTTAATATTTATTGAAAACTACAAAATTAGGAGAGAGAAACATTAAATATGATGTGGGACCCACAACTTTTTGTCATTTTCAATTGATTTCAACCATTAAAAGAGAGTGCGTTCCTAGCATTTCTCATGTTACTATCCTAAGATATTCCAAGTCTTCCTTACATAAAATTTTGGCCAGGTCTGAGAATGAATGAAGACTGAAGAATCCAGCTGTATTCTGCCTCAGCATTGCAGTTCTTACAAAATTTCTCGTGATTAAGTTTTGCCACACATTTGTATCATTGTATGCTATCTTACTTCAAATCGTTTTACATCATTACCCCTTTAAGACAAATGTCTTTTACGATGTTCAACTCGACATTCTACCTAGGATCTGGCGGGGCTTGAAAACCTACTAACTCAGGGATCATAACTAACATTGTAGGATCCTATTTTTTACCTAAAATGCAAAAATTATACTTATATATGATACACATGTGCATAAATATACCATAAATTTAGAAAATAACCTCTAACTCAGTATTAAAACAAACTTAAATTGAAAGATTATACTTAAAGCAAGTTATAATATCCAGATAATCAGAAATGTGGGACAAAGAAACTCTTGTTCTTTTTTTTTTTTTGCTGATAAGAATGTTGTGTTATTTAACTTTTTCTTAGAATTTGGGCTTAGGGCCTGTTACGAATTATAATAATGAGAGGCCTAGAATTTGGAGGGTGTACAGTCGTAGAAATAAGCAAGGTGGTTAATTAGTTGTATTTGTGTTAGGGGTTAGTCAGTAAGGTGAGTTAGTTAGTATGGGGGCAACTCTACCTATAAATAGTTGAGGTGAGGTGTTGTATGAGGAGCTTTTTGTGAGTATTGTTGTGTGAAGGGACAAGTCCCTTGAGAAGAGAACTAATCTCTTGTGTGTGTAAAATCATTCATTAGAAATAAGCAGAGAAGTATTATTCAGTACTTTCCCTTTTGTGTTCTGTATTGGCTATATTCTGGTGTAGATTTGTAAGGTCTTGGAAAACAATCCTAACAGGGCCTAACTCAACCACACAAAACTGGCTGGTAAGGTGAGAATTGTCCAAGCTTTATAAAGCACTACTTAAGCCTTCGAGTCAATGTGGAACCATACCCACCCCTTCACACCAATAACAACGAAGGTGCATGAGGCCGCAAATTATTGTGGGCCAAGGATGTCCATAATTCATGCAGCATTCCAACACCCCCCCCCCCTCCCCTCATGCCTAGAGCTATCGGCCTAGAGTCCCAATGTAGGTGGCCCCAACAATGAATCCAAGCTTTATAAGCACCACTTAAGCCTTAACTTTTGTCAACGTGGGACTACACCCACCCAGTCACACCTATCACAATGAAGGTGCATGAGGTCTCAAATTAAGGCAGGCTAGGATGTTAATAATCAATGCTGTTTTCCAACAAAGTTTTTAATGTAGTTCTTGAACAAAAATACTTGGAGCAGACTTGAGCACCTCCATTCAAGTCATTACTACACCATGTTTTAATTCATCTAGGGGCTATATAAGTTTTCTTATATTATAAATAATGATAATTATTTGGGAGGGGGGAGTAGAAATTTGAATCAACACAACCTTTTGTTCGCATGATGGGATCTCCAGAGAGTAACAACAACCACGCGGTTGAATTTCACCAGCAAACTGTACTTCATTGTTCCTAACAGATAAAAACAATATTTAGAAAACAAAAATATTAGCTTCCAAGGAAGATCAAGGGGACCACTTATGTTCAATGCACAGTTTTAAGAGGAAGGCATAGACTAAAGGGTTGTTTACCTCTCACCACAGTGTGGACATTCAAAAGCTGACAACAAAATCTGCAGGAAAGGTAAATGTGACAATGGGTTATATTTCTAGAAAACTAATGAACAGACATAAGAAACAGCTCTTAAAAATAAGTAAATAACAATATGTTTTTTTTTTTTTGCTCAGCAAAGATATTATATTATATAAATATGTGAAAAATACAAGTATAACATATAAAACTATACAACCTATCAAACAAAACAGACCAGAACTGTGGCTATCTAATACATACAGATAATGTATTAGATAGCCAAAGAACTTGCTGAAGATAGGCTCACACCCCACCAAAATAACATTTCTGTTATTCACTCTAATGAGTAAATAACAATATGTGATCAGATCTGTTAAGATTACATACTCTGTTATTATGATTAGATAGTAATTGGTGTTTTAGTCATTATTACTCATTAGAGTGATCCTATGTAATCAATATTGATCATATTTACTCATTATATATAAAGCTTGTGGTCATACCCAAACCACAACATTACGGTAGAACACTATTATATGGTATCAGAGATAGGTTATGCTTGACAGAGGACTAACGACAGTGGTTCTCCACCAAGGACCTAGTGTCCCCGGTGGACCATTCTGCTCGCTTCCCATCTTCCAGCGCCCTTTCTCCTTTTCAAATGACTTTTCCAGTGACTGTCGACACCGCCGTCACGCATCAAACAATTTTCTTTTCTTTCTTTTTTTCAACAAGTGTTTTTCTTTTCGTGTGAACAGTAATGCAAAGCATTGTGGGCTTCCGTTCACCACCACAGAGTCTTTCCTTCTTAACCCAGTTTTTCTTTTGTTTTCTCTTTTTTGCGCAGCCCCTCTTCGCAGTGAACAGTACTGCGCGCCTACCCTTGTTTGTCAAACTTTCCAACCCCTTTTCGTTGGAGTATACCTTCGACCACTGTTGCCCATTGCTGATGACCGTCACACTGTCCACATGCGCAGCCAACTCAAAACAACATCGTATGAGACTCCATGAAGGGTCTTGGCGTGTGAAGTTCATGCACACGATGCGTGACGCATCTCCGGCCAGCGTCACACTGATCTTATCTCCCTCCACCTCAAGGCATCTCCGATGGATCTTGTTGCTTTTTTCACAGGTGAACAGTATCTGTTGCCATCACCGTAAACCACTATGTCATCCACGTGCAAAGCCAACTTAAAACACCACTGCTCACGGCCTCACACAAGGCCCTAGCACATGAAGTTCACGCACACAACACATGATGCATCTCTGACTAGCGTTACATTGGTGTCCATCATCACTGCAGGACTTCGTTAGCTACCGCCAAGCCATGATTATCTGTCGCAAGCACATGACTTGAATCGCCTTTAGTTTCTTCGGGTTGACTAGATTTGTAACAAGCTCGACCGTATGCTCGAGCTTAAGGGGGAGGTTAAGATTACATATTTTGTTAGATAGTAATTAGTGATTTAGTCATTATTACTCATTATTAGATTGATCCTATGTAATCAATATTGATCATATTTACTCATTATAAATAAAGGTTGTGTGGTTATACACAAAACGCAACATTACAGTAATAATATACCAAAGAAATTTTGTACTTTATTCTGTAGGACTCACTCACAACTCTTACACTCTACTTTAATTCAAAAATTTATCTTCTATTTCTCTTCTCTCCTCTAAACCAAACACACCCTTAAGAGAGGGAGGGAATGCTTGAAACATAAGCATATGGAGAGGCAGAAATAAAGATGAAATTTAAAATACATATATGATATATCCCAATACCTACTGATGAAAATTAGTAACCACGTCAATCACAAGAGGAAATAGAACGACAGATAAGACATACCTTTCTGAAGTTAGGAATTAAAGTCAATAAAAATTTTGAAGTCCCCTGCCAAACATGAAATAAATTGATGTCAGATGATAAGTTTAAGGTGCATTTGACTTGTTAGCTAAGTAATAAATAATTGAACCGCAGAAAATTATTTGTTTCATTGATTTTTACATGGCCATGGATAGAACAACACAAAAGATGAAACACTCAAAAAAATTGTAAATATTCATTACCCAATAACCTAGGTGATAGTGTTGCTTGGAAATGGATTAGTCCCGTGAAATAATTGCCTCCTTTTTTCTAAATATTCTATTAGTAAACTGATAAAAGTAAATGATTATTTCTTCAATGAGTTGAACTTAACATATATATGATATAACCTCTACTCCCATGCAGAAGACCACCCATTAACACCAATGCAGAATAACCCAACCCCTGCCCCACCTCCAAGCTGCTTGTGAAGTACATCAACCCCCATAACAATAGACAAAACAAAAGGTTTTGCTTGTGCTAAGTGCTCTAACAAATTCTACATGTACAGTGCATCGACCTGGTACAATTGACAAAATTTTGTTCGTGAATTCAATATGTGCAGTGCATCGATACAATAGACAAACAAAAGGTTTTGCTTGTGCCAAGTGCTAACATATTCTACAAGTGCAATGCATCTACCTGATACAATATACAAAAAAAGTTTTGCTTGTGCTAAGTGCTCTAACCAATTCTACAAGTACAGTGCATTGTCCTGATACAGTTTACAAAACAAAAAGTTTTTTTTGTACTAAAAGCTATCCAATTCTCTGTGTGCAGTGCGTCAACATGATACAACACACAACAAAAGGATTTTCTTGTGCTAAGTGCTAACCTATTCAATAAGTGCAATGCATCTACCCAATACAATACAATAGACAAAACAAAAGTTTTGCTTCTACTAAGTGCTGTAACCAATTCTACATGAGCAGTGCATCGACCTGATACAATAGACAAAACAAAAAGTCTCGCCTGTGCCAACTGCTAACGTATTCTACTTGCACAGTGCACCAACCCAATGAAATTGACAAAACAAAATGTTTAGCTTTTTACTTAGTTGTTTGGGCTTAGTGCTACCCTATTCAACTTGTCATATCCTTCAACATACACAAAACGTATCTTTAGTTCCCAACTCATAGACAATAAGTGTTTAGCCAAATAACTCAATTAAGAGCTTAATTAAGTTCTCATCACAAATTTGATTATTGAACCTATTAAAATAAACTAAAAATAGCTTATATTGATAAATTTCTACCAAATGCTTATTGAAATAAGCTATAAAAAAATTACAAGTTACTTTTACAAGCTTCGGTAAAAACTCTTTCAAACACCCCAAATTCAATATAGTATGCCGCCTAACTAGATTACCTCACAAATTCAAACGCTAGATGGTTCCAAAAAGTGCTAAATACATCTAAATGAATTGATGAAAAAATTAAACCCCACCGACTCATAAATTAACGCATTGACTCGGGAAGAAAAAAACAAAGCCTTTAAACTACAGGAGAAAAAAAGAGTAAAAAAATTGAGTGTTGAATAAGAATTAAACGCATTGAAGTATGGAAGTAAGTCAAAACCCAGTGTCCAATTTTAAACTTCATAAACATTTCTACATCAAATCAAAAGAACTAAGAGGGAAGGAGTAAAAAAATCGTGTATTGAATATGAATCAAACGCACCGACTCTGGAAGAAAAAAAGCAAAGCTCAAAGTTTGAATTATAAGCAAGAAGAAAATAAAAGAGTAAAAGAAATCGAGTATTGAATACGAATTAAACGCATTTTAATCTGGAAGGAAGAAAAAAGCTTACTGCTTAAACTTCATAAACGTTGAGGGAGCAATTAAGAGGCAAAAAAAAAAAAGGAGTAAAAAAATGGTGCAATGAATACGAATTAAACGCACAAGAATAAGAAAACAAAGTGCAATTCATAAGCTTTAACGTTAATCACCGAGTAATAAAGATGCAGAAAAAAAGTAAAAAAAAATCGAATATTGAATACGAATTAAACGCGTAGAAGAAAAAGAAAACAAAGTCTAATGCATACACTTCATAATAGTAACGTTCAGCACCGACTCATAAAGATGCAGAAAAAAAAAAAGAGTAGAAAAAACCGTGCATTGAATAGAATTAAACGCAGAAGAAGGAAAAAAACAAAGTGTGATGCATAAGCTTCATAGTTCATAATAGTAACGTTCACCACCGAGTCATAAAGATGCAGAAAAAATAAAGCGTAGCATTGAATAGGAAATAAACGCAGAAGAAGGAAAAAAAATAAAGTGTGATTCATAATAACGTTCACCGACTCGATTAATGAATATGCAAGAGAGAGAAAAAAAGTAAAAAAAAATGGAGTATTGAAAAGCTCAGTTACAAACGCAGGAAATGCGGGAAAAAGAAGAAGAAACGGACACAGTGAATTAAAGAGAAGCGGAAAAAAAGGGGGGAAAGAGAAAAAAGTTACGTTTTCACCGCAACGCATGCAGAGACTTTCGAGGCTGTAGAGAGGAGCGTCACCGTCGTCAGCAGAAACTGCTTCCACCACCGATCCAACGTCCACAATTTGCTCGCGATTTGCATCCATTGAATTGAATTGAATTTATCTAATGCGTTTCACTTTATTGCAAGGAGAGAGAGAGAGAGAAAGGATTCGATGTTCAACCACAGTGACGAAGAAGAGTTTCCTGAACCGCTTGGAAAAAGAAAAAAAGAAGAAAGAGAAAATTGTTGAATGTTGTTATTAGCGGGTTTTGTGTTTGGGGAAGACGCTAGAAGGAACTAGGGTACACGTCTATCGGGTTAAGTTGTTCGGATCGGGTTAAGATGTTCGGCCCACGGCTCAAGTCACATTTTGTTGGACTCAAAACTTGAATTTACGTTGACCTTGACTAATCTTAATTAGAGAGTGGGCACGTGATCTGCACGTGGAGGAGAAGCAAACAGTGGACCTGTTTAAAAAAATACAAAATAAAAAGGATTAAATATTCTAAGGTATCTCCTAAATGTTCCAAAGTATTGTTCTGAATTCTTAATAAATTCTTTCCTTATTTTGAATCTCTAATAAATTAAAATTTTGGTTTTACTTAGTTTTCAAACGTTATTCCTAATAATAGTTAATGACATGAACTCAAAATAAAATTTTCAATGTATCATGCACTCACAACAATACTCATGTTATTTTAATTTTTGAATATAATATTAATATTATTCTCTTTTATCTATTTACTAAGGCTAATTTTGTAAACTACCATTATTTTTTATCTATTAATTAATTTTTCTTGATTTGTATAAAACATGAAGATGATACTTAATTTGATACGGAAATAGTATTTGACTGTTGATAATAAACTAGATGGTGGGTCATGTGTTTTCACAATAATTAGGCTTAATTATATAACTGGTCTCTTAATTATAATTAAAAGTTTAATTGGATCTCTCAATTATTAAAATGTTTAAGAAGATCCTTTAATTATTTTTAAAAGTTCATTGGATCCCTCAAGTGTTAAAAAATTCAATCAAGTCCTTTAATTATTTTTAAAAAATTTAATTAGGTCCTTCAATTATTAAAAAGTTCAATTAGGTCTCTTAATTATTAAAAAAATACTCAAAATTTATATATTTTAGGCTAAAATACAAATTTCGTCCTCCCCTATTTTCCAAATCCATGATTTTAGTTTCCTTATTTTTTTAATTGAGATATTTTGTCTCTCACTTTTAAAAAAAATCAAGATTTTAGTTTCTCTATTTTTTAATTTAGACATTTCGTCCCACACTTTTAAAATATCTTTGATTTTAGTTCCTTTATCAATTTGAGACATGACTATGTACTTTTTTATTATTTTTTAATAAAATAAATTTTTAGGAATTAAATAATTTAAAAACTATCATTTAGATAATAAATAGACACATGTTACATAATACATAAATCAATGTTTAAAATTAATCACAATAACTAAAATTGTGAATTTCTTAAAAATAGGAAACAAAATGTTTCAATTAAAAAATTGGAAAATTTTTATAAGTGAGAATGAAATGTCTCAATAAAATAATAGGATAACTAAAATTGTGGATTTGATAAAATAGGGGGACAAAAATTGCATTTTAGCCTATATTTTATTATAGAAAAGGACTTAATTTTAATGTTTAAAACATTTAAAGAATCTAATTGGACTTTCAAATAATTTAAGGATCCAATTGAAGTGTTTTAAATAATTGAGGGATCAAATTAAATCTTTTAATAGTTGATGGACCAAATAAAATCTTAAAATATAATTAAGGGATCAATTATATAATTAAGCCTTATTATTAGTTATTTATAAAAAAGGGAGAGAGTATAAAAGGAGAAAAAGTAAAAAGTGAAGAAAAAAAATATTATTTTTCAGTCAACATGTAATGATGGTTGAATAAATTTATATTATTATAAAATTATGGTGATTTTTAATCCCAAATAATCTAACCGCCACAAGTTATAGAAAAAATTGTTACAAATTACATAATATAAGTTCAAATATATCTAACCTAATTTTAACTCAAAATTTAATACATTTCAATTTAATGAAGACAAAAACACATATTAAATTTTTTGTAGATGCAAAACTTGAACATTTCTAGTTTTATGAGGAGTAAAAACATATTTTTAGCCTAAAAAACTTTCCTAACAATATTGGTCAGCATTTGTCAATATGTTGTTATCCCTTAAATTTGGGATAAGTTTGTTCTTTATGAAATTGATCTGTAATTTGAAAAAAATTTGTTTAAATGCCTCTACCCATAATGCTTTATCCAAACATCGTCAAAACAAATATCTTTTATAATAAAAATGCAAAATTAAAATGAATTATCTCATAACTAAATTAGTTAGTCACGTGAATGAAATCTCTAACATGGCTAGAAGGACTGAAACAAGTTTTTCTTATCAAATTACATAATTAAAAAAAAATTGGAGACTAAATTTTTTTTTAAACTTTTAGAGATTAAAAATATATTTAAACCATAAATTATTAAATCTATTCTTTTTTTAAAGGAATTATTAAACTTGTTCTATTTTTAATATATAAAAACTAACATTTTAAAATGTCCTTTAAATGGAGTTATAAGATTAATTTGATACTAAAAGACAAAGGGACAAAGGGGAATGTCACATATTTGACTCTCCCACTAACAAGAAACTAATATTTGTTCACAATAAAAAATATGCACATTAAATATGATATATATTTAATTTTATATAACAAGAAGTTACAATAAATAAATGTTTTTGAATATATAAATACATTGTAATTAAAATTTATAACAAATATGTAAATATATTTTATTTTTAATGCATAACTTAAATTATAATATATGATTTTTTTTAGGCCATCATGATATAAACTCGAAGTATTTATCAATTTTGTTGATGACTTTCGTTGGACAATCGGCTAACCACCTTTAATGGGTCTTTCCTCTCAATCATATTTTTTATCCACAAGACTCGACCCTAAAATTTGACTTAACAAAATCGAGTCGCATACCACTCAGACTAAAGACTTGGTAATATATGATTGTTGTTTGTTTTTGATAATTTCTTTAAAATATTGAAATTTAGTTTAGAGATAAAACATAACAGATTAAGAAGGATACGTGGTTAAGGAGATCAAATATACATACAAAAAATAAAATGATGGTAGTTTTAGATGGTTGTGATGATAATTTGAATGATTAAGAGGATAGTATGTGAAATATATTTTAAAAGAATAAAGAAACTAAGACTTTCATTCTCTTAATTGTGTATTTTAATTTATAATATTATAAAATTAAATTTTGTAGAATTCAAGTTTGATAACATGTGAGAAGTGATGATATTTTAAAATTAAAATGAAAGTTTGATAACATGGTATATTTTAAAATAAATTATATTGAGGCAAAAATATCATTAGATAATACAAATCATTAATTTAATATAAAAAATAATAATTTATTAATTTTCAAAACAATAAAAATCTTGTGCATAAATGTAATTTTTGTCCTTATAATTTTTTTAGAAAGGTGCCTAAAATTCGTAATTTTTTGCTTACATGTCTAACATCAACAAGTGTTATGTCACGGGTGTCATGTTAGCACCAATAGGAATGATAACATTATTATATCTCTTATCCTATTTTGAATGTGTATATTTTGGCCCCCTTAATTTAGGGTCCTAGATTTGCAACTAGTTATAAGTGATGGTGTGACTGGGTTTAAGGATTATACCATGGATTAGGCCAATTGTGGGACTTTGGAGAAACTACAAATCATGGTGTCACCATCACAAAGACTTCAAATCGAGCAGGTCATGTATGCAAGCTTTTAAGTTAGACCAAATCTTCAAAATAGTTTTTTTCCTTATCAATGCAATGCAATTCTGACTCAACATTGTGATTATGTAAAACATGTCCTAATTCATGTTCATGTAAAACTTTTAGAATAAGATAGACCTTCAAACAGGGAAGATCAAGCCTTCATAATTAGCGTATAACAAGAAAACAAACCAATTTGAACTTTTGTATTCTAAAAACTTGTTACTATGTATTAATTTTATATTAGTTATAAAGACAAATATCACAAGGGAGGTTGAAGTGTGATTTTATAATTTTTTCTAAACATTTTCGACAAATAAAGCTAACGTCTGATATAACTTTTTTTAAAGTAGATAACATGTTTTTACAAACAGACACTACCAAACGACAATAACATATTTTGTAAAAATGTTTCATTGCACAACAAAATAAATTCAAACCCTAAGTCAATTAACACAAAGGATATTGAGATATAAGACATAGAGTTTTATACTTATTCATTTGTACCACTAAAACAACGTTCAGTCTTGACAATCCACCAAATTTCAACAACTTTAAACAAGTTATAAGTATTGTTCACTGTCATTTCTAACTCTTACAACCCAAGCTTATCATCAAACTTAAATTACCTAGTATTCTTTGTTCTATCAAGTCACTATTATCTTTAAACAAATCAAAATATTTGTTGTTGGTTGGTTTGTTCACTAACTAGTTTTTAACATCTTACAAACGATTATGCAACTTAAGCACTTAGTCTTTTCTCGTAGGATATACAAAGTATTTTGATAGCTTTTAATTTTACAAGTATACAAAGATAGAGCTTAAGAAGAGGAAACTAGAGATTTTAAGTCTTGTGTAGGTTCATAACTTTAACTCTTCAAAGTTTCTCGTATTTATATGGTATTCTTAAGCAAGTGATTGCTATCTCTGAACAGTTATATTTCTTCATTTGAAGTTTTCGTTTGAAGAAGTGTCCCTTAAAGCATTTAATGCAAATCCTCTCCATGCTGAGAAACCACTTTCTTTAGCTTTCTTGAAGCATACTTCAATAGAAAATCATGTGTTTTTTGGTTAAAGTAGGTCTATTACAGCATGCACAGTAGGGCGTGTCTTTTGACATTGTTTGAACTTGAAAGCATTGAATATTCTCATACTTTGATAGATCTTAGGAGGAATGTTTTTAAGACAATTCTACAAAATAAATCTCAAACACAGTATTAAATGAAGTCTTAAATGTTTTATCAAAGCTTAACATTTGTCTACTTCCATATGATGTTTTAGAGGCATATATAATGTTTTTGCCTGACAACATATAAAACGTAATTTTTAAACATTTGTATTTATTACCATCTAATCAAAATTGTTGAGTGTCCTGATTCATCTTATGACTCAACAATATTATGACTTAGCATTAATATTTATTTTAATTCATCTTACAAATATGTCAATATTTTGCTTTAGTCCCTTTAAATTATACTCTTTTTTTGTTTTTACATCCTTGTAGATTTTATTTTTTTTGTTTTTAGTCCATGCTAACATAACACCCATGACATGGCATTTCTTTTGTTAACATGACACTTGTTGGCGAAATCATTTGCCATTAGTATTTTTTAACAAAAAAATACTATATGAAAAGAATAACAAATTTTAGGGATTTTTTAAAAAAAAATTGAAGGACATAAATTGAAAATTGAGAAATTATAAAGTACCTTAAGCCAAAATCTTAAAATATATTTATGACTTTCGATTAACTTACAACATTAGAACAACTCAAAAATGGCTCAAATCAATATTAGATAATTTTAGTATTTTTTAAGGTTTAAACTCAACTCAATAATTATTATTTTTAATCTTAAGCATTTTTTAAAACTTATTTTAAAATGTGATCTCGAGGTTGTTGTCCAATTAGCAATTTAAGGGAGGTAGGGATTTGACCCCTATAATAACACGATTTAGGTTTGGTGTCAATGTAATTAGGAAGTTTGTGTTTCATAATTATCTAGAGGCCTATTGTAACACTAAAATGGGTATTACCATAAATAAAACCATACTTCATAACAAATACGAGAATACACTATATAATATAATATGTATTGAATGTTTATGTAGAGCTATAAACTCAAACATAACTCTTCTCCCAAATAAGTATCTAGGATATTCTACCAATCTTTCAAAATGAATGGTGTTAAGGTTTTACATATGAAAGACCAAGTCATATACACAAGGGGTTTTCATAAACAAAATATAACACCAATTTCTCAAAAGAAAGCCTAAGCGAATATAAATATTTAAGCACAAATATTTCCATAATCGCTACCCAATGGTTCTATACCAACTTAATCTAGTGTCGAAACCAAAGTCATAGAAGCATTGAAACTCAATTAGTGTTTTGACAATAACAGAGGTTATTGAACTTTAAAGACTCACATTGTGTTATGTGTGCAAACATATATGTGTGTTATATAAATGTCGCTCTTTATAACACTTTGTGATGTGTGTAAAAGACTTTAGATTAAATTGTTTTTAACCATAAGTGTCTTAAGTGAATCAGTTGGTCACTAGAAGGGGGGAGGGTTAAATAGTGACACCAAAATTGATTAAACTATTTTTTGCACAAACACATTTTTCTTATAAAGCTTATTCTTTGAAAATTATAAGACTTATAGGGGTAAATCTTTTTCTTTACAAGTACGTGGATAAAATAATATTTTAGAGTAAAACCCTCCAAGTAATCTTGTGTTCCAGTGCTTTAGATCTTACTCTCAAAATCACATATTTTGTTAAACAATAGTTTCTAGTTTTTTACTTTTCTTACATAGAGTATGTGTTGCTTCTAAATAATAAAACAATTTTATGATTTTTTTTTCAAATATCAAAGTTAATATTTTCAAAACAAGGTTTGTAAAAAATAAGTTTTAATCATAAAACAA
The DNA here is from genome assembly GCA_013407115.1 of Glycine latifolia. NCBI lineage: Eukaryota > Viridiplantae > Streptophyta > Magnoliopsida > Fabales > Fabaceae > Glycine > Glycine latifolia. Next base: position 7,496,972 of record CM023953.1, read on the forward strand.
CAAAAATAAACATAAAGCAATGAAGAAGAAAACAATCACACAAATGATTTATATTGGTTCACCGCAACAGGGGCTACGTCCAATACCTACACGTGTAGGATTTCTCCACTAAGACCAAACACCTAACCATGATATTTTTTATTTTCTGAAGCCTCCACGGGCTCGTACAACGAGTATTATACAAGTTTTTGCATGCTTCACTCAAGTATTCTTTCGAAAAGTTTCTTTAGGCTTCACCCAAAGTATTCTTTCGCAAAGCCCTTTGAGGCTTCCTTCAAGTATTCTTTCAAAAAACTTCTTTAGGTTTGACCTTAATTTTCTTTTAGCCATTACAGGGTCTACCCAAGTATTCTTTCAAAAATATCTTCTTTAGGCTTCACAGTCTCACATAACACTTGTGCTCACACTAAACTTCAGAAGTAGCAGTTATTTAACTACTTTTATGAGTTCTTTCCCTTTAATCTTAGGGGATGGGCTCTACACCTTTTGGGATGCCTTCTACAGAGACTCCTTTTATGAATGTGTTTACACTCCTTCAAATTTGGCTCTATTGGATCCACATAGAGTTTTTGGCTAAGGAAGTTATTGAGGGGTTAACTCACTTAACCTTACCGTATCTTTTTGGCACCCTTTCCTTGTAAGTTGCTCATTTAAATTTGATTAATTTATAGATTGATCTAGATCTAATCATTGGATGTTGAGTTATCTAAGTTCCTGCATGCAGTCATTCTGCACACATTCAACCTCTTTCTTCTACAACTCATTCAATTGTCTTCTTTGTCTTTGCATTTCTCCATTGTCAACAAGCTTGCACTCTTGAATTTTAGATTGTGTTTGTTAAAGGATCCGTTAAGAAATATATGTTGAGTGTTAGTTGTTCCTGAACCGGTCAAAAACCGATAAAATTAGGTGGATTAACTTATTTTATCGTTTTGCTTAAAACTTCTATTTTTTAGAAGAAAAAAACTTCCAAAACAACATCGTTTTGGTTTTTTTTTTTTTAAGAACCATTGAACTTAGATATTATGTTCGATTATATTTGCTTTATATTAACATTTGACACTTTTAAGTGAAGTTTACTTATTATTATTATTATCATCATCAATTTATGCTCATTATATTAAAAAAAATATTTTATTAAAACCAATTCGACCTCGTTGAACCATTGACCCTTAAACCAATGCTTTCACCCGTTCGATGATTGGTCCAATTCTAAGAACATTGGTCTTATTAGTTTCACATGATTTTGAATTTCAAATCATGGGAAGTCTTATAGAGATTATTTCTGCATCATGTCTTCTATATATGCATTGTTATTGCAATGCAATGTGTTATAATCTTCTTTCTACTTGATTGTTGGTTCGTCGACTAGGACAACTGTCTCATTTGGTTCCTTTGATTGAACATCATCAAAGATAATAAGAACTCGCAGATTTAGAATCAATGTTTTCCAAACACTGATGCATGTCTTGACTAAAGTATTTTTTTGGATTCATAAAACATGTCTGTCTTCGCTAATCAACTTGCAATGCAACTTTTGATAATCTTTAAGCCATGTGTAACTTTTGATAATTGTCATTTGACTTAAACTACCCCTAACACTATACCTTTTATCATACACAACTTCCAATATATGCACTTTGATCATAAAACATGATTGTCTTTTCAACTTCTAAAAAGCTCTCATTGTAGTAGTCTTATTTTTTTTATTGCAAAATCTATGACATTAAAAGCTTCCACTAGAGGCCTATTATTCACACCTATACCATGCTTATGATTTTTTCTATTCTTAATTAAGAACACTTAAAAAAATCATTAGTAGTTAAGTTGTTACTTGCGGTTTTGCTTCATAGTGGTTTGTCATCATTAAAACATTAAATTTGGAGGGGCTTTGTCTCAACAATATCTAATACACATTTTGAACTACGCATTCAATGTTTTTTTGTACAAAGCGTCCAATACGTATTATTATCAAAAGCATTCAAAGTTTGTTTTCAAAACAAGTTTGATTCTCTTTATAAATACATGAATGATGCTCTTTTTTACATACGTTGCTCTAAACAAAATGCATTTCAAAAAACAACTAAGTTATTAGCGTTGTATCAACCTTATTATTCAAATATATGATGCATTTATTATAAAGCTATATTTGTCTATTTTATGATACTAGTTGAAGGCATGTTTCAAGTTAATTTATCAGTTCAAGTTGTACCTTATGAAGATAACAGGAGAAAAAACATAAAGCTCTTTCATTAAGATAGTAAAGAAGTTACACCTTTTTGGAATAAACTATTATATGTTATACATTTTCTATCTCCTCTGTACAAGACAAGTAAGTCTTTTTACGTGAAGAATGTGTTTATGCATTTAATGCACAATTATAACGAGAATAAGATCCTTCTCAATGATTATGTCTTCACCATATATGAAGAGAAGTATCAAGAGTAAAGACACAGAACTCTAACAAATTTCAAGCTCTGATCTTTCAAAGTCTCAAACATTACAATTTGTGGACGATATCTTAATCTTAAATTTTCATACACTTTATTATTGTAAAGTTTTTGTATTTATGCTTAAATTTGTATTCTCTTTGTTGATAGTTATCTTTGTAAACCTATAAAAATTATGGTTTGTGAAAGCCGCAAAAGGCTTAGTGTTAAATAATACAAAGGATAAGATTATGTTGTTGTAATGCTTAGAAATGTTGGTAAGAATACTTGGTTGTATCGAATTTGGTTAATGAAAATCCTTTTAAAGGAAAAGACTAAACATAGTCTTAAGTGAAGAAAAACTAGTAAAAAAAATTGTGTTTCTTTCTTTTTCCCTTTATTCCTCTTCATGTTTTTCTTAGCAAACACTGTTTATTTTTTCACTTATATATCTTTGTTAAAAAGTTTTAAAGTACACTAGCACATAATTTAATCCCCTTTCTTGTGTGTTAGTGAGACAATGTCTTAGTGAATATCCTACTACTCAACAACATAAGCATATATCATAAATACCCAAATCATGTAAATATTATTTTTAGAAAGTTAATTTTCACATGAATGGAGAATACTTGCTTGACAAATCCTTGGGCAGTGGAAGTGCTCGTGCTTAAAGCAAATAGGATCACATTTAATGTGAACAAGCTCATGCTTAGCATGTGACAACAAATAACAGATCAAAAAAATTATAAATCTACATCACCCATCACCTCTAATCCCCATATGGGGTGACAAATGTCAGTTGAACATTTTAACTTAACCCTACTGACATTTCTAACAGAACTAACAAATGCTAATAATTTTTTTAACCCTAATGAGTGATTTTAAACAACAACAACAACCAAATTCAAAGAATATCTTAGCTTTATATCTTCTACAATACTTCATACACTTCCCTCAATTTTCTCGTTGGTTAGATTTCTCCACCAATTAGAATCTTCCACAAATAGTCATTTATGAGACATCGATAACCATCCTAATTGCTTTTAGGATCACTAACTATCTCTACAAATCAATATGAGACTTCTCAACATGCTTTGTCCTTACTCACACACTTCTTGAAAAACTTCACACGAGGTCACTCATCCCATATTTGTTGTAAGCAAAACATGCTTAATTGTAAAGTTCTTAAGTAATAGACTACCAAAAAGTATAAACGTCTTGTTGGTATAAGTAGTATCATTTAATTCATTTAAGTCATCTTCAACTATCTGTACAACCTTCAAATCCCTCTTATTCCCGTGTGTATTCATTAGGGGAATAACATATTCACTAGCTTCTGTTTGGTTCATGCTCAAATCACACCATACAGGGAGAAAACTTGCTCAAATACCACTTAAAAATATAGATATTTTTCTTTGTTGACTCTCTTTTTATTTACCTTTTCACTCGCTTTTTTCCTTTCTTACTTGTAGATTTAAACATAGAGCATGCTTCACAAAACAAGCTTTTAAACTAGCTAAAAACTTATAATGTAAAAATTAGAAATTGTTAGCTAATTGAATTTATTTTTTGTGAAATTAACTAATTAACTAATTGATAATTATAAAGTGATAAGGTTATACAAAAAATGGTTTCTAAAATGAAAAAAAATGGTAAAAAGATATTAAGTAAATTAATGAGGATAAAAATAGAAAAAAAAATTATATCTTGTAAGTTTTTTTATTGCTACTGAAAATTGATGGGGAGGGGATGACATTCCAATATACAAGAGAAAGTTTCCGAGCTCAAAAAACACTTACATAGGTACTTACATGTACCTCACTCCAAGGAGACGAGCGATAGTTCAAATTTGTAACATGACAGATTTGTAGGTTAAAAGCTAGTCGAAATAATTCTTTAAAATAAAGTAGAAGTTACTAAAGTAAGCTTTTGTACTAAGCAAGCTTATTTTAATAAAAATTAACTTATATGCTACTAAAGTTACTTGCTAAACACACTCATAGTTTAAATAAAAATTTCATTTGGTAAGTTGTTAAGTGTTTTAGTAATTTTCCAATATAGTTCACATTCCTTGTCATAAGCGCATTATTTGATGATACCTATTTTTAATTGGTGAAACTCATTAGTGACTTTCCTTTTTTATATTGAAATTTCATTTGTCTCAAATTTAATCACTTTTTATTTTGAATTAATTATTTTAATTGTTAAAAATCTCCCTAAACCTAGAGTTATAAGGTTATCTAAGTGGTTGAAGAAAGAAGGGGGGAGAGATTTGAATTTCTCTCACTAATAGAAACTAATAAACTAACAACTAACATGATCCAATAAAAAAATCTCCCTAAACTTAAATTACTACATTTTTCTTATTAATTAATTATATGCATTTATTTTATAATTTTAATTTTTCTCTTTGTTTTAAATTTTTTAATTAAATTTAAAAAATTTCATGGAGTGCATTAAATAATCTCTCATATATATTAACATTTTTTTTCACAATAAGAAACTCATAATACTTTGTTTGGTAAGGAAGAAATAGGAAAGATGCAATATGTGAAAATTATTTAATTTTCGGTAGAGAAGAGTTAGAGTAAAATAATTTTAAAATTTGTGGGGTCCATTATACTATTTTCCATATATTTTTGCTCACCTCTCTATTGTCTCATTGTATCTTTTTTATTTCTCTTCAACTAAATACTTTTTTTTTTACTTTGTTTTTCACATATTTTCACTCATCCATTTGATTTTCATCCACCTTATTTATCTCTTTTTTACCAAACAATAAAAAAAAGGTCGTACAAAAATGAGAGAAAGAATATTAAAATAAGAAAGGAATAATGTGCATTTTAGAGTCAAACTCACAATTCACGGTTTATAGACTAACCAATTTAGTTGATTAAGAAAATAAGTATAATAGTATTATTATATACATTTTGCATGTTTGAAATAATATTTAAAACACATTCACAACTATAAGTATTTTATTTAACTTATTAAATGTTTCTTATTAAATGAAAATAGTACATTTTTAATTCTTAACATATTAAATAGTTTACTTTTTAAATTATTTTCTATATTTGATTAACTGATTAAAAAATTAATTAATTCACATAAAGAATTGTGTTCATTATATACCAATCAAAACCAAAATTTGAATGAGGAATCAAAATTCAAATATATCACCAAGGAAGTTAATCAAAATGACTTAAAATAGGATAAAAAAACATATTTTTGTCTTCATAAAATATAAAAATTTGAATTTTGTTTCAAAAAAAATTTTCGTTCATTTTCGTCATCGTAAAATTATAATGTATTAATTATTATCCTGAAGCAAGGTTCGGATATCCAAACCTTTGCTAGAATTTTTGGGAGTTAAAAATTGCCACAATTTCTAAAAAAGTTGCCATAAATTGCAAAATAAAAATAAATAAAAATGTAATTTGTGACTCTTTTTCTACAATTTGTTGTGGTTTTTAACTCCTAAATATATAATTGTAAAAAATTATTGCATGTAGGTTCAGATGTATCCAAACCTTGTTCTGAGCCAAAATATAACATATTTCAATTTTATGAGGTCGAAAAATGAACAATTTTTTTTGCAATGACGAAATCCTAAACTTTTCATATTTTATAAGGACAAAAAATATATTTTAATCTAAAAATATTTTAACATTTTTTGGTATTAATAAGTATAGATAAAAGAGCCTTATTCAAAAAAAATATTGAGTTAACTTTCTTGATGGAGGTCCACACTTATTTTTAATTTATTAAATATATTGTTTGATTTTATTACACTTATCCTTATTTTCATTTTTACATCAGTTACATATTGAATTCTCCATACACATGTCAAACACAATTAATATATGTAACCTCTATGACATGTATAAAGTTGGTTCTTTTACCAATTTAGAGTCATCATTTCTTCTTCCCAAACAATGTGTTTTCTCTCTCTTTCACCACTTCTCACTTTCATGATGACTCCCATTTCTATAGAAGAACTTCATCAATTTCACAAAACTCATCGTGAGGTCTTCAGTTTCCTAGTGTTCAAACTACATCGCGACCTTCCAAAATCCCTACTGGTCATGGCCTTATGGATTTGGCTAGAACACAATGGATACCCCCAAATCACCCATGAAGTGATGGATGTATCTTACACTTTTGTCAATGGTCTTGTTGATGAAGCTGTCTCTTGTCTGGAATGCTTAGAAGAAGAAAATTTTGTCATCCCAAATAATGGTGGATTGCCCTTAACAACAAGGCTAACAAAAAGTGGCGTATCTATGAACATCTTTAAGCAAAAAAGGTACACCATAATAGCCGGTATCAAAAGTGTTTTGAAAAATATTTGTACTCGAATTTTTTCTGATCTTGTGCAGATAGTTCTAAGAATCAATATTAACAGAGCTGGTACATCACAAGGTAACATATCACATATACCTATGACTATCCCTGGTTTTCCGCACCCTTTGTTTGGTACCTTTGATATGCCACCAATGAATATTGTGAACCTAGACTTGTTTGATGAGCGAATATGGACAAAGGGGCCCTGTGATGATGTTACTCCTGATGATAAATCCATGTTTGTAACATTTTCTAGAGGTTTTCCAGTGTCAAGAGACGAGGTGATAAAATTGTTTACGTATGCATATGGGAATTGTTTGGAGGACTTATCTATGGGAAACCCTGATGAAAATAACCAGTCTTTGTTTGCAATGTTGGTTTTGAAAACCGTGGAAACAGTCGATCAAATTTTGAATGGGAAACGCGTTGCAAAGCTTCGGATAAATGGAAAACACATTTGGGTTCGCAAGTATAAGCGTCGTGACTGAATTATGCTTATCATCTAAAAAATCTAATAAATAAAGTTAGAAGTCAAAGACTTCAACCAACTAGATATCATGTTTACCTTGTTTTAATTTTTTTCTATCTTGAAACTTATCTTTATCTGTCTAAGTGGAATATTGCTTAATTGTTAATGACTAATAATGATCAATCTTCATATTTAGTATCCTTTGTGTTTTTATCAACTTCTAAATTTGTAATCTATGTTAATAATGGATATGCTATAATTATATGTATTAGTAAAGGTTAGGATGTAACTCTTAAATGTGGCTTCAAAGCATCATCACTTTTTATATGCAAACCTTGATTAAAACTCCAAAACATGACTTTAAATCTTGTAATTGCAATTTGGTAAAATTGAGATTTTTTGTTTGGTAATGTAAGGGAAAACAAAAACAAACAAAACAAAATAAAATACACATTAGGGAACAAAACTTCTCTTGCATCAGTGTTAAGGAGGAGACTCATCCTAGAATGAGCACTATCAAAAAGCTGAAAATGGTAAAATTAATTTTTTTTTCATAGTTAAAATAATTCTATTTTATGTATTAATCTTTGATAATAATCAATAAATAACATTTTTTCACATGAATTTGACATTTAATAAAATGCAATTGTTTCATTTATAAAAAATGCAATTCTTTCCTTCTAATTAAGTTCCTTAACTATTGAAAAAAACACCACACACCTTTTCAAGATATACAATAGGAAAGACACATAATTTTATAATGCTCTCTAGATTAATTAATTACATTTGACAATAGAATCAACACATATTTGAATTTACCTAATCTACTTACATACAAAAGCCACATATTTGTTTTTGATAAATTTTGTAAAACAAAAATAAGAAACAATTTAGGATGTTATCAATGCTTTGTTAAAAAATAATATATATGAACTTCCTTCTATAATTATGGATGATTTAACTAGTTACTTATGAATCTTGAAAATAAGTAAATGAATAATTGGCTACCATAATAAATTAAGTTTGAAATGTAAACTTATTTTAAAAATAAGTTATGTGCAAGAAACATGAATACCTACAAAGAGTAAACAAATTTACTAATACAAATCATATTGATGTAAATTTTGATGAATAAATCCTGAAAATTACTTTCTCAAAGATTGATTTAATAAATGCCTCATCACTTGATTTTTCACTTTTTATCTTTTAAAGATTTTATTATATAATAATACAACTAGTGGTGCAATGGTAAAAGTTGTTGTTTTTTTTTGTTAATGTATATTTAAAATAAAGGAATTTTTTTGTGAATAAATTTTGATACCAACATTTAAAATATGTTCACACATTCTTCCTTAATCAAATGATTGAACTAATAAATATTTATTCCTTCGAAATTTCTTAATCTTACACACTTTATAAGTCACTAAATTATTTCAAGAAAAAATATCATACTATTAATTATAGATTGGAGGTTTGGGACTTTGTTTCAAAGAATTGGGATAAGACATGTTGAGATTTTTACTTTTTGATATGTAAGTTTAAGTGATAAAAATGATTCAAGCTATTGACAATAATTTTTTTAAAAATATTTGACATTCAAAAATTAATTTTGTATCATTCATGTTATGAAACATTATAGTGAAAGTGATTGTGTGTTGTCTCTCTCTTGCCAATAATGTAACATTCCTAATTGTCGACTTTTTGATGGCTCACATATTATGACACTTCACATGGTGACACTATACTCAACATCCTTGGCGGTCAGAACCATTCATCGATCAAAACCCTTCATAACTAGCCATTTTTGATATCTCAACAATAAGCTCGGACTACTTTCAGGACCAATGGTTGTCCCACAAACCAACACAAATTTTTTTAACGTGTTTTTATCACTCGCATGTTTTCAGGAAATTTTTCCAAAGATCACTCATTCCATAATTGCTCTAAGCCAAACACGTTTAATTATGAAGTTTTTAAATGATGAACTACCAAAAAGTACATACATCTTGTTAGTATAAGTAATACAAACTAATTCCTTTAATATTCACATTTAATATATTTCAAAAATTAATATAAGAAATAGCTTCATGCCTTGAAAATGTTTTTGTAACACATCTTCATCAATAATTTTTCCATTAGAATTCTTTTATCACCACAACCTTGAGAGAATGTCACATTCACTTTAAGGAATAATGTGGAGCTAGTTATCAAGATTTTTTCTCTCTTAAAAGTTCATTATTTTGTTTAACCATAAGTAACAACAAATTAACTTAAAATACTTGGTAAATCAAGGCATGAAGAGTTTAATATGCTTTTGTAACACATCTTCATCAATAATTTTCTCACCATATAATTTTAATTAAGAACTAATCTTTAAGAATATAGTACTAAATTATATTCATTTATAGTTTTGAAATTTGCAACAGCAAATATAGCTAATTATGTCAAGCATATGGAAGAATCTTATTTTATTTTTGGCTTGTATCTTTCATTAATCACTATTCCAAAGAAATAATGATTTCTGCTAGTAAGTTACTTAGTTTTCAATTTCTCATATAAATGATGGTGAAGGAAAATAATAGTGTCTCCAATATTTATAATATTAAGATAAGATGATATCAACATCAAGTAATAATTATAGAATTTCCTTTAAAAATATCAAGAACAACAATTCTAGATTTATAAATTTGGGCACTTTAAAGACACTTGAAAATAAAAATATAAAGTTAGATATTTACTTAAATATTTAAACAATAATACATTCATATATCATGTTTTAGAATATGAACAGTTATTTACTTTGATTGTACAACTTGGAAAATATAATACATGGTAAATAAAGAGAGAAAGTATAAAAAAAAATATTAAGATTAAGAAATATGACAACTTTGTATCATTTTTTCATACTTTTGCCGGATAACATTTTGTTAATAAAATAAAACAAAGGTGTTTCACTTGTTAATATAATGCACACATCATTATATACAATTATGGCGCTTTAATTATTCATGTGAAAGGTTGTAGCTATAAACCTTTACTAATAACACCTTAGTTTCTAATCTTGATACTATTAATCACATGTAAAACATGTAAATCTTATATTTATTATGATTTTACTTTGATTGGTATGATTGATGAGTTTTCCTTAAGGGATTTGATGTTTTAAGGCATGTGGAAGTATTGTGGTTGCATTTATTGTGTTATGATTGGTTGTTGGGCTGTTGATGGCCAAAGGAGATCTTAGGTTTGTGTTGTTACAATTTGTAGACTGCACTTTCGTACAAATATGACACCGGGCATGAAATCATGTGAGGCCTCTACTGTTGCTTAGTGTGTTTGCACTAAGCGAGAGAACTATTCTAAATGTGCCCTACAGTGCCTTGAGTGTGGAAACTGCTAAAAGAATAAGTCCCAAATCGTTGCATATCCATACTAAGCACATACAATGGTGTGTTGATAATGAGTTTAACATAGAAGAAATCTCAAATTTTTGGGCTTTCACACTAAGCACGCCTCTTTATGTGCTAAGTGTGGGACTTCCAAAAAGCAAGCATTAAGTCCTCACGCAATGGCGTTAAGTGTTAAGGTCTCACATACTAAGCATAAATTCATTTTCTAGTAGTGCTTGTGACAAATACTCTATCTCTAACATAATGACATTGTTGGAGGAACCTTTGAAATTGAAGGAGGCTCTTCAAATGTTGAAGTCCCAATTAGATTCCTTACGTTTCAAGTGGCATTGATGTTGCTGTTTAAGGCTTCAAATCACCACACTTTCAATTTTCATCAATAGGCCTCTTTATTCAATCATTGATTTACTTCCTTCCATTGCATTAATTTTCATATGGCTTTATATATGTTAATTTGGATGATAATATGAGTCGCAAGGAATACTTTTTTCCCTTCTACATGCCTTTGGTGCTGGAAGATGAATGTGTTTGAAGATGAAGATGAATAAGCGATAATAGTGAAATTTGAGAGGTATGAGTGCAACTACAAAATATATTTTTTTAAATAAAACACTAAATTACTTTTATATCCTTAAAATAAAATAACTATGATAAAAAGATGGTTGAATTTTTTTCGTTTAAATATTTTAGTGTATCTCCCCCCCCCCACACCCACACCCCTCACCCCCCACATACATGAAAAGACTCAATAGAGGTACCTATAACACCCTGAAATTTTACAAGTAGAAAGATATTTGTGTTGATTAGTTGTTTAATATAAATCTTGCAATCTGTTAAAGTGTTTTTATGGGTGTTTGTGTGTAAGAGATAAAAGTCAAATTTTGTGGCTGAGATAAGCTATCCGTACACGCATAGTAAAAACGATGGTGGCTTTGGTGGCTGTTCGGTCACGCAAGTGGGCAACTATGGTGGCTATGATAGCTGACTGATTCAAGTTGTTGGCAACTTGCCTCAGTTATAAATAGCAGTGCATGACGCGAAAGCACGATTCACTCTCACTTCTGTGCGTGTTTCTCTTCTTTTCTCTCTCTAAACTCTTTGCACCATAAATCTCTATTTTTCCACCTTTTGTACCACTTAAACTCTCGAGAACCACCGTAGCAGCAGCGAAAAATCCTCTCCGTTAAGAAGAATTCGTGAACGGAGCTTAACCTTTCATTCTTGGTCGCTGTGAGAACGAGTGTTCGAACAAAACACATGTTAGATCGGAAGAAAAAGAATCTCTGTTGAGGTAAGGGGAGTCTATTGTGTTAATAATGATTTTAGATATCATGGTTGAGATAAAGTGTGTATCTGTTGTTTGATATTTTGTATGAAATGTATTGATGATGATATTTTAAGTGGTGTGTTTGTGAAGAAGACGACTACCAGATTGGGTAAGTCGGGTTGAGAATGTGATATATATTAAAACACTGTTGTGTTGTGACCTCGGCTACCGGGAAGGGTAGACCGAGTTAGGTATGTGTATTAATCCCTTGTGTTTGGGATGTCGGCTACCGAGATGGGTAGACCGAGTTAAATATACGTGTCAATCCCTTGTGTTGTGATGTCGACTACCAGGATGACCATGTCGGGTTGAATGGTTTACGTAGCATGAATGTATGCATGCAGAACGTAACCTAGTCCTTGTTGGTGGACATTTTTATATCGGGTTACTAACCCGGGGTTGTTTCCTCGCTTCCTTTTTCCTTAGATATACCGGGTTCCTTACCCGGAAGGGTACCTTGAAGTTATTAAGCTCAAGTCACTTGAGAGAAAGCTATCGGGTTCCTCTACCCGGATGAACTCGTGTCTTCTCGGGATGAGAGCCACCAGATCTTTTACTCGGATGAGTCTATATCTTTCTTTTAGAATGACCGGGTTCTATACACGTGTCATCCTTTTAGAAGCTCATTTTTTTTCCTTCTGTAAGAGCTATCGGGTTACTTACTCGATAGAGCTCGTATGTTCTTGGGAAGAGAACTACCAGGTTCCTTACTCGGTAGAGCTCGTATGTTATTGGGAAAAGAGCTACTGGGTTCCCTTACAACGAATTAATCGATTACATCGCTTATGTAATTGATTGCATAAGTGATGAACCCATCCTTGGTATTTTATAGAAACCCAAGGATCCCTTTGTCCGCCTTCGTCCGACCTTGTTCGGATTCTTTCTTCAGAGTGGTTATAGCTGAATAACAACTCGGACACCCAAAACTTCACACCATTTTACTTGTATATGACGTAAGTGATTACGTTGAGATTGACCATTGTATTGACTTGTTTTATTAAATGCATTGATACCATGGGGGTGTATGCCATTATCCTATCCGGGTCGAGTTGAGCCCGGGCTTGGGTTATACATTGATGGTGCCTATGAAAATCTAAATGCATTTGGATATACATAAAAAACCCACGGGGGTGTGACATTATCCTACCCGGGTCGAGTTGAGCCCGGGCTTGGGTTATACATTGATGGTGCCGTGGTGATATTTTATGTATTGACGTGAGATGCCATATAGTGCATAAGTGAGCCCTCGTTTGGGGTGACCCTTGTTTGGAGTAATGCGTATGTACATGGGAGGTGTATGGTGACACCAGCCTGGAAGGGATTGCTCCTACGCTGATCCATACAGTGGTGCCCATGAGAGACATACTTCATGCATTACAGAAATAGGATGATTGACTGTAGAGTACGAGAAGTACTGGGGGGGCCATTGCTGTAGGGATAGCCTTTTGACACCCATTTGGCTGATCACCATGGGGGGTGAGACCCGTACACAACAGAGTGACCCCGATCTGCTGCAAGAATCATTTGTACCATGGTTTTGGCCTATTGTCCGGGATGGTACCACATTACATTGACTGAGAGATAAGTCAGGAACATGCATCATGACTAGTAATTATAAGATGAATTTGTGAAGTGTTTTGGATGGGTTGCCCATGATTGATTGTGTGAATGAAATGTTTGAATATAGTTGTGATATTGCAATGATTGGGTTGTCTTTTTATAATTGATGATATTTATTAATTATTATTTTACATGATGGACTCACCTTTGTTTTGTTGTACCTTGTGGTTTGGTATCTGTGATGATCACGAACTGTGTTTGTGTGAGCAGATGGACAGCAGTAGGTGACCGGGAATATGCCTAAGTTGATTGGAGCCGCCGAGTAGCTGGGATGTAGATGGATTAGATCCCGGGCAAGGGTGTGTTTTTGCTAGTTACACCCCTTGTTCTAATGGCTACACCTCGTCTTTTAAATTCTTGTTTCTTTGAAGAATTTTGTACAATTCAGACTTGGTTATTTGTAATCATCATCAATTTATGATTATTATCATGTTGTATGACATCTTTGTATATTCGAGTTTTGATTTGTGATATTGATTATACTTATTCAAAAAATTTACTACTATGTTTATAATCAAACTTAAAGAGATTTTCAATTAGACAATCGTGATTAAAAATATGATTAAGAGTATGATACAGTAGCAACGAGACAGATTGTTACAATACCCTCTTTGATAATAGGCGAGGTTATGGCATTTCCCATTCCTAAAGAAGTGGTAAACAACCCTTTGAACTAGCGGGTATATAAGTATGAGATCATGACATAAGAATGAAGTTATGCTTCTTGAAAAGTTGAGCTCAATACTTTGTTGCATGATAAAATAGGAAAAGATAATGTTAAACATCTAAAAGTTAATATATGTTTATGAAATTGTGAAGCAAGGTTTTATGTAAATTATGCATTCATGAGTCTTTCATAGTTTGTTGCATGTTTATAGTACTCATTAAGACATAGTCTCATTAGTTTAATTTTTATGTTTCAGATCGAACAAGTATCTAGGAGGATGTCCATGGTGATACTTATGTTATATCTTCTTAGGCTAACTTTTTGCATGACAAATTATGTATTCAATTTATATTCTTTGTATAGGGACCCCTTATACAAAGGGAATTACGTACCCTTACGGCACACATATGATAGTATTACTTAGGAATGATGTATGATTTTATGAACTAAATTCATGAGTGATGATAATCCAATATGTTGTTTTATCTGCGTATTTGGTATGAAAAACATGCATTTAAGATAATACTCCTTAGAGTATTACAAATTACATTGTTTATGTGACATGTGTATTTGATTTTAAATGATTACCTTGTTAGTGATTTCACACACACAAGTGCCATTATTTTTTTTTCTCTCTGACATTGGCCAAAATATGAAACAAATAAACTATATCTAAAGCTAATATATTGTTTGTGTTGCCTTTGTAGTTTTTAAATATTTCTAAAGCATAATATTGACTTTCCATACTATAAATTTAAGATTTTTTTATTGTAGAAAAATATGTACGTAATTAGATTTTATTTTATTTTATAACACATGTCATATGATTTTTTATATTAATTAAATTATTGAATTAAATGAGTTTTTAATTTTTAATTATTTTAATCAAATTTAATAAATTTCAATTAAAATCAATTATAGTGAAGATTTCACAGTAAAAATATTACTTTCTCCATTCTAAATTAAATGATATTTTAGCATTCAAAAAATATTTTCATATGATTAATGTTTTCATTCTTCAATAAAACTTCTATTCTAACTTTATACTCTAATAAATATTTTTGTCTTGAAATATTTAATAATGTATTTATGGAAATTAATAAATACAGTAAGTTTTTTTTAATAAAACTAATCTCTAATAAATTATTGTCTCGAAATAATTACTTTTCTTAATTAGATTTATAATCTTAAACATTAATCAATTTGAAACGAATAGAAAAGGTTGCCTTATTTTCAAATTCCTAGAAGGAATTTTCTTCTTCTAATGTTTTCACTTTATAGTCGTACTATATTTTTTAACACGTAAAAAAATCTAAAATAAAAAATAATTTCCATTTCTTAAAAAAAATAAAAAATAAAAATAAAAATAGTAAAATAGGAAATATTTTTGCAAATAAATAGGCACTTTCACTTTCCTGTGAGAGGTGGAGAGAGAGAGAGAGAGAGAGACTCAGAGAGAGAATGGAGAGTAGCGAGGAAGAAGATGATTTCCCTTCCATTGAGAGCATCATTCCCCAATCCAAGGTTGACTCTCTCTATCAGTCTCACACCGAAAAGGTTCGCTCTTTCTCTTCCTTCTTTTCGCAATCAACATCAAACAATGCACACTCTGAAGAAACCCTCTTTTTTTTTTTTTTTTTGTTTAATTGCATGTTTGTGATGAAACAAAAACTTGTGTTTTTTTTTTCTCCAGGGGATTAGGAAGCTTTGCTGTGAGCTCCTAGATTTGAAGGATTCTGTGGAGAACTTGTGCGGCAATATGCACTCCAAGTTCTTGGCTTTCTTGAGGTAAACATTTTGTGTATTGTTCTGAATCACAATTTGTTTGAAGTTACCCACCAAGGAATTTCATGACCCTTTTATAAACTGGTGTGCTTTTTGTCTATATTGCACTGTTACAAGTTCAAGTACCCGCACACACACATATGGGTATGATGGGTACAAAGTTTTTAATTTCAATGGTGTATTGTGTTTTGGTCATGTGGCCATTAGCCTAGTTCGTGCAGATTTAACTTTTTGCGCTAACTAACATTTGTTTCTTGAATCAATATTAGATGGTCATTTGCTTTTTGATTCTGCAGTAGAATCTTATTTCTTTGATTGGTAATTTCTTGATAGGAATTTATCTGTAAGTTTTACAGTTATTTTTCAAATTGGAATAGGAAGAATAGGAGACTTGTTGATTAGAATAAGCCGTTTAATAGCTGTCTTAGAAAAGGGGGGGGGAAATGGTTAACGTCTTGATAGGAATGAAAATGAGAGTGAAAATTCATAGATAAGTTATAGTAAAGTTATATTGAGAGTTGATTTATGAATTTATCACCTCCTTTCTAACCCCCCAATACCAAACTGACATAAAAAGGTTTCATTTTCTTGATTGGTAAGTGATGAAACTATGAATAGCACTCCGGTTTATTTGTTTGCTTGTTGCTTCTCTGTAATTTTCTCTATTTATGGTGATATTTTTCAAAATGCTATTTAGTGAACAAAGTAAGTAGCATTGTAATTCACCATTCCAGCTACAAGCATAGCTTGTTAAAGGTTTCTATATTGTATGCATGCTGCAGTGGAAGATGAGAAACAAGCCAGTATTGTTTTTATTTGTTTAGTTTCGTCAAGAAAAAGCTCAAGCTGTTAAAATATTGCCCAGTAAGTTGGTTATACTTTAGTATGTTCAACACACCCTGATATATGAGTTATTTTTGGGCTTGAACTTGAAATGTGCACAAAGCACTAGCTCTCTTCTCTACCTTGTGCTGAAATTTATTTTAATTGGGGAATAGGTGTGAAAAGGATTGAATACTTAACTGTGTGGGTGAAAGACCAAGCTTCTCAAAAGCTTCAACTGTTAGTAGAAGGCCTATGAATGGTTCCTATTTTAATATTTCTGACAAGTTTGCAACCTGAACTATAAAACAACAGACTTTTGTAACAATTCAAATCACTTTCTTCAACCATATTATATGCATTCAAATTTTGTTTTTTGTTCTTGATATTGTAGGATATCTGAAGAGGCCGTGGAAGTAAAGCATGAATTGATTGAGCTGCAAAAGCATATCTCAGCACAAGGTATTCTTGTTCAGGATTTAATGAGTGGTGTCTGCCGTGAATTGGAAGAGTGGAATCAGTCAAGCAATGATGTTGCTGAAATTCAGCAAGAACCTGAACTCCTTGAGCCCTTACCAAATGAGAGAAATGACCAGAAAATATTATTCTTGGAAAACATTGATGTACTTTTGGCTGAGCATAAGTTTGAAGAAGCATTAGAAGCATTAGAAGCTGAAGAAAACAATTCTGCAGAGTTGAAAGGCTCAGGGAATAACTCTTCAGAGGATGTTTCCTCGTACAAGTCTGCCTTGTTGGAAAGAAAGGCAATGCTTGAAGACCAGCTGGTTGGAATTGCTGAACAACCTTCTGTTAGTTTCCCCGAGCTGAAAACAGCTTTAAACGGTTTAATAAAACTTGGAAAAGGTCCTCTAGCACATCAACTAATGCTGAAGTTTTATCAGTCTCACCTCCAAAAGAGAATTGAGGCTTTGCTTCCCTCAAGTTCTCTCTGTCCTGAAACATTTCCTTCTACATTATCAAAGATTGTGTTTTCTGTAATATCACTGACAATAAAGGAATCTGCTTTGATTTTTGGAGATAATCCTGTTTATACCAACAGAGTTGTTCAGTGGGCAGAGTGGGAAATTGAATATTTTGTACGAGTGGTGAAAGAGAATGCACCCTTATCTGAGACTGTTTCTGCCTTACGTGCTGCTAGCATTGGCATTCAGGCTAGTCTGAACTACTGCACAATCTTGGAATCACAAGGATTGAAATTGTCTAAATTACTGTTGGTGCTTCTGCGTCCTTCTGTTGAAGAAGTTTTAGAATCAAATTTTAGACGTGCTAGAAGAGTAGTACTTGACATGGCTGAATCTGCTGAATGTTGCCCGTTGTCACCACAGTTTGCATCTTCACTTTCTGCAATTGCTAGTTCATCTAGTAGCATGCTTGTTGAGAGTGGAATGCGATTTATGCACATAGTTGAAGTAAGTAACTATATCATATGATATGCCTATTTTCAAATGGACAATAATTATGTTATTTTGCCTACACACTGTTTTCTGTGATGTAATTATGTAAAGTTTTGCAGGATAAGAAAAGCCTTTGCTTTAAATTTTGCCTTGTTTCCTTTTCCATTTTCTCCCTGCTAGCTCTGTTATTAAAACATTTATTCTAGAGATATGCAGCATACTGTTGACCCTCATCTCAACAACATATGTAATAAATTTGTCTGTTTGATAAGAAACTATTGATTAAGATCCTCATGGTGTATATCAGGTTTTAGACCTTTAGTAAATGTTCCTTGATATCCATGATCTTCTGGGCATGAGGAATTAACTAAAGTATTGACAGTTGATGTGTAACTAGTACTAATGACAGTGCAACATATGTTCATACTTTTGCGATAATGTCAATATGGTCCTTTTATGTATGTTCACTTGTTTTGTTTATATCTTATTATGTATGTTAAAGAGATTGTCTTCACTTGAGTGCAAATGAATGAACTTGCTTGTAATTTTTCTCTGTCTTGCTATAACAGGAGATATTGGAACAGCTAACGCCAACGGCTAGTTTGCATTTCGGAGGAAATGTACTGAATAGAATCTTACAACTATTTGATAAATACATGGATGCTCTTATCAGAGCACTACCAGGTCCTTCTGATGATGACAATCTTCCAGAACTGAAAGAGGTCGTGCTTTTCAGAGCTGAGACTGACTCAGAACAACTTGCAATATTGGGAATAGCATACACGATATTGGATGAACTGTTACCAAATGCTGTGTTATCAAGGTGGATGCTGCAAAGTGAAAGCAAGGCCAAGGAACCACATAGTGGAGCGACAGAGAATGTAACTTTCAATTCAAATGCTAGTGTAGAATTGAAGGAGTGGAGGAAACATCTTCAGCATTCTTTTGACAAACTTCGGGATCACTTCTGTCTGCAATATATTGTTACTTTCATCTATTCAAGAGAGGGAAAAACACGGTTGAATGCACATATTTACTTGAGTGATAACATAGAGGATCTTTCCTGGGATTCTGACCCACCACTGCCTTCGCTTCCATTTCAGGTCTTTATTCTTATTTTTCTGCTGCCCTTGTTTTTGTTCTCTTTTTGTTTCTTTGATCATCCCTTTGCGTTTCCATGTTTCCTTTTTGGTAATGTTAGCTGTTGATTGCATGTTTTTTCAGTCATTACTAGAAATTGATTTTCTGAATGAAGCTGTGGCTGTTATTTGCACACTAATTTGATAATTTCTTGCATTATGCTATTTTACTGAGATATGTATCTGTGCATCTGTCGGTCTGTATATATTAATTTACATGTTCATATTGAATTCTGGTGTTTTGTTTTAGTACTGACACGTATAGCTATATTTTCAGGCATTGTTTGCAAAGCTGCAACAATTAGCAACTGTGGCTGGAGATGTATTACTTGGGAAAGAGAAAATACAGAAAATGTTGCTAGCTAGATTAACAGAGACTCTTGTCATGTGGTTGTCTGATGAGCAAGAGTTCTGGGGTGTATTAGAGGATAATTCAGCTCCTCTAAAGCCACTTGGTTTGCAGCAGGTACTTTATATATATATATATATATATATATTTATGAATAATTGAACACTTTTATGTCCAAAATCTGTCATCCAAAATACTTTTAGGTCTTAAGCTTTACCCAGCACAGTCTTGATGCATCATTTGTAGAATATTTGGTTAAATCAACATTTTCTCACAAATAGTGTCGTTTATTTGGCTTGTCAAATAAATAATTGTGATGGTTATCATGGGAGCCTTAGATTGCATCTCGAGAATTTGTTATCAACCACAACTGAAGATATAATGCATTTCATTCATCATTCATTCGTTTGATGTTATGTCTGCAGTATTATTATGCAATAAAACCTATTTTTAGAGAAAATTACTTTATATCATGCTATTATTGCTCTTTCCCATTGGAAAAATTGTTATAGAGAATTATTCTCTTTCAATTTAGTTTGGTAAAATTTTGTGGATAGGGTTTCTTTCTCTGCACTCCTCTCACCCATAGCTGTCTTTTTGTGACAGTTAATTCTTGATATGCACTTTACTGTTGAAATTGCTCACTTTGCGGGGTATCCATCTCGACACATCCATCAGATAGCATCAGCTATCACTGCACGTGCCATCCGGACCTTCTCTGCTAGGGGCATAGATCCACAAAGGTATTCCTCATTCTGCATTTACCATTCCTTGTCGTCAGTTGTATTGTGTTCTAGTATTCTAACACCAATCATTTTTCATGATCAATTATCAGTGCACTTCCTGAGGATGAATGGTTTGTGGAAACTGCAAAGTCAGCAATAAACAAGCTCTTGCTTGGGGCATCAGGGTCTGAGGCATCCGACACCGATGAAGATCACATCATTGTTCATCACGACGAAGTTGTCTCAGACTCTGATACTGATTCATCCCTGTCTTCTATGGAATCAACAGAGTCTTTTGCATCTGCTAGCATGGCAGAACTTGACAGCCCCTCTAACTTGTCTGATCCAGATAATTGATTTTTTTTCCCTAGATTATTTAAAATATAGAGTAGTTGTAGTTTGAGATTTTGAGAAAAATGTAAGTGTCCTCAGTTATCAAATTTGCAACGTCATGGCATATTGTAGGACATGTTCATAGACTTTGCTAGGGGATAGGAAGATCCCTTGGATTTAAATTAGAGTTGAAGAGTAAGTGTTATGTGTATATTTTGAATGGAGGGTAAGGTTGCACATTCCGTTTTTATCCCCCCCTCCCCCTTATTATTTTATATTTCTTTCCTCTCATCCTTAACACCTCTTCCCTGAATGCATTAAATGCGTTTAATAAAATTAATTAAATCAAAAATTCATTTATGAAAGTATATTAAATGCAAAAGTTAATGCATTTTGAAAATTAATTTCCAGAATGCTTTAAATGGGTTTCATAAATGAATTTTTGGAATGCATCAAATGTTTTTTTTATACCGAGAATGCATTAAATATGTTAGGTAAATTAATTTTTGAAATGCATTCATATTGACATTTATTATATGATAAATGTTAACCGGTGTTCTTACAACATTGATTAAAGAATTAAATGGAGTTTTTTTGGGTGCTAAAATGCATCTTCAAATGATGTTAACTTTAGTCTTTTTGACGAATCTTTGTATTTATATGAAAGACATGATGTTTTATGTAGCTTCTACTGTCAACTTGAGTAATATGATGAATCCTTATTCAATGTGATTCATATGGAAAATATGATGTTGCTTCATGCATCGTTATGATGTTGTCAACTCTAGTCTTATGATGAAATCTCATTACTTGTGAATCATATGGAAGACATGTTGTTGCTCCATTATGATGGTGCTTCAAACTTTTGAAGCTTTCTTGCATATTGTGTTCTACTTTGAGAAAGTTGTCTAACGTAGATGAAAAATCACTAAATGTTCTTCTTATGAGAATATTTGATGAGATAAATGATAAACTTGTATTCCAAACATTCTAATATGTGCTTGTTGCAACTTTTAGGTCTAATAGTGTGTTTGATTTATTTGACCCTTTGGATGACCAAATTGGCCTTCTATGTCTTCACGAGAATTGTTAATAATTATATCCTTGACATTTAAGTACTGGTCTCGTATTAGTTAGACCACTACAACATAAACAATCTTTAGAGTATTGTTGTTGTATTATATTGTGAGGAAAAAATGACATCTTTATCTTTATGATAAATTTCATCCAAAATTGAAGCCATATTAGCTCATGACTTCTTCATGAAAGATGTAGATCTTTATTTTAGCTATCCATAACCAATGAGATAATCTCAAACACACTTATACGACTGAAGCAATCTTTAGATTACTACACACATGTCAAATTATCAAGGTAAATCAACATCTACAACTTTAGGTTCAATTTTGTCCATGATCAAATTTGTATCAGATTATGACTTGTTCATAAAAGATGAAGAACTTTCTTCAAGATTTCCTTAGCCACCAAGAACAATTCAAATGCATTTTTGAAACTTCAGATACGAGGTTTAGAATGAATTCATCTTGTTGATAAAGTTTCATTTTGAGTGTGTAGTAGTTATGTTGTTCTTCATGTCATATTCATTTTGTAGATATTCATATCATTCCTTCCTCGAATGTTACTTTGAGTTGAAGTTGATTTTTCAATCTTGTCTATTTCTGAACTTTTTGCTTTCTCATAATTGTTCTATTGAGAGAAATGTTCTTCTTGTCCTTGAGTTGGTGATTACTTCTCACGTATGAAGTTTTCTCTTCATTCAATGAGTTATTGACTTCATTGCAGTATATATCCAAGGACACTATAAGTCTTCCTTTTGAGCTTTCAAGCCTGTCATCTTTCTGAGTGACTCATATAATCCTTTTGAGTATATTTCAATTGTTGTTCTTTTCAGAACCTGTATTTCTGAATACATTTAAAAAAACTCATCAATAGGCTTAGATTTAGAAGGCTTATGATTTGGGCTCTTAGAATGTGTTCAGAAGGTTTGTAAGAATCTAAACACAAAAAGAGTTATGGACTCAATATGTACATGATAAAAACTTGTGTTGTAACTTGAATGTTTATCTTCTCTCTTTGTTATACCTTAATGCATATCAACCAATTCTTAATTGTGAAATCTTTAAGAATAGATTTTATAATATACACAAATCTTCTTATAACGTTTACCATTGATTTTTTCTTCTTCTGGAATTTAGTTTTTATACTACATTTATCACAAGAAACTCACTAGTATTGGCTTAGTTGTAAGAGAAATTAGGGAACTTAATTAAAGTATTAGGTTCAAATGTTAGAGTTGCCATTGTACAAAAAATATATCCTAAACATTGAACCGTATACAAAATAAAATAGAGATATCGAAATGTCCAATAATAGATGAGGGTTTGTGTAAGATAATACAAATTTTTTCCATTAATAATTACTAGTATGTTTAATTCTTTCATTTTATTTTTATACTAGAAATATTGTAAAAAAAACTCGCTAATACGTGCTTAGGGATAAGGAGAAGTAGGTAGCTCACATAAAATTTTAGGGACCAATTTTAGCGCCACCATTACACATACACAAAAAAAAAAAAAAATCCTAAACCCTATACTTAGGGGTGGAAATAGGCTGAGCTGAGCTAGGCTTTGCTAGGCCTGAGCTTGATTTGGATTAAAAGTATATGGTATGAGCTTGGTCTGGTTATTTGTCAAAGACTTTTTTAAGGGTTTGAGTCTGACCTATATAACAGCCTTGCTTGACCTACAAATATGTTTTAAGGACTTAGTTTGTGATATTTTAACACTAAGACAAATGTAAAAATATGTATGTGAGACTTTATAAGAATCAAATCTAACTTATTTATATGATATAAATACATTTTTAAGGTTTAATATATATAATATTAATGATCTTATTTAAAAATATATTTTGCAATAAAATATTTAAATATGATAGTTTTTTGTTTTCAATAAACTTAATTATAAACTTTATCTTATTTTTTTTATAGATTAACATGATTAAAATTTAAAAAGACAAATGAGTGCAAGATTTTAATAAATAACCTAGGCCTAATCTATTTAACTAAATAGACTTTAATTTACAAAAAACATTGTCCTGACCTATTTTCTAAGATTTAACCTATTTTCACTCCTACTTACATATACTCTATACAAAATTAAACAAATATAACAAAGGGTACAATAAATCAAGGGTTTGTATAAGGTAATCCAATAATTTTCCATTAATAACTGCTAGATATATTTTTTTAAAAATGTTACATTATCATATCTAATACTTATTAACAGAAACTTATCATTTACCATACTCCATAATACTACGTTATACATACCCTTAAATCAAAGATTATGTTGCTCTTCAACTTCCTGATTCACACTCTCAACCTCATTCTCTTCCAAAGACCTGCCCATGGTTTCCCTAGTGAAAAAGTAGGTGATCACCATTCCCAATAAGCAGACCCCTCCAAGTATAATAAGGGACACTTTCATCCCAATTCCCTTCGGGTACCCATTCTCCTTCTTTCTATGTGAAGCCCAAAGAAACCCCACAGACCCAATAATTGCCCCAACCTTGCCAACTGCCCCAGAAATGCCATGACAACTTGACCTAAACCTAGCAGGAAAAAGCTCAGCCGGTACTATGAAAGTGGTAGTGTTGGGCCCAAAGTTGGCAAAGAAAAAAGCAAGCCCATACAACACCATGAACCCTTTATTCTCATTATGTTCCTTGGTGGTCCAATAAGAGTAATAGGGAATCCCAATGGCGAAAAAGGCCAATGCCATGAAGAAAAAGCCCATCATTTGGATTTTGACCCTTCCCCATTTATCGATGAAATACATTGAGAAGAAGTAGCCAGGAATTGTGGAACAAACAGCAATAACGGCTTGGATCCATGCAGCATGGAAAGCCTCTTGATACACATCCACGTCCTCCTTTTTGTCTAGGTAGCGTTTGTATATTTCACTTTGGAACAAAACTTGGCTATAGAACACAATGTCCACAAGGAACCATGTGGAAGAACATGCAAATAGGTCACGACCGTGCCTCCGCAAGAATTCCCTTGAAAGTAGAGGGTAAGGATGTGGGGTTGGTGGCAAAGGATGTTCTTCAGCAATCTGGCTCAGTGTTACATCAAGGACTTTCTCCATGTCCTTTGCTGCTTGCATCACATTTTGCTCCACTAATGCTGTGTACCTAATGATTGCACATCACAATCTTTAGTTAAGAAACATAATTAATAACTCATTATTAATAACTCAATATCTTAATTTATATTGAGATTATTGTGTGAGTTTAATTTTAATATACTGATGAGATTGACTATTAATTAAAAATAGTCTTGCATATATAACATTTAAAATAATTATTATAACGAGAAAAAATATTATAAACTGATAATTTAAAATATTTTATATCATCATTCAATTATAATTCATAATATGATAAGTTTATTAACTTTTATAATAATTATTTTAAAAATTATATTAACAATTACTTATAATTGAATAACAATATAAAATTTTTTACACTACCATTAAACTCTATTATAATAGCCAACAATCATACAATTTATGATATTATTATTAAATAACATTAAAAAACTTTTTTAAAGTCTAAATTAAAAAAATGGGATTTAAACTTGAAATCTTGAACAAATTATCCAAATTTCACTGTTAGGTCGAGTTTAGTGGGATGTAAAATTTTAGTTAGATTATATTTTAATTAAATTCTTATTTTTAAAAGCTTAGTATAATACAGTGTATGTTTTTAGACCTGTTTGGATGTTAGCTTCTCTAGAAGTACTTTTAGAAGAGAAAAGTAAAAAGAAAAAAATAAAATGAGCTTTTTCATAAGTTAAAATAAATATTCCATTAGTTAATTTGTAGATGTCATCTCATCTTTTAGAGAAGTTACATTGGTAAGCTTTTACAAATTAGCTAATAGAGAGCTTATTTTTACTTATGGAGAAGCTCATCTCATCTTTTTGCTCTTATTTTCTTCTTTTAGAAATGCTTCTAGATAAGTTTATCCAAACTAGTCCTTTATTTATTTATTGTATCTGGTCCCATGGCGCACAGTCTAATTGGTACTTGGTGCGTACGGGTCAAGACACGGCATATACATTATTATTTTTTTATTATTCAAATTCAGTAATGCATTGTTTATGAAATGTTTGACTTTGACAAAAAAATACTCTTACTTTTCCCTAAACACTATGAAGAAGGTGATTTTTTTTTCTTCATTCAAACGAAATTATTATTTTTAAATTATTTTTCAACAAGCTTACCCAAATAAAATTTGATTATGATTATAATAATAATCAATTATACATATATTTGATTATTAAAATAATATAATTTTCACAATTATCATTTTTAATTATATATTGTTGCCTTTAGTCAATTCCTAAAACTCTTAATATAATATATTTATTATAAATAAGACAAATAATGGTTGAGGGTGGTTAATGTAATAAATTAACCTAAATTCAAACAAACGATTGATAATATTTTGATTTTTTATAATATCAAACATGAATAACGCGAGCTCCTTAAACAACTCTATAATTAATCAACCTTGCCATTTTTTCTTTTCGGCTAACGCAACCTGGCATTCTTTAATTTTACGGGTGCACGTGCGGTTCTTGGTCTTTTTGGTGTAACAAACTTGATTTGATAAATGCGAAAATTTCAACGACATGGATGATGGACCTGATCAATAAGAATACGAAGCTAACTCTATTTTTCCCTTGATTAAAACAATTCTAATTAATAAGTGGCTAAACTGAATAACTGATTCCTTGCACGCCCAAGACAAGGACTAATAAGTGCATACACAAAATAAAATGAGTTACATTTTTTAATTAAAAATTTAGTTTAGTTGAGTTTCGGAAATTTATTAAAATTAATTAGGACATACCTAAAAAGACTTAAAAAATGTTTATAAAAATACATACACATTATTGATTAACAAAGATTATATGACAAGTTATTTAAGTTAATTTTTAATTTCTTTACAAGCGGATAAACTTGTTTAAGTATTCGATAAATAATTTTTTAATAGTTTTAAATATTTTTTTAAAAAGTTATTTAAAATATCAATTTTTAAATTTTTAAAATTTTATTCGTCTTTTATTCTTAAAATATTTATTAAATATATTTAATTATTCTTGTTAAATAAAACATGAATTTATTGTTTATTTATTTATTTTTCACCCATTTCTCCTACATAATTTTATTTTAATCATTGTATTATTTATAATATTTATTTTAGTATTTCAATATTATTCTTCAATAAATTGACAATGATAAATATTATATTTATTTTATTTTAATTTTCTATTATTTTTGAATAATTTTAATCATATAATTTATTAGACTCTTAAACAATGTGAGAATTTGTGATTTTCGGTTGAGATTAAGGGAAAGGCTGGACTAGACTAGTGCTAATATTTCAACCTCAAATTCAACAAACATCTACGATCTCTATATTCGAAAGATTGTCTAACTAGATGTTTAATTAACCGTCACAATTTATCCTTCTAAAAATGCCTTATTTTATTAAGATAAGAATGTGTTTATGAACCATGTCTGAATTTAACTCTTAAGCGATATGTAACTTTATAATAATTACAACATAACTATTAAGATAATTAACATAATACAAGTGATGATATCTATACATCTTATTTTATGTTTTTGCTCTTTTTTACACATTAATTGTGAAAGAAATTCAACAAGGATAAACATCAGCTCGTCTTTGTCAATTCCGTTTTATACGGTTCTACACCAGAACAAGCAATTCATTATATAAACACAGCGAGACAACATCCCTTTCATTCATATTCAACTAATGGACGCAAGAAATTAAAGCAATAAATAAGTGATAATAATAACAAGAGTTTAATAATTATGTTTATTTTATTTCATCATTTAATCATAACTAATTATTTGAATTATTTTTAAGTAGTTATTTTAAAAATTATCAAATTTAACATATACGATGGATTATATTAATTGTGTGTAAAACTTTTTATATTGTAATTTTTTTTCTAATAATAATAAAAAAAAAGATTAATTAAAAAAAAAAAGATGTGAACGTGGAAAGTCAAGAAGTGAATGGAAGCAGGTACCTGGCGGTTTCGGGCATTAGCATGCGCCAGTAGTAAGTCATGGCTGCGGGGACAGAACCGAGCATGAGTATCAGTCTCCATGCCACGTCAGCCTCGGAATTCTTGTTCGCTGCGCCGAATATGGAGCACACTGCCATAGTCACGGTGGAGCTGGCCAATATGCCAAACCCTTGCATCGAAAACACCGCCGCTATGAACGACCCTCTTGTCTTCTTGTTCGCAAACTCCGACATTATGGTTGAAGACAGAGGGTAGTCTCCTCCAATACCCAGCCCCAAGAAAAACCTAAGCCATATAAACCATTGCCATATTTAACAATTTTATAATTATTAGTACTACTCATTAACAAAAACTTTATAGAGAAAATATATTTTTATAGACTTTGCTCAAATAAGATAAATTAATATACATGACAAAGTTAGTATTTTGAATTATTGGTAACAATGCACGGCAGACCTGAAGAAGCCAAGAGTGAGGAGAACGCAGGTTTTTCTTATGCAAATGGAGAAGCCAGAAGCCAAGGAGCTGAAGACCATCAACAAAAGGGCGAATCCGTATACTCGCCGTCGCCCCTTGAGGTCGCCAAGTCGGCCAAATACCAGCTGGCCGACGGCGGTGCCCAATAGGGCGACGGCGACCAAGGCGGACACGACCTCCGGTGGGGTCTCGTACTGGTATTCGCCTTCACGGTGGCCGTAATATACCCTTCCGATTATCTTGATGATGAGAGTGATTGAGAAGAGGTCGTAGGCATCGGTGAAGAGCCCCATCCCTGCAATGATGATGGCTTTGAAGTGATAGTATTGTGTCTTTGCTGTGTCTAGGGCAGACAACACCTTCAACCTAGCCATTGAGCTTCTTCAATATTATTCCCTTAAATTCTATCTATGTATATGATATGTGAAATACTGTTTGTGGTTATGGCCTATGGGAGTTTTGTGCCATGGTCGTTTAGTTTCTGACTTTTGTTAATTGGTCTCAATATATATGTGTAAGCATATGTTTTGCTTAAGTATGAAGTGAGGCACCTAATTAATAATATAAGGGCCACAATTAATGTTTGTGCTTTAGCGGGGAAGTTTCGGGCATGTTGGCGTATATGCTATTTTCTCGTGGGATTAGTTTGTTGTATTTATACAGGAAATTGTAGGGAAAATTAATTGGATTTTAAGTCAATGCCTAATGTTGTGAAGAGCCAATTGGATCTTAAGTCAAACCCATGACTGCATCTTTATACTAAAGATGCGAATCAAATGCATCCTTGAAACGTTTTACGTTTATATTATATTTGCCATCTGCAGTTGCCGGCGTCATCAAGGGGTCCAGGTTTGCAGTCTGACCCATTTTTTTAATTAGTGGCAAAGCTTAAAACTATAAAGCATAGACGATCAGGGGCAGAACTCGACAATTTTTTTCTGAGGGACCAACAATAAAAATTATAACGTGTAAATTAAATATAATAATTTTGATAATGTTATTTTATAGGTAATTCTTTTTAATGGCATTTTATAGGTAATTTTAAGCATTTAATGATATTATTTTTTGATATTTAACTATATTTTCTTCTTCTTTATTAATAACACTTTAGTTTTTTTTATGACTTGGGCTCTCATGTATATACTACTGAATTAAAAAAAGAAAGATGTAACACCTCAATTTTTTTTCCTGAAATATAACTTTAAAATTATTTAAATAATAAATAGAGTAAATTATACTCATACTTCTTGTGTTTTCTCAAATTTCACCTGATATTTCTCTATCTTTTCAGATTACTTTTACCCCTCTATTAACACTGTTAACTAACGTCAATTGAAATATGTGACCAGACAAAATTATCCTTACATTTTAATTGTAAAATCCAAATTATCCATTCCCAATTAATTTGAGAATTTAAGATTCACGTTTTATTCCTCCTCACCATTTGTGAGCACTGTTCATTTTTCTCTTGTTGGCGAGTTCTTCTTCAGCGTCCAGGAGGTACGAGTTTCTCTTTCTCTCACGACGTTCACGTTCCATTCCTCTTCACCGTTCCTGTTTCAGTTCGCGAATTTTCTATTGTTCCTCTTCTAGTTCGCGACGTTCATGAGTGCCTTCGTTTGTCTTCCTCTTCGACGTTCATGAGCACTCTGTTTCTCTTCCTGTTCCATGATTTCTGTTCACGCTGAGGTTATGTTTGTAAGTGACCACTAGACCTTATATATATGTTATTTTTTAAGATTATTTATTTAATTTTGATTGTTTATTGTTACCTATTTTTGAATGAGGTTTCAATGGAGGACCAGTTTGGGACCACATATGATTTTTAAAATCATTTATTTATTATTGTTGATTAAAATGGTGTTGATGTTTGGGACAACAGGAAACGCAATGGATGAACTGGAAATCATTTGTTTATTATTGTTGATTAAAATAGTGTTGATATTTGAGACTATAGGAATACAATGGATGAACTGGAATACATAGAATACATGACTGTGTGAACAATATTGCTAATAATTTAGACTTGTCATCATGTCACCCTTTTATTTTATGATTTTGTTCTACCGCTAGTGGTAAAATTTTCCCCTTAAGACTAATCGTGATGTGCTGAAAATGTTTGTTGAGAATCAAAAGTCAGTTCATATGCATGTTAGTAGGACAAAAGATGAGAAGAAGGTTGTTAACACTGCGTACCAACAAAGTGGTTCATGTCCAACAAAAATTTGAGTTTACGTCCAACTACATAAAAAACAAAAAAGAAGCAAGAGTATTAAAATATTTTTAGGTTGAGAGGAAGAAGATGAAAGTATTTAGACATAAATTTTCATTAAAAATCATGACCAGCATGTGCCTAATTTCTGTTACATTATTAAACGGTGTTTAGGAAGGAGGGGGTCTAGGTGTAATGTGAGCTAAACAATTAAGGAATTTTTTGTAGGATGCAAAAAGGGAGGGGTATTAGGTGAAATTTAAGCAAAACACAGAGGGTGTGAATGTAATTTATTCTAATAAATATTATGTAATTCGCTTCATTAAATTTAGTTTTCATTTTTAAGTTGATAAAATATCTCAATATTTTTTTTTTTTGGGAAAAGAAGGAACATATATATATATATATATATATATATATATTGCATTTTATTTAGGGATGCAAGGATAGTTAAAAAACTCACGAATAAAGGATATTGTCAAAAAACAGTCTCTATTGAAAAATCATTTCGACAGTTATTGCCATTTTCTTCCACCTTTACACAATGTTCTAATAAATGATTGTTAGACTCAAGTGTTTGAAGAATCAGAAGAAGACAAGTTTTGATATTTGATTCATGCTTTGTAATTTTCATTTCTTTTGTAAGCTTGGTTCATTAAAAGGAATAATCTAATAATCCTTTGCAGCTACTAAAATAATCAAACCAACATGCATTCATACTTAGGATTAAAAACATAAAAAATATATGCATTTGATTAGAAATACATTGATGTGTTTTAAACATGCATAAAAGGTTTCATGACTGATATAATCGATTACATAAGTGATATAATCGATTACATAAGCCTTATGCATAAATCTGTTCAGTCTGAGAAGTGGTTTAATCGATTACCACTTAATCGTAATCGATTAAATTGTGCTAGAGAGAAAAATGCACTCCACTATGATAATTGATTAAAAGTCATTATAATCGATTACCTCTGCTTGTGATTTTCACTGGTGTTCTGGAATAATCGATTACAAGATGAGATAATCGATTACTTTGTTCTTTGAAGTTTTCCAGAATAGTTATGAACACTTTAATCGATTAAGTTGTCGAATTAATCGATTACTTGAGTTAAAATAATTGATTACATTAGCGAAATAATCGATTACAGTCTGTTAAATCTGTTTTTTTATAAATAGACATGCATTGACTCTGAGTTTAAGAGACAGATTTCGAGAGCCTTCATTTCATACAAGTGTATTAACATTCTCTGAGTGCTCCAAAGCTTTAAAAAGAGTCTTTTAAGTTGTGTTGTTCTTACAAGTGAGAATCATGAAGCTTGAATAGAAGAAAGTTGTGTTAGTGATCATTCATGCATTGAGATGTGTCAAGATCATTCAAGAAGGCATTGCATTCATCACCAGGTTATAAATTTCGTATTAAATCCTTTATGCTGCAAAGGAATTTAAGGTGATATCCTTCTTGAACCTCAAGCATTATTCTTTGTGAATTTTTCTTTTGTATTTTACTGTTTGTGTTGAATTTTTCCATGTAACAGTTTGGATTTCTTTAAAGCATTACTAGATAGGGTTTCTAGTGGGTAGAACTGAGTAGTGTTCTCAGGTTCTAGGTCTTTAGATAAATCTTGGGATTAGATTTAGAATTTTGCCTAGGGTGGGTAAAAGAGACTTGGCTGATTGCTTGTAAAGAATTGAAACTTGTTAATGGAACTCTAATCTGGTTTAGATTAGAAGACAAATTGGATGTAGCCTCAAGTGGTTAGAGGTGAACCAGTATAAATTTGTGTGTGTTTGTGTTTTGAGTTACATTACATTCAATTGCTTGTAATATTATTTTGTGTGTCAACTCAAACTTTGTTTCAGCACAAGAGTTAAGTGATTGGAAAAGAAAAATTTGCTTATTAAAGTTGTTTTGATTTAAGATACGATCCAAAGTATTTCTTTCGCTGAGTTTGAATTTCAAGAAAAGTTAAAAAGTGTCAAAAACCAATTCACCCCCCCTCTTGGTTTATTAGATTAGGTATTCATTGTATTTTCAATGATAATTTATAAAGAATTAACTTGCACAAAATAAAATGATGATGAATTGAAAGAAAATACGTAATCATACATACTGAATCTTAGTGACCCTTAAGGTATAAACATAGATGTATCAAGGTCATTACAACTGTTAGAAAGAAAATAAAATATTCACCACCCCCAAAATATTACACACTATTACCAAAAGAATTAATAGAACCAAATATCTTGACACTGAGTATAGAAATCTTTTCACCCCAAATATACATAAAAAGGAAACAATCATACACTCAGAGCAGTCACTACCCAAGACCCACAAGTGATATGTAGTGTGTGCCTCCACGGTGATCGGTGATATCTGAGGCTCATCTAACAACAAAAAGTGGTGCCGGATGTAACTAAAGTGTGCGTGGAGGCACACCTCTTCCTCCATTGTATAACTGTAGCAATATCTACTATTCCATGTGAACATTCTCCGTGGATGCTCCATGACCTCCCCCTGAAATGGTGGTTGCAAGGGTGAGTCATCTGCTTCTCAAACACCCCAAACAACATGCAATAGCAAACAAAACTAAAGCATATTATTTACGTAACCACCATGTATGGTTGTCTAAATAAATAACACTCTTGCATCCTAAGCGCGTAACTATCACACTTATTTCACAATAAAGCCCAATCATTGCCACCAATCCTTCCAGGTCTTGATGGTCTTACAAAATCATGTGAATGACAATCGAGAGTGATCGCTACATACGGATATATTGTACATCGATCCCTCATCTTCCAACTTAAAAAGCATAGTCTCGGAGTCTGTTAGGAGTAGCAAAGTGAGGTCTCTGAGTTACCCGTGCTAAATGAGTGCACGGAATGTTGGGTAGTCACTACTCACTAATTCCCCTAGGTTCTTCGAACCTGTCTGACCACTATACTCCAGTGTATCTCTATCCATCATCTACTTCCTCAAGGTAACCTCACATTCTCATAAAAGGAAATAGAATCACTGCTTCCTTAATCTTTATCCGATCCTCTTGATTGTTACTGCTGCATCGTGTGCATAGTCCTCGTGTCACGTGCTTCAACGAATGCATACAAACAAACAAACAAACAAATAAGAAAGAGAGACGATTCAGACCTACGTATTATTCTCATGGAACCAGTCATGGTCCCTTAAGCGGTAAAACCGCTTGTCACACATAACAATCGAACAACATAACGACTATAATTATTGATATCTAAACAAACATAATAAACAATTTGTCGAGGGTTGAACATCTCTGGAGCCAAATCACAAAGCGTACAAATAAAAATGGTAATATGCATACATATATATAATATACAATAAATTATTATGCCACAAATATAATTGCTAGAGTTCACACTCTGCCGGTCTTACCATTCAACAACAACAATAATAAATATATGTGCACACATTTAAGTAATTTTATCAACAAAGAATCATCACAATTTTAGAGCATGCATCAGTCATCAGAGTTTGCAGTTTATCTCAGCAATCATATAACTATTAAATCAACAGTTTTAAAAATAAATAATTCTAAAATAATTTATCTAGAAGCACAAATTTCAATGTTAAGCTATCTAAAGTTACTCTGCCACTCCATTTTATAAAGTTTCACCACTAGCTTATTTTCAATGTTCTAGGTGTTTCGAGAATCAAATTTTCATAAATCTTATATGTTACCCTACATTTTCAAACCTAACAAACCCATTTTTGAGGTCAAAACTTTAACAAAAATAGTTCATACTACTGTAACACTTAGTCCAAATTTGTAACAGATTTCCATTCTACAAAAGACCCTTAAACTTTTTTTATTCATAACCTTTACTAGAAAACTCCTATTTAAGTGAAATTTAAGGCTAACTCTATGTTTTAACATCCAAAAAACTCATATTGATATAAAAACTCAAGGAAAACAACTCAACCTGCAGATTTAGGACAGGGCAGCAAGCAGAGAATTTCAAGACAACATGTTCAAAGAAGTTTAACAACAAGCATAAGGTTCAATAGTTGGAGAGACCCCTTTTACCTCTTGATGAAACTCACAAAATTTAGAAGGAAGAATGAGAGATTTTCATCAGGTTTCAAAGGTTTCTCTTCATGAGTAAAAATGATAATTTTAAGTTACTAGAAAAACAAGAAAATGAATACAACTCAAGTCTAGAATGAAGAATGTAACTTGTTTACCTAAGCTTGATGGATCAATGGCTCAAGAACACTAGAAAGAGCTTGGAAGAAGAAGCAAAATGGACCTCTCTCCCTGAAGGTATAACTCGTGTAAAGTGGGAGAATGAGGGGTTCCAATTTGATTTGTTTTATGAGCTAGGAGATAAGGTGTAGGCTTCAATGCTGGCAAGCTCATTAACACTTGAATGACCCCTAGCTGGCCATGTTTCAACATGCCACTCCATGCCTCAAATGAGTGGTTTTACTTTTTGCAAAACTACAAAAAATGGAGGGATAAGATTTACCAAAAATGGGTATTTTTTAAACCAAAATAGTAAATCTATCTTAATCGCCTAAGTTATTGCGCTAATCTCCCTAGGAATAAATGTACCCAAAGTTAAATTACAATGTTGCTACATATGAAATTTTTATTCAGACAATTTTCAAATTTCCGCCGACTAACTAAATAAATTATTTACACTAAAAATAAATATGACTAACACGAAACTTATACAATTAATATCATACAGAGAATAAATTAAATCACGCAGACATATAACTAAATTACACAATGCAATTTTACACGTGTAGAAAAAAAATTGAAAAGAAAATTTTAGGGTATTACACAAGATATTATGTTTTTTTTATGCAAAACAAAATTTGCACAAGAATATGTAAAAAATATCAAAATTTTCTATGGATTGATTTAATGAATTTAAGGAAATAGTAATACTTTTACCCAAATCATAGAAAATTTAGCACACAAAAATTAAAAATAGAAGAATTAAAAAACAAAAGAAATTTTCATGAAAAACACAAGAAAATTTCATATGCAAGAAAATTCTATAGATTTAAGATATATTATATACACTTTCTTAAAGAATAAAGATATTATAAAAGTCATAGAAAAAATGAGTTTGAAGGATGAAAAAAAATGTATAGAAAGTAATATTAATGTGTAATGTTTAAAATTAACCATAACTATTATATTGATGTTATCAAAAGCAAAAACTTAGAAGTCTAGGTTAAAGTGATTTCAAATGAGTGATCCAACTTTAATGCTTCTTAGTTGAGCACAACCTCCTAGCGGTATACTCCCCTTAATGCATAGTTCGAAATCATCACAATAATAACCACATGCATTCCATGTATGGATAAACTTACCAAAACAAAATAACACATATACAAACAAATGATTTCAAATTAAAAGAGAGAAAACTAAGTTTTATAAACTTCGAAAATACTATCCATAAGAATCAATAGGTTGTAAGAAAAATCAGTTCATATTGTATTGATAACCACCAATAGCCAACAACATCATAGCTCAACTATCTCAATTAGTATAAACAACATGCTTTTAATTTAACATAAAATCCTTAACTATTATTATCTACAACATAGTTTCATCATCAATAATTATCCCATGAACCATCAACATCATGATTCACATTTAAACATCAATTATCACAATCCTTAATTACCGTAATACAATCACCAACTTCATAACCGATCTACATCATAAACACTAGACAAACTGAATCATCAAATACTAGTTTATCTCATGGAATTTCAACATCATATGAGCAATCTTCCATAGACAGGGGTGGAACTAGGATTGAAAAATAAAGAGGGGGGGGGGGGGGGGGGAGAGCAATAATTAATGACAAATTTTTTGAAAACTTATTTTTATTTGTCAGTAACAACCAATTGATCAATAAAAGAAATTAAAAAAAAATTAAATTATCTATATAAATATTTAAATTGATTACATTTTTTCACATACAATACAAGTTAACACATGGAAATAAAAAAAAACTTCATTTTATGAGATAAGAAACAAATAAAATTATCAAACATGCTTGCTAAAATTACAATATGAGAAAAAGAAATATGCACTAATAATGTAAAATAATTTTATAAAGTCATCTAATAACAAATTATTTTGTATAGTAAACTTGTTGACTTTTTATAATAACTAAAAAATCAAATAAATAATAAATTATGATTAAATGATGAAATAAAATTATTTTATATTAACAATGCATAATCATTAAACTCTTATAATATATTTGTGTAAGTTTATATCGGTTACTTAATTGAATATGATATGTTCTATTAATAAAATAATTTAGTAAAATATTTCAATATTTCTACTAGTAAAATAATTTAAAAGTTTCATTTAAATTGATGCTTCAAAATTTTATCCTATATTTTTTTAAGGATAAAGCCCGCAGATCACGTACAATGTTTGTAAAGCCTCTAAAGTAGAATAAACTCTTATCTAATAATTAAAAGTTAATAAAATAAAAATATTTTTTTAATTAAAATTTCAGATTCTGCATAAAAAATAGTAAATAAATCCTCTTATTTTTAATAAAATCACAACTATTTTTTATTTTGCACTTATTTTTATATGTTTCAACTCATTATTTTATTTTTCCACTGTTCTTGTATCTATGTTTATGTATTTATCATCGTACATATGATAATTATTATTGAATTGATTTTTTTAAAATAAATTACCCCACTGACACACAGGTCCTGGATCTGCCTCTTACTATATGCAATATTATCAATTATTAGGGGAACGAAAATCTGTTCTTTAGTTTACAAATTTAATTTTCATATTTTTTTGTCTGCTGCATATTAAGTTATTTTTGATTCAAAAGTATCCAAGCCTACCCTTTGATAAGGTTTTGACGATGTTTCTGCTTGCGTGATGGATTGTGAATTGATAAGATAATTGAAGCGAACAACTAATTTATTCAAAGGATGTTTTGGTGGCAAAGATGCAAAGAGCACCATGAAAGATAAAGAGATGACAAGGAATCAGAATAACATGGATTGTAACACTATTTGCAATTCTGGCGTAGTGTAACTCACACGCATGAAGCTGATGCCTTATCTTGGAATAACATTATATTTAAACTTTCTGAAAATAAAGAATATTTTTTTATAACTTTTTCAGTTGTCAAAATATCAATAGTTCATTGATTGTCATTAACACTCATTTGCGTTTTTACTTTTTCTTAATCTATTATCATAATTTAAAATTTATTAATTACATTTACATAACTATATTATTTTAAGATAAAATTTCCTTTTATTTAATTTTGAAAAACATATTTTAGTTAAAAATTATTATTTTTATTTCTATTTAGCATGATTATAAAATGAAATTACAAATTCATTTTTAATATAATAATAAATTGTGCAATATTTAACACTGATTTTTCATAATATTGGTATATTTTTTTTAATATATGAAAATTATATATGTATCTTGATTACAAAATAAAGAAAATACCATAAATTATTTAATACTTATTATTAATTATCACAAAAAATAACATATTATAGACTTATTATAAAAGAAGTACACTATAAATCACATATTATAATCATTAAAAATTTAAAATAAACTGACTACATAATATGTTAAACATTTATTAAATAAAATTAATATAATTATAATACGGGCAAGTTGATTTAATTTTTTTTACTAAAAGATTCAAAAAAATAAACCAAACCGCAAAATATATGGTTGACAAACAACTTGACTTAGTTTTGAACACTTCTAATCCTAAATTTAGTCATATTTAAAATTCTTTATGTTTTCTAAGAATGAATTATGCAAGAATTTAAGTCCAAATTATTTCTCACAAACACAACGTATATATTGCTAACTATGTTACACCTATTGATTGATGATCTTTATTTTTATAAATAAAAGAATTAACCAGGAGCATTTTTTAAAAAGACAATGATCACATCTACAACATTTTCATAAATGAGAGATAAACAGAAAAATTATTTATTTTTGAGAAATGATTTTTTTTTATCATATTTGCATATAAAATTTATTTCTTGACATTTAAAAACTTATTTGACATCTAGAAATGTAATAGAAAGAATAGATAGATAAAAAAGATGAATGTTAATGAAATTTTTAGCAAAATGAGGTTAAAAAATCACTGTTCATTTAGTCATTTACATATTATAAAAAATAAAAACATTTTTCTATCGTTGGAATTAAATATAAAACTAATTGAACTACACTCTTTAATAAGTAAAAATATGTTTAACCATTTGTAAAAATTAAACCGTATAACCATATATAACTACTTAAATAGTCTTTTGGTAGAAAAAAACTAGTCTTTCTTATATATCTCCTCATTATCATAAAGCATCTTATCCTTTAGAATAAAAAAAGAAAAAGTAATAACAACTGTTCAGAATTTTGATATATACATTATCAAATGCTTATATTTTATTTTTGTATACACAAAAATTAGGTTATTTTATATAGAACATTAGGAACGTGTATAGTAGAGGAAGAAAAATGGGGGCTTCTGAATCACACGAACTGCAATCTCAACAGCCTCAGCCACAGTCACAGCATGTACAGCACCAACAGCCACAGCCACAGCTACATGAACCCACCAGAAGAAGGGAATCATGGTTGCTGCCTTCTGATCAAGGTAACACAAAAGCTTCCAAGGATAGCACAAAGGCAATAGTAGATAATAATGCCACTTTGATGCCAGTGAAACCTTTGAAAGGACTACCGATCCCACACAACTATGAACATATACTGAAGAGTAATACAGATTCACCAGTTGATAAATCTCTGTTGGATAAGCTATATGCTGGGGTGTTCTTAGACCACAAAACAAAGGCAAGTTCAAAGTCATTCATGATCAGTTTCAAGAGTAGTTTCTTTAATTTCTTACCTCACCCTTTCTCCCTAGGTTGACAACTGAAAGATTCTTGAGAGCCATTGAAATTTGTTCTTTAAATTATGATTATTTATTTGAGCTGTCCTCAATTTTGCTGCTACCAGAATTTGAGGTAATAATTCGATTTATGAGTTCTGTTCATAGTTTTAAATTGTGATCCACAACAGCAATTGCGGCTGCAACGCAAAGGTTTGTTGAATACCACATCTGCATCACAACCATATTAGTTGCATTTTTTTGCAATTGCTCATAGCGTAAAGATTTTTGTGACTCACTGGAACGGCGATCGATCCCGCAACCCCAATTCAAAACCTTTTTGCAAAAACAAAAACCGATTTAAGAGTTCAATTAATTACTAATTGAACGATTTTTATAGTAATTATCATTATTTGTAACACAGAAATATTGGGTAGAGAAGAAGTCCAACGGAAACTGTTTCATGCTGTACGCAAGAGCACTCTCAATCACCTGGGCAGAAAATCCAAACTATTGGAAATGGGTACAGCAGAAAGAAGAAAGGTACACACTTTTAACAAATTATGTCAAGAGTTTCACTAAAAAAAAAAAGGAATATATAGATATAAAAATAAAAAATACTAATTAAGAATATGCTAAATTATATTTTGGCTTTGTAATTTATTATCTGAGTTTAATTTGATTTTTTATTTATTTTTATTTAATTTGATATTCTAATATTTAAAATTGATTCAATTTAATCTTATTATCTAAATTAAACTCATGGTGCTAGAAAATGTGCATTTTGTGAGATTTAAAATCACTTAGTGGTAGTTTTAAACCTACACAAAGTACAATTTTTTAACATCATTGATCTAATTTAGACGGTAGGATCAAATTGAGTCGATTTTAAAAATAAAAAACCAAATTAAACAAAAAAATAATTAAAGAATTAAATTGAATCTAAAAAATAAATTAAAGAAAAAAACTAATTTAATCTTAAAATATCATCTCAAATTAAAATTGAGAGAAAAATGATCACCAGAGTATATCTATATAAATTAAAACTCATAAGCAGGTAAGTTATATTGTTTGTTTTTGCCTTCATAATAATTTGTTACATATATATGTCTAGTTAACTAATTCCAATATGTCTAGTTAAAATTGTTTTATATGTATATGCATGTTGGTTGCAGTGGCTCAATGATAGAGTTGGCTAAACTGAAAATGGTATGCTGGCTAGAAGTGAATGGGAAATTTGGCACTGGAATGCTTTCACCAGGAATTCTATATCAAGTGTCATTTATTGTAATGTTGGAAGATTCGGCTCAGGGGTGGGAACTTCCAATAAATGTTAGACTTGTCCTTCCTGGAGGAAAGAAACAACAACACAAGGAGAATTTAATGGAGAAGTCTAGGGAGAGCTGGATAGAGATTCTAGTAGGTGAGTTTGTGGCATCTGATAAAGATGTTGGTGAGATGGAGATATCTATGTATGAACATGAAGGTGGTATGTGGAAGACAGGGCTTGTCATTGAAGGTGTTGCCATCAAACCAAAGAACTAGGAAATAGAATATAAGCTATGAAAGTCACTACTACAAATAAGCGTTTTAACAACACAGTATCGACGATGGTTCTTCCATAATCACCTTTGTATCCTACGACGGTTCTTCCATAACTGCTTTTGTCTGTCTTCTCTACCATGCATGTACACATAAGTATCTTATTCTCATTATCATTTTTCTCTCTCTAAATAGAATAGAGCAACATGGTGTGTGTAAAAATTCAAAATAATAAT
This sequence comes from Glycine latifolia, assembly GCA_013407115.1. Taxonomy (NCBI): domain Eukaryota; kingdom Viridiplantae; phylum Streptophyta; class Magnoliopsida; order Fabales; family Fabaceae; genus Glycine; species Glycine latifolia. The sequence continues at coordinate 7,538,348 of CM023953.1, forward strand.
AATAATAATAATAATAATAATGATGATGATGAAGTTAGACTTATGTTAAAAACAATAAGAAATACAAACATTTGATTAATAAAACAAAATGAAAAAGAAAACAAGAAAACGAAAAAAAAGAGAGGAAGTGACCTATTTTTGCTAGCCTGCCCCTTTGGCTTATACAACTCGTCATCAATATCCATTTTCCCACTACTTCTTTGCTTATCTACCAATTTTATTATTTATGCTAGTGTATATTTTTGCTAATTTGTAAATTAGAATTTCACTTTATATCTTCTGATTTTTTTTGTTCGTTTCCTATCCTTTTTAAGTGAAAATTGTAAACATGCAAAACATCTTCAATTGTGTTTTAAATTTTTTTAATTTCATATATGTATATTTTATGATCCACAATATTGATGTTATGTAGGATCAATTCATGATAGCATTGATTATCGATATAAAATATAATGATTTATTTAATACAAAAATGATATTTTAGTAATATAACATATATTCCTAGAAAAATAATATGAACCAAAAACATATATTTTAAATATTCTTGGAAATATAAAAAATATTTCAAATAGTAAGTCAAACACATTTTTCTTGAAATGCCAAAGAATGTCATTTATATCTAATATTCTTGAAAATAACATTTTTGGAAATCCAATAACATTCTGTAAAACAAATATTCCCTTATAATATATTCCACCAAAAATAAAAAATATATATCATTTAACATAAGATCGGTTGAAGTTTTTTTTGTCAGCCAAACAAAAAGTGTTGTACTGATACCATATGAGTTTAATTACAAAAAAAGGTACAAGCAAATACCCAACCAGGGCTAACCAGACTATTTGTTAGCGTTTGTATATGGGTTACATATCATTAATAGCTTCGGTTGCTACTAATGATGAGAGTTAACTCACCATTAAATCAAACTTGTGTATTTCCCAACTACCTATCAAATGTCCCTACCATTGATTCACCTGTAATAAAACCCTTGAAAACAAAACGTAATAAATGCACCTGCATAGAATTATGGATGGATTGAAACTACCCAATTCCAATTATCGCAGAAATTCATGCAGCCAGGTAAACCAATGTGCAATGTGCGTGTCAATTACCTAATGCCAAGAATGCATGTTACTGGACAAGTCGACCATTGATTGAAAGACAAACAGGTAGCTTTTCCAAGGAATCAGATCCATGACCATGTGCAGAGGGTGAATTCTTCGTTGATTTTTCCAATATCAAAATCCATGCCTTAAAAAATCTTATTGTTCCTCATATGCCATATACACAACGCCAATCCTGTCCAGATCAAAGCTCTCAATCTTGCCTCCTTGATCGAACTCGCTGGGAACGTGTGCTGCCAAAGGTGAGTCTCCACCAAGTTTGGCAAAGTTGTTATGACATTTTCTTGTCTATAACAATCCATCCAGAGTTGAGATACTTTTGGGCAGGAGAGGATCACATGTGCCACTGTCTCTTGCGTTGTATTACACCACGACAGAGAGCATCAATTGCATTAGTGATGATGTTGCGCTGAAGAAGCTTATCCCGCGATGGCAACCTATTTAGGATCAATCTCCACATGAAAGTCACAACCTTTGGTGGTATTTTTAGATCCCAAACCAGCTGAAGTGTTTCATTTTCTTGTGTATACAAGCTTGTCAACCTGAAAATGTATGAGTAAGCCAACTTTGTTGTATTTGAGCAATCATTTCCCCACTCTCAAGAATTCCTCACCTAAGTGATTTGGGGGTGATATCCGTGAAAGCAAAGTGTCCCAAAGTTATTGTCTCTTTGCCACTTAAATTCCCAACTCCAAACTCCCTCAACCATTGCCCCATCTTATAGATGGAGCAATCCTTTTGTTCCGGTAAAGAAAAGAGTCTAGGGAGCGAAAGGAAAAAATGTACTTTGTCTAACCAATTATCCTTCCAAAACTTCACGGCCTTACTATTGCCAATTTTCTAAGTTAAGGCCTCCTCAAACCCTATATATTTAGAGGCTAGGACCTCTTTGCATAGGGCATTTTCCCCATGGAAGAGGCTCCACCTACATTTACCTAACAACGCTTCGTTGAAGACAATGATATCTTTGATACCTAACCCTTCTCTCTCCTTTGGTTGGCATGTTGTTTTCCAACTCACCTATGATATTTTCCTAGTCACCTCGCTCCCCCCCACAAGAATTGCCTTTGAATGCCTACTTTTTGACAACTGTTTTGGGTATCCTAAAGAAAGAAAGATAGAATAAAGGGAGAGAAGTTATTACTGAATCAATGAGACACACGTGACCCGCAATAGAGAGGTTCTTATGTTGCCAACTAGATAGCTTATTTTGAATATTCTTAATCATTGGCTCCCAAGTTGAAGCTCTCCTTGGGTTGGCACCAATTGGCAGACCCAAATAAGTGAAAGATCCACTCATAAGTTTACAATTAAGGATGTCATCCCACCTTTCCAATTCACCAAACTCAACCCCTTTGCCACTAAAATAGTTGTTGTTGAAATTTACCTTTAAGCCAAATGATAACTCAAAACACCTCAACATGGTTTTAATTGTTACCACGTTAGATGTTGTTGCTTTTCCAAAAAATAGTGTGTCATTTGCATACTGAAATAGGTTAACCACTACTTTGTCTCCACCCACCTCAAAACCTTTTAATGCACCTCATAACTTGGCCTCCTTCCTCATGCCATTCAACCCTTTTACTACAATGTTAAAAGGAAAGGGGCGAGAGGGTCGTCTTGTCTAAGGCCTCGTCTAGGCCAAAATTCTTCCATCGAGATACCATTGACAAGGACTGAAATAGAGCTTGAGTGTAGGCACCCTTTAATCCATGAAACCCATTTTTCACAGAACCCTAGCCTCCATAGCATGTACCAGAGAAACTCCCAACTTACTAAGTCATAAGCTTTTTTTGTAGTATACTTTAAAGAGAATACATTTTTTCCTCTTTCTCCTGGCCTCATCAACCACTTCTACCGTAAGATGTCTCCCCTCAATAAAGGCACCTTGCTTTGTATCAATGTTGTTTTGCATAACTACCTTTATGGGCAAAGCCAAAAGCTTTGCAATGATCTTATAAAGGTAATGGGAGGAATTTTCATTACTACAAAAAGGGTCTTTTACAACGCACCTTCTAAGACGGTTCCTCAATAACCGTCTTAGAATATGAGGCGGTGACAATTTTGTAAATAATAAGAGATGTACGAAAATGGTTTTATAATAATCGACTGAGAAGGTCAATGTATCAAGTATACAAAGACGGGTAAAGGTTATAACTGTCTTAAAAATTAAGTTTCCATTTTAAAAAAACAATATTCAAAGACGTTTTTAATTAAAACCGTCTTTAAAATTCGAACACTTTTATCTTATCTTTTGGTATTCAAGGCGTGTTGTGCCCTCCTGTTTTCCCTGCACCATCCACAAAAGCTAGGTTTCTCTCTTTCTCCCTTCAAATTCTGTCACTTCCGGTCATCGTCAACCACTTCTTCATCGAACACCGTCGCGACACCATCGACTTCGACGACTTCATTTTCGTTGTGTGTAAACCCAGGGTGTTGTGGTGTCTCGAAATCGCTCGTCTTCATTATCTGAAGGTATTTTTCTTTGTTTCTTCATTTTATTTTTTTTATTTTTTCCTCTAATTTTGTGCTCTAGCCTTTTAGAAGAGAGAGATGATTCTGTGAGGATTGATGGTGTTGGGTTCCCCAATTCCCCATTGAGCACACATAAAGCAAAGTGTGTCTCTAACCTCTGCAAAAGTCCAAGGTCAGTCTTTCCCCTAAACCCTAATTTCCCAATCCCCTCCTCCTCCTTCTTCCCCAACACACTTCGCTTCAATCTCGGTGATGGGTTAGATCATCGTTTTTGTGTAAAATTTTTGTTCTCCAATTCAAAAAAATTTAAATTTTGCGATGTCAGTGGGTGGTAGTGCGTTTTTGTTTCTTGGGATGTGATCGTGAGAAGTGAAATTAGGGGTTGATTAGACTTTTGGGTGCAATACTCGGTTTAATTGCTTCGTAGAATGAAATTGTTGAGCTTCGATTTAGGGTAAACAAAACAATAATGTGAACATATTCTGATGGTTTGTTACTTTGTTTGTTTTAGATGGATAATACTATTCCTACTCCTATAGTGGGTAGACCTAAGAGATTTTTTTTTGTGTGTGTGTGTGTGGTAGGAATGAAAATACTTACATGTGCTTACGAGTTCCATTTGCTATGTGCAGGTTGCACGGTTTTAACTGCTTAGGTTTTTGTCTTCAAAATTAAAACTGTGCAACTTTGGTTGCAAAGTCATAGGGATTAAGTTGTGTTTGCATGAAAGTGGGCTTGAGATAATTGTGCCTCTTGTATGATGGAATCCCTTTGGAAGCTTTTGTATGCTGGAGCGTAATCGTGACTTCTCTGATGACTAAGAAATTAGAGTTGCCTGTAAAGAGTGTTTTTCCAAGAAATTTGTTGGGTGGTGTTGTTCCTGGAGAGAATGTGACAGACTTCATGATGCTTGGTTTAGGAGACATGGTATGACATTCGTACTCTCTAAGATCTCTTACTGTATGAGAACATGTCCTTAACTGTTTCCAAGTTTCAAATTGTCTTTTCATTTGGTTACTTTCATATGAAGTAGTATGGTGTGTTGGATTTACTGTGTAAAATCATTGGAACTATGGAAGGCTGCATTTTACTTGATTTAAATCATAGTTTTAAATAGCGGGTAGCGGCTGACCCCAAAAAACGCCATAGCGGTATAGCGGTAGCGGTAAAGTCGCTACTGTGAAGTCCATAAGATGCTTATATAATAAATTATACCACATATATAAATGCTATAAGATAAGAAATCACCCAAAATAGGAGGAAATGATGAATGAAAAGATAATACTACACATTCAAAACAAGGATTCAAGGAACATAAAGGAAGCAACATATTAATTCATTGAAAGTAACTAAATTAATAACATTCTAGGAACACAAATGATCCAAGTAGAGTCAAATAGAAATTATCAATGGCTCTTTCAAAGTCAAGAAAGAAAAGAACTAATCAAAATCATCATCAAACATTTCTTGAAAGTCTTCTTCTTGTCCACCCTCGCTTTCTTCACTAGTATCAAGTTTGTAGATCTGTTCATCCTCATCTTCTATGTTTTCGTTATCACCTTCTTCAATTTTTTCAACTTCAGACCTTATTCCACTAGAGCTTGATGGCATAGAAGCAGTTTCCTTCCTGAATCTAGTATGCTGCCTAGTGTAAGTTATAGGCTCATTAACCGCAGTTGCATTAGCAACATCTCCCCAAGTCAAGTTATCATCTTCAAAAACGAATTCATTTTCTGCATCTTCACCCATTTCTCCCACCAACCATTCATTACTTTCATCAATGTCTTTTAGGAAAATGGGATCAATCAAATCACGACTCTCAAAATGTTCTTTAAGAGCTTGATTATACTTAATAAAGACTAAGTCTTGCAACCTTTGATGCTCAAGCCTGCTTCTCTTCTTAGAATGAATCTAGTTTGCAATTTCCAATAAAGAATATTAGTTTCACAATCATGATATGAAACTATACAAACAAAAATCATTTAACAAACACTTACATGTTCAAAAGTACTCCAATTACGCTCACATCCCGATGAGCTACAAGTTAAACCTAACAGTCTAACAGCAAGGTTTCGCAAATTTGGCACATGTGCTCCATATGACTTCCACCATTGAGCTGTAATACAAATTGCAACAACTTGTTAACATTACAACTTGTCCATTAAAATCTTAAAGTGATAAAATAAATGTGCTTTTACTTACCAGGAGCGATCTTATTCCTTTGTCTAATTGTTGCATTCATACCAAAAAGGCCTTCTACACTTCTACATTTTTCCAATTGTCCATGTATCTTATCCACCTCTTCCTCATTTGCACTTAGCTTGTCAATGCATTTATACAGTCCAGTTATCAATTCAGCATCATCATCAATCTTTGGATTGACATAAAAGTATTCAGGGTTTAGATAATGGCCTGCAACATGTAATGGATGATGAAGTTGGCAATCCCATCTTCTATCAATTATAGCAAAGACATCCCTGTATTTATCTTCATTTCCATTGAAAGATTTTTGAATTGCTTCCTTGGCCCTATCCATTGCTTCATATATATATCCCATTGTGGACCTTCTTTCATTATCAACAAGTCTAAGCACCCGCACAAGAGGCCCCATAACCTTTAAAGAATAAATAACATCATTCCAAAACGATGGCATAAGTACAATGTCAGTTGCCCTTTTTCCCTTAGGGTCTTTTGCTGTATTTGATTTCAGCCAATCATCACTTATGAACATCTTTCGAAGATTATTTTTTTGTTTATGAAGGCTTTGCAATGTGAGGAATGTTGTAGCAAATCTTGTCACTCCATGCCTAACTAATTTAGTCTTGCTTGTATACTTCCTCATTGTGTTCAATGCCAATGTGTGATTATAGATGAACCCAACAAGCTTGATGCCTTTTTGTATTGCTTTTTTAACTCTCTCAATTTTTCCAATATCTTCAAGCATCAAATCCAAACAATGTGCAACACATGGAGTCCAAAACAAATGTTCTCTCCTTGCTTATATCAATTTGCCAGCCAATACATAATTGCTACCATTGTCGGTCACTACTTGAACAACATTTTTCTCCCCGATCTCTTCAACAAAACTATCTAAAACCTCAAATAATTTTACTCTACTCTTGACATAAGAAGAAGCATCAATGCTCTTCACAAACATAGAACCAGAAGGAGAATTCACCAAGAAATTTATCAATGTCCTATTCTTTCTATCAGTCCATCCATCAGACATAATGGAACATCCATAGCTGGCTCTTTGTACCTCATGATCTTTTAATAAATCCTTGGTGTAATCCAATTCCTTCTTAAGTAGCGGAACTCTACACTCATAATAACTTGGGACCTTTAGACTTGGACCGTAATTCCCAATTGCTTCAACCATGTACTTGAAGCTTTTTGAATGTACAACATTGAAAGGTATTCCATTCGTACACAAAAATCTTTCAATGTATTGAATAGTTCTGGCCCTTGCTTCTTTATTACAAGCATCATTGATACTTGTTTGCCTCTTTCCTTTGCCCACTGCCACTTTAATGCTTGCTTCTGGTTTCTTAAAAAATAGTAAATCCAAGGGGCCTTTAACTCTCTTGGCAGCAGCAGTATTTCCAGTAAAGGCTTCACTTGAAGCTGTCTCACTCCTTTTCCCAGTTTTGATGTGTTGAATTTTTGCACCTCTTCTAAGATATCATCATCTTCATGTATATCAACACTATATGCATCCTTTTCAACAAGCTTTTGCATATAAGCATCTTTCAGAGTCTTCTTAATTTCGGCTGGGATTTTTTTACAAGGACCCACATCACTCTTCAACCCAATCTGGTGTCTTTTGGCTCTTGTGATGCCACCCGTTGTAACTTTTCCACAAAAATCGCATGTTACATATCTCTTGTTGTTGATATCTTTTAAACTATTCCACTGCCATGCCATGTCAAGATTTTCAGCAGTGGGTTTTACCAATCCGCAAGAACCCACTGGATCAGGATTGTTCTGCTCTGCCATGAAACCACTGGGGGTTGTTGCTGCTGCGGTGAAGGCTAAAAGAAGGAGGAGAAGGCAGAAACAAAGCTAATATCAACAACAAGAGAATGGCAGAAACAGAGCAGAAAATGAAGAGGGAGGAGGCAGAAACAATTAAAATGGAATGAAGAAAGAAAGGAACCAAACCTTCTGTGTGAAGCTCGAACGAACACGAAGGAACAGCGGAGAAGATGACAGGAGAGCAGCAAAGCAACTTTCGGGAGAGAAAAAATAACGCAAGTTGCAGAGGGAAGGAGAAAAGTGAAGAACGAGATTAGATTGCAGAGGCTAGGTTTCTTTTCAGAGAAAAAATAAAGGGTAAAAGTCCAAACTACCCTCACTTATTGCTGGACTTTTACCCTTTTACCCTTAAGTTTGGTTTAATTTTCAAACCACTGCCCCCAATACCAAAAAATCCTCTGCAACTGCTTCTATTCACTGTAGCGCCGCTATCGCACCGCACCTTGCTGCCAGCCGTTCCTCCGCCACCGGCTGCTATCGGAAACTATCGCGGTGCGGCACGGACGTAGCGGCTGGGTGCCGCAACCCGCAACCAGTGCGATATAGCGCGCAAAAGCGCCGCTTTTTAAAACCTAGATTTAAATTGATTTTGCCTGTGTAAAATATTGTGCATTTCGTTCTTTCGTTTTCCTGCTGGATCATGCCTTGCTATGTTTTACGTAGGTTAAGTGGGTTGACATTTATTATGATTATGATTTTGAATACCTTGAGTAAATTTTATGCAAGAGCAATAAAAAATTAAAAAAGAAAGAGATAGTCCTTGTTCACTGCACTCTAGTTGTCGCTGTAACCTCCCTTCCGTCCCCTTTTCTTCCATTTCCCCTGCATCAATTTATATTTGATTGAATTTTTAAAGGGTTCTTGTGCTGCATGGTGATTTGATTTGAATGAAAGTTATGTTGTGTCTCCAGTGCATCGTGTTGTACACACTGTATCAATTACTGCATTTATAATATCATACATTTGCTATATAAAATGAAATATCATTACATTTCTGTGTCATTCTAAGCTTGCCAAGATTTTAATAAATTTTTAAAATTCTAATTTTTCAAAACTTATGTGTTTGTTGTTTTATAATTTTTGCTCATCTTTTGTAGGCTATCTCAGGCATGCTACTGGCTTTAGTCCTCTGCTTTGATTATCGCAAGAGCAGGGATACAATAAATCTCTTAGAGTTACATTCCTCAAAGGGGCACAAATACATATGGTATGCGCTACCCGGATATGCCATTGGCCTGGTAACTGCTTTGGCAGCTGGTGTCTTGACTCACTCACCTCAACCTGCACTTCTTTAGCCCAACCTTTTACCATCAACATAATATTGGGTATTGAAATAAGTGATTTACATTCTCATTTGATGTTATTTATTTATTTATCATTTCACTACTAAAAAAAATAGTTTTTTACTACGATCATCCATAAAATCGTCTTAATATATAAGGCAGTGACAATTTTGTAAATACAAGGTTTTTCAATGAAGACGATTTTACAAAAACCGTCTTAAAAACTGCTATTCCACGACAGTTTTGAAAAAACCGTCTTAGAAGGTTTTCATTCTAAGATAGTTTTATTAAATAAAATCGTCTTAGAAGTAATTGTGTTTTTATAATGTCTTTCCCTCTACTCTCTTACTTATTAATGTTTCTATCACTCCCCCTCTGACTTCGACTCCCTTTAACTCTGCAGTGTAGGTCGATTTCAGTATAGCATTCGTCCCCGCTCCACCCTCTTGCACTCGCCACCTTCCTTCGCCCTGTTGGTCCCCTGATGAAACCCTCGCCCTAATTGGAGCCAATTGCGACAAGTGGTACTCCTTCGATCATGGCAACCTCAAGGCCACCCACTGGCAGGAGGTCTTCAATGTCATCTCCACCTGCTGCCTTGATGCCTCCCCTCCCAAAACCCCTGTCTAGTGACGTCGTCTATAGGGATGACATTCCGGGTTTCACTGCTTCCAATGCTTCCGGTGGGTTTAGGATTTGAATTCCCACTGGGTTGGCCATTGCACAGCTTGGATCTGCTGCCTCGAAGGTGTTTGGGAAGGTTGGGAATAAGAGATTCAACCCCAATTTGAATTAAAACCCTAACCCTAATCTTGGGAAAAAGAGGGAAAGGGAGAGAGAGAGACCCCATGGGTGAAGTCGTGGCTATGATTAAGGTTTTGGGAGATGGGTTTGTGAGAATGGAACAGATGAAGATGAAGTTGGCCAGGGAGATCGAGACCATGCAGATGGAGATGGAGATGAAGCGAACTGAGATGATTCTAGAATTGCAACAACGAATTATAAAGGCATTTGCCAAGGCTATTTCTGAAAAAACATAATGGGCATTATTCCTATGTAAATCACGGTGGGTCTTACACCTCTTACCATTGTATTTATGCACTTTTCTTTCCTATAACATGACATGACATTGTCATGTTCTTTATTAACTCGAGGTGATCTTAGACTGTGTTTAGTGCTAGTGAACAAGAATTTTACTATTATGTTCTTCAGCTTTGGATATTATAAGAATGAATGCCTTTTTTCTCCTTCCAATTTTAGGAATCTTGTCTGCAATTTGTGATGGATGGCAACATTGTTTCCTTGTCTATGGACACAAGTCATAATTGATATGTCTTTCTCTTAACCTGTTTCAAGTACAATGCTGATACTATTTACTAGAATAATGTTGCTCGAATTCTGGATGGTTCACTTTCTTTACTTTTCGTCAAAATAAGTTACTAATTTGTGTTTGATACCTATATTTATGACCTAATACAGGAGTTGAAGCAAGGGGCTTTATATTTGGTCCACCCATTGCATTAACTATTGGAGCAAAATTTGTCCCTATGAGGAAACCCAATAAATTGCCTGGTATGATAATTATGATTTGAGATCTTTGAATTTCTGTGTTGTGTATGTTCCTTTAATTCTAAGTTTTGTACTTCTTTAATGTGGTCATTGAATGCTCTTAAAGTTTCTATGACAAAGAAGATGTTTTGATTTATTTCAATGGTCATGTTTCAATTATCTTTACAGGGGAGGTTATCTTAGAAGAGTATTCTTTGGAATATGGAACAGACAAAATGGAGATGCCATGTAGGGGTTGTACAACTTGGAGAATGACCCTTAATCATAGATGATCTCATTGCCACTGGGGGAACATTAGGTGGCTTCTAGGTAAAGTTATCAATATTAATGTTTTATGGGCTAGCAAACAGAATCCTTTGAAAGTTAATGTTTCTGCCTTCTTAAAGCTATCCATGAGTGGGTCCTGACTCCTATCCTAATCACACTTATTGGTTTCATATGATGTGCCTCTCTCCTTAAAAGTAAGAGCTGCAGTAAAGAGGCTTTGTTGTACCTTATATTAGAAAGAACTTGTATTTTTTTGTTTATGAATTAAAAAAGTCTTTAAAGGTTGTGCGAATGACCAAATCTGGACTTAGGACCCATTGAGCCACAAAAGAGATCATCCTATCAATGCTTTTAGCATTTATAATTATCATTTTTCTTTCTATTTATTTACACTTTTAGAAAAATAATGCATGCATGATGTATTATTAATTTGAGACAAAAGTTATCTTTCTGTATAACAATTTAAAACTATTATATCATCGATATATAAATTTTTTTCTCATATATATTACCGTACATGCATGACATAATAAGTTAAAATGTTAAAATGTTTTACTTTTTTTCTTACGTTTTTTTAATGCAGTTTCTTTCTTACTTTACTTTGTGGTGTTTATGCAGTACGAAGGTGTAGCAAATGAGGCTGGTAGAGGACACTACTAGAAAAATGAGTTTTAACATAGCTAAGTTAACATCGGTTTTTATCAAAAATCGATGTTAACAGATACACGTTAATATCGGTTTTTAAGGTTATTTTGGAAAACCGATATTAACAGATACACGTTAACATTGATTTTTAAGGTTAGTTTGAAAATTTGATGTTAACAGATACACGTTAACATCAATTTTCCTAAAAACCTTGGAAAATAGATGTTAATAGAGCACGTTAACATCAATTTTTAAGAAAATTGATATTGTTAAGGAGATAATCAACATCGATTTTTCGTTGAAAATCGATGTTGTTATTGTTATTATAAAAGTGCTAGCCCTAGCCCCCAAATTAAGAACCCTTCACTCTTGCGCCTATCTCTGCCTCTCACTCTCAGCCTTCACTGCTCGCATTCTCTCAACCTTCACTGCAGTCTCATGGTGGACTTGGCATTTCCACTCTTGCTCTCGGTCTGCTCGCAACTGACATTTCACTTTCACTCTCACTCGCGTCAGGTACTCGCTCTCGGTCTTGGTTTCGTTGTTCCTTCATTTTTCTTTTGCTCTGGTCTCTCTCAGGTACTCTCGCTCGTTCTCTCGCCTCTAAATCTCTCGCTCTTGCTCAAGCCTCTGAATCTCTCACTCATGCTCATGCCTCACAATGAAACCCTAAATCATGTTTACAGGCTTACATTCTTACATTAATATGCTATTGAGGTCAGTTTCTTGTTTTTAGATTGTGTGTGTATCTGATATTTTGTAGCTTCTGTCATAATTTCCATTTATTGGGAGGTTAATTAATTGTTGCCATGTGTTTCAGACAGAAAGCCACCCAAAGCTCACCACAATGAGGTTGACTCTTGATACAAGTTCTTTCAATTTCCGTTGTTCTATTATATTGTAGTGTTCTATTTTGGGTGATTGAATGTTGAATCCTATTTTTCAGCTAGTTAGAGACATTTTTTGGAAAAAATAGTTGACCAAATCCCCTATGGAAATTTTCCCAGGGCTTCTCCTCTAAATTTCGAGCATTTTGACATAAAGTACGCCTCAATCGGACATTTCTATCAAAAGTTATGACCGTTTGAAGTTTATATGTTCAACATCAAAGCCTTTAACACAACTTATTTGATTCTAACCCCTCTCTCTATTAATTCTTGTTCTCTTCACTTTCCAGGTTCCTGTCCCAGCAGCATTGGCAATGACACGTGCCTCTCTAGTGGAATATGTGAATGTAAAACTGGCTATCACTACTACAACAGCAGTTTTTAAAGTCGGTTATTTGACCCCTACAAAGTCGGTTCTAGAACTGACCTTGTACACTGACGTCGTCAAAAAGGGAAGGCTACAACATCGGTTTTCTAAGGACCGACTTTGAATTTTATTTTTTTTTTTAATTTTTTTAAAAAAAATTCGTACAATCTAAGTCGGTTATTTTAAAAAACAGACTTAGAAGCTTAGATACAAAGTCGGTTATTTGAAAAAACCGACTTAGAAAGCTAGGATATAAAGACGTTTATTTTAAAACCCGACTTTGAAATATTGAATACAAAGTCTGTTATTTTAAAAAACCGACTTAGAAAGCTTAGATACAAAGTCGGTTATTTGGAATAACTGACTTTGAATGGCTAAACTCACCATTTTACACTACTACAAGCGGCAGTTTCCACTACGGTTCTAGGCCCATAATAACGACGGTCCTACGACTGTCGTAGTTATAGATGTCGTTGATATAGAAGCATTTTAACTACGGCCCAAAAACCGACTTTGATTAAGCCTAATCCACTACGGTTCTGTCGTTAGAACCGACTTTGATTAAGCCATATCCACTACGGTTCTCTAGCTAGAACCGACTTTGATTAAGCCTAATCCACTACGGTTCTGTTTCCGAACCGACTTTGATTAACCTATTTCCACTACGGTTGTCTTCTTATAACCGACTTTGAATAGGCCATTTCCACTACGTTTTGGTAGTTGGAACCGTAGTAGATAAGCAGGTTTGTTTTTTTTTCATATTTTTTAGAATCAACAAACAACATTGGGTTAAAAAGAATTGGACATCATCACATTAAATTAAAAAACAACACAATTACAACAAACAATATTTTTTTCCATTAAAATGGAGTAGAATATATATATATATATATATATATATATATATATATATATATATATATAT
>CM023953.1:7572516-7609394 GCA_013407115.1 Glycine latifolia
ATATATATATATATATATATATATATATATATATATATAATGTATATGTTTCAAATCCCACTACGTTCATTTTCATGATAAAAAAAGTTAAGCAGTTTTTATATTAAAAAAAATATTATATATCTCCTTTATTATTATTGTAAATGGTAAATAACATGTTGTACATACACATGCAAAATATATAATCCTTTATTATATTTATAACTTTTTAATTATATTTAAATAGAGATAAAACAATTTTAGGTTTATATTTTACTGTCAATATATTATAAACAAGAGTTTTGTTTTCAAATAGAAATATTGTATTTTAAAATAATTAATATATAAATAATAAATTCCATTTTTTAAGATAGTTTATCACAAATTATCTTAAAATCTATAATTTTTTAATTTTTTTTAAAAGAAGACAATTTAAGACGATTTTTCAAAGAATCATTTTAGAAAATCTACTTCCTAAGACAATTTTCTTGAGAAACCGTCTTAGAAAATGTTTTCTGAAAAAATAATAAAAAATGGATGCTTCTATGATGATTTTCAAGATTTTTTTATTTTAGAAATTGGACTTTTTAAGACGATTTTTCCCCAAAAGTTGTCTTAGAAGCATCTTTTTTTTTCCTTTAGAAATTGGACCTTCTAAGACGGCTTTAAAAACAATTGAAAATCATTGTAAAAACCCATTAGAATCGTCGTGGAAAGCAAATTTTTTTAGTAGTGTTTATATATTATATCTATATTTACTATATTTTCCCCTATTGTCTCATATATGCATCTTTATCTTTTATATCATTAGGTTTTACAAAATATGCATTATTTTAGTTCTTGTTTCGGGTTATTGTGTTGTGCTTGGATTACCTTTAGGCCATTTTTAATTTATTTATTATTCTTCAGGGTAGTCCAGGGTAGTCTTTAGGGTTAAGTAGGGGTGGAAATAGGCCAAACCAAGTAAGGTTTGGCCTGAATTAAAAATATAAAGCTTGACCTGACTTATTATCAGTTATAGATTTTTGTTAGATTTAACCTGCTCTATTTAAAAGTCTGACTTGACCTACGAACCTATTAAGAAGTCTATTTTGCAATAAATATTATATATGAAGAGAATCTAATGACTTTATAATGAAACTTTGAGAATTTGTATAATATTTTTAAAATTTAAAAATAAAGAAAGACATACTTCTCTTTTAATTTGTGTATGAAAAAAAAAAGTTAAAATTAATTAGAGTAGTCTAATATGAGATTAAAATTCACTAATCACAATAATCCAAGTAAGAATTATAATTGGAACACTTTAAGTATCCAACAAAATATTGTAAACAAAATAAACAAGTTAAGTAAATTTCCATAAATTTCATTCAATAATCTATTAGAATATAAATTAACTTTACAAAACACTTTAAATCAGTTTATGGAAGTTAAAGAAATTTTTTTTAAACAAAAAATATCTCAACATCTTGTATTTTCAAATAAGTCGTAATCATTTTATGAAAATTTCAAGGTGATATCTTTAAGCGGTTGATCATCCACTTTCATAATGAAGAAAAAGGTTTAATATAATAATAATAATAATAATAATAATAATAATAATAATAATAATAATAAATAGACCAATCTGACAGGCTTAACAAGTTTTTTTTTAAAAAGTTTGAATCTGACCTTTTTATTAAATAGACTTTTCAAAAAGCCTGAACATGACTTTTTTTATAAAAAAGTCAGACCAGGTTAGGCCTTAAACAGGTCAGATTAAAGGCTCCTGATAGGTGGTCTGACTCATTTCTATCCCTGGGGTTAAGTAGCTAGTTTAGTAGTCATGCCCAATAGAATCCTTTTTAATATCACCCTTTTTTTCTTAATTTAAATCACAAAACGATTTAGCTGAAATAATATAAAGAATAAAAAAAGTTAAATAAGTGTTATCTTTGTTATGTAAAATTTCTCTAAGATATGAAATTTATATAATTTCAATGAACTTGTCTCAAAAGAAAAAGAAGAATGCATTCAAAGGTGATCAATATGTAAACTAAAATTTGAAAAGTTGAATGTGTCATCAAAGGAATTTATTTTGATAGAAATTGATGATTTCGACGACTCTATTTGAGGCACGTGGGGTTGAAAAGTGCTCAGAAGCATAATTATTTTGAAATTTGAAATAGCAGTTGAAGTAGTTATGGAAGAAGTTATACGAACTTATCAAATTAATTAGATATATGTATTTAGGAATGTTGTTGTACACGTGTTGAAATCATAGAATTAGACCGTTAGTATAAGAATTTTATAAACAAGACATCTGACTCTCAATTTCGATGGATTTGAATCATTATTAATTACTTAACTCCTCAAACACCGACAACTCAACACATCGAAATTGACTCCTGGTTTAGAATGTCTTCATATATGTATTTATTTTCACTTTTAATGAATTCATGTTTCTTTATTTTACATCTTTCTAAACCTTTTTTTTTTCAATCTCTATTTCTTCTCGAAATCTCTGCTTTTTCAACCTCTAGTTATGTTTTATTATTATAATTACTAACGAAATCTAATGAATATCAAGATTAACTTTTAAATCGAAAACACTATTGTAAAATTTACTTAGAAACTATATTACAAACCATTAAATGATTATCTATAGATGTTTTTATTGAAATCACTATCACCATATGCATTAAGTATTAGACAATTCTCTAATAAGTTAAAAATTATGAAATTGCTTGTTTGATTAAAAAAAAACTTACAATCGAGAATAAATTTTATGTTTCATTTTTAAATATTTATTTATTAATAGAATCAATATTAAAAATTACTCAATTATAATAATATATTCTTTTTAAAGAATAAGTATATAATTTTTACGATTATCAATAAGATAATTAAGACTTAATTTGCTATTAATTGAGTCCAGGTCTAGACGGCTAGTCCATATAAAATAGCTAAAATTTGTGTTTTAAACATTGAATGGATAATTGAGTCGGTAGGAATATTAATACTAGTTTAGTGAGTTATTGATTGAACTGGGGAGTTATTGTTGAACTGGTGAGTTATTGTTGAACAGTTTGAACTGGTAATGTTTATATTATAATATAAACATTAAAATGGAATAACGTATAGAATATTTATCTATAAGAATGTTATATGATATGATATGAGAATATAATTTGAGAATGAGGGAAGTATACTTTTCTGTAAAATGAAATCTAGCTAAAACCAATCAATGTTATTCCACTTTTTTATTCTATTTGTTCCGGTACTGCCATAAGTTGACTAGAATTTCAATTTTCAATTACAAAATTAATTTTTTTATCATAATGTTTTCACACTTTAAGAAAGATTGAGAAAAAAAGAGATAAAAATTGAATATGATAACAATATAATAGAAACAAAAACACATAGAGAGATATAAATTAAATATAAAAATTAAGAATTATTACTATACATCATATATTTACTTTCTCGGTCAAACAATGATGGACACAAGTGACGACTTGTGTTCCTTGATCAATTGGTCAAAAATCTTTGATAAAGATTAGTCATCGTTTTTAATGAGACTACTTAATACCTTAATCAATTGGTTAAGGACTTTCGATAAAGATTAGTTACCGCTTTCAATGGGACTACTTAGCACTGATATCATGATCAACAAAAAAAATACTTATTTTCTCTTTTATTTTATTTTTATCTCTTTTTCTTTTTCTTTTTATTCTCTGTCATATCTGTCACTTAAAAAATAAACCATAAAAAAAAAAACTGTCCAAGTCATATATGGAATCAGCACTCTTATCATTGAGCATCTTATGTCCTTTGGAATAAAAAATAAAATGCAATAGCAAAGGTTCAGAACTTACAGAATCAACTCTAAGACGTTATATATTCGGAACATTAGTTACCTAGGAACGTATAGTAGAGCAAGAAAAAAATGGGAGGGTGTCCACTATCCAAGCCAAAGGCAATAGATAATGGTTCAGCTTCCAGCAGCACAAACGGTTTCATGCTGTATGCGAGGAGGCACTCCAGAATATTGGACATGGGTACAGGAGAAAGACGAAGCAAGGTACACATCTATCTCCAAATATATATTAAGTTTTACTAAAACAAACAAAAAAAGTAGTGTTCCAAAAAGTAGATCTCTCACGAATCAAACATACAGGGATTTTTGTTGTGAGATTCAATCTCCTCTTTTATTGTTAATAAATATTTCTTCTGAAATAGGAATATTGCATCTGCCTTCGTATAGGTTTATACAACTCTTCAGTTGTTTCTCCTGGGTTTGGTTTGGTCCCTTCATATTTTTTGTTCATTAATTCTTCTTTTGTTTAGTATATTTTATTTTTGGCGTTATAAATGATAGGTATCATCTAGAGTGCTAACCAAGTTAGGAATTTAGGATTCCTCTTAATATTAATTGTGATACTTTACTTAACATCCCTCTTTTTGCTTATAAAAAGAAAAAAAAAAAGATAACAATTTTTTATATTTAAATACTGTTTACTAATTAGCAACTATATTTTTTGTCAGTATAAGAAATGAATGTATATTATTGATGCATATTATTAGTGTTTATCTACAATTTTCATTAGAAAAAAATATATACTATAGAACATTTACATAATCTAGGAAAGAAAATTTGCATGCGGACAGAATCCGAATCCATAATTGAACGTAGCATCGTAAAATTATGTTCAAGAGCATGTGAACTGTCAATTGACATATCGATGTTTATTTTATTTTCTTCAATTCTATATTCACAGTATATTAAAACCTATTAACCACAAATTCTTTCAAAATAAATTGGAGAAAAATTGTTCTCCAAGGTAGATCTTTAAAATTGATAATTTACACTAAAAATGTCTGCTATTGGGGATTACTGTTTTATCATTGGCTAATGGTTAATTCAGTTGATGATCATCAATTTTTGTGGTTCAATCTAAATGAATTTTAGTTTGGCCTAGTGCTAATTAAAAGAACTGATAACTAAAATAACATTTCTGATGATTAACAACTATAATAATTATATCTAACGGCTGATAGCTAATGATTATTTCTGACGGCTAACGCAATAAAATGAGATTGACAAGCAGTTCAGAATCAGGCCTACTTTGGGAACCAAGCTGGAGGGAAGAATTAATCGTGGAAGGCAATTATAGGAAATTTTCAAAGGCGAAATGCATATTTTTAATATGAAGCCAAGATTTCCTAAAAAATAGGAGAGGTCGATGGGTCATGGAAGTTAATAGTTATTTTTCTGCGCGTAGAATGAAGTAGACAAAAGGTCAAATTAAATGTTGTAATTAAAATATTTAGGGACACATTTCAGGACAACAATCCATAATGGAAGCATGCACCCATAACTATCATACTAGTAATTATTAGAAAATGACCGACATACCCGAAAATGGCAAACATATATATCCAGAAAATGATTGATGCTTGCAATTTTTTAGAAAGCATTATTATGAATAGCAAAAAAACATAATGTAAATTAGGTCCGACCAAATTAATGTAATTTATCTTTTATTATTGCTTTATTTAGAATTTTTCTTTATCATAATTTTATAAGAGTAGTGTAACATAGAAACTTGATTTAAATGATTGTTAAAAAATTATTTGGAGTGAATTGATAATTCAATCAAGAAACAAAATCTCTTCCTTGACTCAGTTGTGTAACTTCAAATTTATTCACATATTCATTTTGCACAATTACAATCAGTTTAATTTTACAACAAGATCCGTATATCTATCTATATATCTAATTATCTAACTATCTATAATGTAATGTCACAATGACAAAGTTGGCAAAATTGATATCTATCTATGATGTAGTGGCACGATAGTAGAGTTGGCTAAACTAATACAAGTTTGGTGGCTAGAAGTGCATGGGAAATTTGACACTAGAAAGCTTTCAGCAGGAATTCTATATCAAGTGTTCTTTCGAATAATGTTGGAAGAATCATCTGAAGGGTGGGAAGTTCCAATAACTGTTAAATTTGTCCTTCCTGGAGGAAAGAGACAAGGACATAAAGTAAATTTAAACGAGAAGTTAAGGGAGAGTTGGTTGGAGATTTTAGTAGGTGAGTTTGTGGCATCTGAAATTGATGTTGGCGACATGGAAATTTCTTTGTATGGATATGAAGGTGGCCTGCGGAAGACTGGGCTTGTCATCCAAGGTGTGGTCATTAAACCAAAGAACTAGGTATTAAATGGATATTAAGGATATAGAAGCTTTTATAGAAGGAAAAATGAAAAAATTCTCTATAAGTTAAAATTAATTTATGTATAAGTTCAAATTAATATTCAAAGAAGCCAACATGAGAAAGAACGTACTCCAACAAAGTAGGTTATGTATAAACTAATTTTTAATTTATAGAGAGAAGTTTTTTTCCTACTTATTTTTCCCCTATAAATAGTATTTATGAAGAAATTTATGCAAACAAACTCTAAGCTATATATAATTCGTCTTTGTTGTAGTTGTCTTTGATCTCTAAATAAAATGAATAAGTACACCTTTACACTAGTCGATACCTAGAAAAGATGAAGAAAGAAAAAAAGAAATATATATAAGAAGTAGATGTGATAATAAAATATATGTATTAATAAAGTATTTGGAATGATGAAGTGTTTTAATATCACATTATATTTAAATAGAACATAACAGTTTGTTGTGTGAATCTTTTCCTTCTTTTATAATTTGTTTTTTCTATTCAATAATAGTAATAAAATAAGACCTATTAAGTTAAAAACAAAAAATTAAAAATAGGGAACTATCTGATTTTTTAAAGTAAATATAATGTTAAAAAATACCATAATAAATAATTTTTGCATTTTATTAATACTTCAAGATGAATGATTGCAGTAATAATTGTACCAATTAACCAATTATACTTATTCCGAAATACCCCGTCAAATCATTATTGTTATTTCTTTAGTGCTTTTAATTTTTTTAAGACCCTTTAATTATTGATCCTTTAAATAAAATTTAAATTTAAATTAATTGAGCATCAATTACTTTTAATCATTTTCTTTTATTTTTTCGATAACTTTATTTTTAATTAATATTGATATTAACATATCGATGTATGATTTTATTGAGATCAGTGATTAGATTGAGATAAGTACTAGAAATATATTCTTTAACACCTTTTTTTAATTTTTAAAAATTATAAAATCAGAAAAAAATTAAATATAATATGAAATAAAAAAATTATCATTTTTAATTCATAATTTTATCGATATAAAATTATATTAGAAAGTATGTTTCTAACATTTTCTAAATTTTATTATTTTTTTTTTGTCTGAGAATAATTTTCATAGTCTATCTAAAAAATATCCTTATATCCTTGAACCATGATCCTTTAATTTAAATTTAAATTGATCGATAATTGATTACTTATAATTATAATTAATATTTATTAGTAAATTTCTTTTAATTATCACTGTCTACTTTCAATTTCTTAATGCATGTAATTTTTGTGGATGCAGTTAATTATTTGTTAATCCTTATATTAATTATTTATTACTTTAAATTTTAATTAAATTTGATATATTGATATGATCAAATGATTTCTTATATGAGGTTCCCTAGTATACGGTGTTGGGGTCTTTGTATAAAGTTTAAATCATCAATCATTTGAACGAAAGTATTAAATGGAAATATTTTTTATATGATTGGTACGTACAAATAAATTTCATTTTCAATCATTTACATTTAACATACGAAAATACAGAATTTATTTGAAATTATATGATCATAACTTACATGAATTAACATTTTATTTGAAAAATCTTAACATCTAATATTTTAGACTTTAAGTAATAAATACATTTGAGGAATTCAATAATTTTTAAAAAATCACTTTTAGTCTTTAAATATTAAATTTGTGAGACTAATTTTTTTCCTTTCAATTTTAAGAGACTAAAATGACTTTTATAAAACTATATAATATTGGAGAATAATTTGAGAATGAAAAAGGAGTATAATAGCTTTCTCTAAAATGAAATCTAACTAAAACCAATCTTAATCAATGTTATTCTTACACATCTGGGTCTTACACGATAGTTTTGATAAGAATTTTGACGGACTTGTAATTAGAATTTCTTTTCATCAATTTATTAATTTTAATATCTCATTTTTCATAAACTATTTCAAATAATTTATTTTGATATTTTAAAGTAGTTTATAAAAAATAAGTTAACTTATAAGATATTAACTTTTTTCTCTCAATTTTATCCTTAATATTTTATTTGAAATTCTATTTTACTCTTTTATTTAATTTAAAATTATTTTATCTTTTTTTTTCTATCTAAAAAAAATTCACATCTAATTTTACGTTTTTATAAATACATGACACAAAATATAATCGACTTGTCAATTGTCATACACATCTTCGTAATGTTAAAAATTCTTTGAATCATATTAATTCTTACAATTTTTTCCTTGTCATGGAACTAAGAGACATACACATCAAAGTTCTTATTGTACAAAAAAAACCAAATGTTTAAGAAAAATTATAAAGAAAATTTTTATTTATTTATTTAAAATAATATTATTAATAAAGATTTAAATGTTAAAAACAATATAATTCTAATAAAATTTATTTAACTTAATATTAATTTTCCATAAAAATGAAAATTTAATTTTACCATTTTTATAATTCAAAATTTAAAAAATTATTATCCTACTTTTTAAGATCACAAGTTATTAAAAATAAAATTCAAATATTAAAAATATTAAATACATATTTTTACATTGTTTGACATTTATTAGTTAATTTATCATTAATTATATGAAACACTTTCAATTAAATTAACTAGTTTATAAGTTTTCGGTTAGCTTTCAGCTTTTCAAATTCCTAACTTGTAACTTATAGGTTTTTTGCTAAATTATCAACTAAATTTACCAAACATATTTTTAATATTATTATTATTTTAGGATCAGAACGAGACACTTTTTTTTGACTTGTTTCGAAAAATCAAGAATGAAACTATATGATATAATCGGTTTATGTTTGTTTATATTAAAATTGAATAATTGGTAAAAATATATTAAAATTGAATAATGTATAACCCATATTTTATCAACAGGAAAAGGATATAATTTATAAAACTATATGATATCAGACTATAATTTGAGAATGAGAGAGGAGTATAACTTTCTCCGAAATGAAATCTTCTAAAACTAATCTTAAAATGAAATCTACTAAAACTTGATTCAATCTTACAGGATAAATCAACATTTTGGCCACTGAATATGTAAGCTGCTGACCTTATCGTCTTTGAAATATTAAAAATTCTAATTTAGGTGGGGGAGGCTAAGAGATTAGGGAAGTCGGTGACCTTATCACATAAAGTTGTTTAATATTGGAAAAAATTTAAATGTATCCACGTGGAGACTGACTTTTGTTTATCAACAGTTCTGACAAACTAGAAAAAAACTTAAAATATTAGTGATCTAATAAAATAAGAAGAGAAGTGATAATTCTGTCTTTATTAATGTTCAACCTAAGACTATATTTACAGCAACACCGTATAGAAATCAACTTTTCAATAAAAACTGTTTTCCCATATTCTGGGGATGGTCACTACTGGCAGCATCTTATTCCTTTGGAGAACAAATCATTACAAGCAAGATGGAAATTAATATGGTGCATCATTGCATGGGTACTATGGAACAATTGAAATAACATTGTTTTTAATGGTGGTCACTTTGATAAGCAAAACAGTCTAGGAAATTATGTTCCAATCATGGAGGTGGATTAAGAACACTGATAAGCCTTTTTTCTACTCTTTTGTCTAGTGAAGCATGAATCCAAGTCTCTACTTGATGGGGCAATGAATTACAATAAAGAGCTAAGTTAGATCAATGACATTGTCAAGAATGAAACAAATCATACAATTGAGAGATTGCAACTTTTCAAAAACATTTAAACATTCGAAACTTCAGTTTGCACAAGTTGTAGTTCCATGAAGGAATCAATCAAGTATACACTTAAGTGAAAGGAGTTAGCAAGAATGACAGATATCAGAGAATATCAACTCATGCTTTATTCCTCACAAGGCTAGTATTTCGCTCATGCACGCAAGTGTTTCGGTTATGTCACCTTCATTTAATACAATTGAAATTAGGCAAAAGAACCCAAATGGTATATTTTTAATAAAAAATTACGAATTTGGTATAGTTTTGAAACATATCACCAATCTGGTGTTCGAGTCACGCCCAAATGTAGGCGAAACCAGTCACGCCCAGCCCCAGGCGGAACCAGTCACGCCCAAAATTGGGCGTGTTCCACCAGATGGCGACACGTGGCATGCACAGATGGAGCGAAAACTTCGGACGGTCATAACTTTTGACTGGGATGTCCGATTGAGGCGAAATCGGTGGCCACGCGTTCGTAATTGAGAGGAGAAGCCCTTTGCAATTCCAGAAAGACATGCCCAAAAATTTTTCCCAAAAAAGGCCTCTAAGTGCCTCAAAATTGCGATTTAATCTTCAAACCTCCAAAAAATTTCTTGTTTTCTAATTTTTTTATTCATTCAATTAGTGAATTGCATGCTATTTTTTATTTTTTTAGTTGGTTCTCTTAATTTTGAGCGTTTTGACATAAAATACGCCTCCATCGGATATTTCTATCAAAATTTATGACTGTTCAAAGTTATATGCATCATCTAATTTAAATCCTAACAATTGCTAAATTTATGACTTGCCAAAGGCTTCTCCTCTCAATTACGAACGCGTGGCCACCGATTTCGCCTCAATCGGACATTCCAGTCAAAAGTTATGACTGTCCGAAGTTTTCGCTCCATCTGTGCATGCCACGTGTCGCCCTCTGGTGGAACACGCCCAATTTTGGGCGTGACTGGTTCCGCCTGGAGCTGGGCGTGACTGGTTTCGCCTACATTTGGGCGTGACTCGAACACCAGATTGGTAATATGTTTCAAAACTATACCAAATTCGTAATTTTTTATTAAAAATATACCATTTGGGTTCTTTTGCCATTGAAATTACTAATCTCATATTTGCAATTCATTTCATTCAATACAATCATACATACACAAATTGGATCACAAGGACTTTGTTTGGCTTGTAATGAGGCTGGGCTATCAAGAAATCATTGTGTTTCTCAAAATACAACAACTAAGTTCTAGGGAGCATTCACATTCTTCCTTGTTTTCCAGCTCATTTTGTTTGCCATAACAACAACACACAGGGTTATTTAGCCTTGGTTTTGATTCTTTATTTTCTTTTTTCTTTTTTGAATCATCCAAGGTATTTTATTTATCTTTTGTGTGCTTGTTGTTTTACTTCCCTATAAGAACATCACTCAAATACACTCCCCTAAATTTGGGGCAAATTGGACTTGATCCATCAAAATCATGCTCTCCTAAACCTAAGGTAAAGTGGACATGCTCAATGACTTTTTAGCTTAAGGTTCAAGAATCAATTATCATATTAAGCTCAAAGAGGTGCAAGAGGTTTAACATTAATCACAACAAGGTTGGCTTTTGGCCAAATGGCTACATTTAAATTCAAGAAGGCCTTGATCATATCCATATCATGCATGCATTCAAACAGTTCAAAATTCATGCAAATCCAGAAAGTTCAATCAATCGTTCTCTCAAAGATAATAGGTACACAACTCACACGGTGTTATGAAGCCTAGAGTTTTTCTTCGCAAGAATTTTCTGTCATGCAAGCTAACAAATTCACTCATGCGCATACAATTCAAGAAACCAACATTTAATCACAATGTGCGCTCACTTCTAAATCGAATTTAAAATAAATCACAAATGCAACTCTCCGTCATGCAAAATTGCTTCATCAGACATGCCTCAAAAAATTGTGTTACCCAAAAAGAATCAATCAAAACGAACTATCCATCATGCATAATTAAATCTAAAGTGTAATAATAAAGTAAAGAAAGCATAAATACAGAAAGCATAAAAAATTAAAATGTCCTGTAAAACATGGCCTTAATCCTATGAGGGCTATGGGTCCCACACTCCCTATGCGGCTGTGACATCTGCCACGTAGTCGTTATCTACACCAGTGGCCGCATCCTCATTAGTAGCTCCACCCCCCCCCCCCCCCCCCCCCCCCCCCAAAAAAAAGAGGAAGGCATGTCCCTAGGCCAGGCGACTCTCGAGAGGAAGTCCTCTGGTGTCATCACTGGTTGCTGGAGAGAGAGATGATGGAGGCTCTGCATGAGGAGATACTGGCCATGGTGTAGGCTCGAGAGCATAGGCATCATCTGGTCCGGTGGAATGGAAGAAATAAGGTGCAGGGATGAAGGCTGGCTGGGAGCAACATCAACAGTTGGGGCCTTGGCATCAGTAGGTGGGGCTTCCCGGGTTCTAGCTCTCCGGGTCCCTGGAATGGATACGGGAGTATCTGCGGAATGCCAACAGTTCTTTCGTATGTATGTAATGCTGATAGCAGGGCTAAGGGACTCGAAGGCGAGCGTGTCAGAATGAACCCCTTGTGCATCGCACGGGGCTATAATAAGTGCCGGGAAGCTGAGCAGGCTAGAACTGGACTGGGCTATCTGTGTAATCTGGGAAGAGATGAGGCTGCCCAAGTCCATGTCCATCTGCGTCACGATGTCCTAAACCAACCTAGCCCGATCCATGTTAAGGTCGGAGGTGTGTGAAGTCAGAGCTAGGTTGGAGTACGAAAGGACACTCCATGTCCATGTCCTTTTGTAATATCTTCCATGGGAGACCATCAGCATTTAGCGTGAAATGGCCGCCAAGCATGCACAGTGTGGCCTCTATGGCTGGTGGGTCTAGATATGTGTGGAGGTACTGGGCGAAGGTGGGCAACTGGGAGTCGCCTGCTAGGACCACCGGGGTCTGAAGGAATTGGTTTAATGCATCAGCATCAAATCGGATAATCTTCCCTCGGATCATGAACTCCTTGGGTGCCTGCTCGTCAGGATCATAGATGTTAGCATAGAATTCCTTTACCAGAGCCACATCTATGTTAGCTTCTGGTAGCCTAGTGAGCACTCTATCCCAGTGACGCCTCTAGAGCTTATGTAAAAATTCATCGTACTGCCCTGGCTCCAGGGACACCCGCTGCTCCGGCAAAATGTTGTGGAAGCTAACATTGTCACAGTACCTCACCCAGGCCACTTGGGAGGTGAAGCGTTCTGGATCCCAACACCATGGATGGTGTTGGGATCCTGGCGAGGCTGGGAGGCGAACCCTTGTCTTTTCTTAGAAGCCATCTGCAAAAAGGACAATTAAAAAGAAATTAAACAACAAAAATTAGAAAAGAAAACAGAATTAACAAAGAAAAATAAAAACTGCACAGATTGGTCGCGCCCCCAAAATAAACAGTAAAGCAAGAGTGCGGGCTTAGCGCGACCTGGCGCTCTAAGCCAGCCTCTGCTGAAGACATCTCGCGTTGAGCGCGACATCGGCTTGCTCAGCCCAGAAAAAATATGCTTCTGAATAAAAGCAGGCATGCTTAGCGCAGGTAACATGCCAAATTAGATAGAGAAGTATTTGGGCTTAGCGCGAACTGGGCGCATTCAGCCCAACACCATTAATTAAAGCAAATTAAAAATTAAAATTCAAAACTATCCCGCTTAGCACGAAAAGTTGCGCTTAACGGGGATGCAGGAAGCCCAAAGGTCAGGGGGTTGCGTTTAGCTAGCAAATGCACGCTCAGAGCCCCTTACAGCAACAAAAACAGAAAGGCTCGCTTAGCACGAACAAACGCGCTAAGCGGGCAACTGGGTAGGCCAACAGTCAGGCCAGGCTCAGCGAGAGATCACTCCGCTGAGCCTACCAACATTTCCCCGGCTACTGGGTTGCACGCAAAGCGAGCAAGTGCTCGTAAGCAGACACCAGATTCTGGAAAATTTCCAGAACTGGGTGAACACCACAAGAACAACAAAGATAATGCATGAACACAAAGAACATAAACCCAGAAATTCATGGGCTCGCTAAGTGCGCAAGGCGCGCTCAGTGAGTGAACCCAGAAATGCATACAGTTTATGTGCTTGCTTAGCGCGAACATACGCCCTAAGCGATACAACACAAACTCAAAGAAATTTCCAGAACGTATGAACTCGCTAAGCGTGCAAGGGCGCGCTAAGCGAGCTCATCGTCCCCAGAAAAACAACACAACACAGAACAACAATGGCACATAGACAACATGCAATACAAACCTAATATTACTTAACAACTAACACTAATAACTTAAAACATGTAATTTACAAAATCATATCACACAAATTAGCAAAATAGAAACTGAATATTTAACATTGAAATTAAATAAAACAAATAAGAGAAACTCTAAAATGAAAAGACATAAAATACTTGGGAGCGGGCAGGTTGGATGAATGGAGGTGAAGGAAATGCAGAAGAAATGCGCAGCAAGAAGAAGATGAAGATGTAGGGATAACTGTGAGAAGAAAATTAAAAATGAGGAAGAGAAAAAGAAAAGAGGAAGTGAACAATTATGGGTGTCGCGCTTAGCGAGCAAATGCGCGCTTAGCGCGACACCTTGGATAGTGAAATACATTTATTGCAGGCGCGGGGCGCGCTCAGTTAGCAAGTGCGCACTTAGCTAGCTAACTATTTGAAACTGTTGAACATTTTTTTATATGATGGCTTGCTTAGTAAGGCAAAGACTCACTTAGCGGATTCTGTAGGAAGTTTTGACCTGCAAAATCCGCACTCCAATGTGTTTAGCAAGGCGCTGATGCGCTTAGCAAGAAAATTGCTTGCTCAGCCCAATTCCAAATAATTCATGACAGTGGAATTTTTGGGCTGAGCGCGGATTTCTCGCTTAGCGAGTCTTAGGCTCGATTAGCGCAATTCAAATTTAATTTCAGGCAGTGGAGTTTTTGCGCTGAGCGCGACAAATGCACTCAGCAAGACTGCTGAAATGATGGTCCGTGCTTAGCACCAGCTTTTCATGCTCAGCGAGTCAAGCAGAAACAAAAGGGCGCGCTTAACATGCGAATGCGCGCATGCAAAAACTGTAAGCATTAAAAACATAACACAAACACATGCACACTTAATTACAACACCAACACAAAGAACACACCACAATTGAACACAAAGCAATTAACAATAGGATTATTCTAATTACAGAGATAAGGAAAGAAATCCTGGGTTGCCTCCCAGTGTGTGCTAATTTAACGTCATTAGCTTGACGGGCCAAGTGCCGTCAAGGTGGCAAATAAGTCACAAAGAACACATCCTCCTTGCATTTTTGCTGCTTAGCTAGGAACTCCATGAACCACATGTATCCATGAAGCTTCTTCCATATGGTTGCAAGGGACGTGTTAGTGAACACGGATAGAATGACACTTAAGGATTGGTTAATTTCTTCCTGCCTTTCTTCCTCGCCAACTAATTGATAATGAGGGTTCTTGAATTGGAGAGGTCTTGCTTGTTGAGTTTCAACTAGTGAGAACTTCTCCCATTGTTGTTGTGGTATCTCCTCACCTTTCTTATTTTTTTCTTTATCTTTTTCCCTTGACTCATGCTTTTCTGTAAGATTCTCATGATGTGTTGCAACTTCTATATAAGCTTCTTCTGGCTATGACTGAAGATGTTTCAGCCATTGTTTTTGCTATCTCACCAATGTGAATCTCCATATTCTGAAATGACTTTTGATTGGCTTTTAAGCTAGCTTGGGAAGTTTCCATGAATTACATGAACACATCATCTAGAGAAGAGAGTTTTTCTTCTTCATGTTGATAGCCAGGATGTAAATCTTGCTCCTACCCCGAAGTTTTCATGGAGTAGAGATGACAATCATCATTATCATGCTCTCCTCCACAAAAATCACATTTGATGGGCTGTGGGTAATGCTCCCACTCTGAAGTCTCCATGAAGTAAAGATGACAATCGTCATTGGCATGCTCTCCTCCATAGAAATCACAGTTAATGGGTTGCGGATAACTAGCCCCTAATTATCTGAGCATATTACTCCAGATATCATCCATGGGTTAGATTCTTTAAAGGTTCCACCTTGCAAGCAAAGACTCACAAGAAAAAGATACTTTTCTATTTTCTATTTTTATATTTTCTTTTTCTTTTTAACACAATACATTTAAAACAATACAGTACAAAAACTGAAAATTGAAAGAAATAATGCTTAAACTTAGGATACACAAACTACCGAGTACAAGGAACAAAGCTCCCCGGTGTCGCAACCCGTCTGGCCACGACGGGACAGCGATGAAAAAGAGAAAAGAAAAAGGCTTTTCCTAAAAAGGAACACTTGAGGGGAGTAGCCACCAACGTTTATTTAAGGAAAACGTCGGAAAAACCAAAGAGATAAAGCATGGTCTACGATTTGAGAGAAAAATAGTTCGGGAGTCATTTACGCACGAGGAAGGTGTTAGCACCCACGCGCTCGTCAAGAAGACAACAACCTTTAATCAAGTGTGCTAAAAGTAAAGTGACTTTTTAATTATTTATCTTCCCTTAAGAACATGAATTATGTTTGTTTTATTCAGAAAAAGAAATCAAATTTTATTTTACAAAAGAGAAGATCTTATATATTTTTTTAGTTTTTTAGGTCGACAAGGGATTTGCCCTCGCTCCTACATATCCCCAAGTACAATGAGGAAATCAAACTTACGTAGTTCTTTTTTGAAAATAACTTGATTGAGTTGATTTTATTTTTTTTCAAAAGATTTGTATAAATTGCATGAAAAAGGGTCGTTAAGGCGTTGGACCTTGAAACGACGTTGAATTTGAAGAAAAAAACAGGGAGAATTGCTTAAGGCATTGGACCTTGAAGCGACATTGAAGTTGAAGAAAAAAACTGATAGAATCGCTTGAGGCATTGGACCTTGAAGCAATCTCAAGTAATATGTAATTAATTTTTTTGAGAAAAATGAGAATTGAGTGATCCTTTATTTGAGTATTTTTAGCTTTTTTAGAAAAGATTTTGGATTTGCAGTAAACTCTATGAAATCAAGCAAGTCGGAGACCCAGCATGATATTCACAAAATCTATCCACATATTATTAAAACATCACCAAGCAAGTTGGAGACCCAGCATGGAGTGCATGAAACATAAGCGTGTACTAAAGATACTAATGCAAAAATAAATGAATAATTGACATAATTTTATGTAATCAAATAAATCAAATGCAAATAGAAAGGAATAAAATAGAAGTGAGGAGTACACTTAGTAATTAGAGGTGCATACAGGAAGAAAGAGGCTGCAATCAGCAATGCTTATTTAATTCAAAATGAACCAGGCCCAACACATAAGGGGTGAATTTATGAATATGAATGGTGTGAATAGCATTACATGTTTTGTTTCAAAGTGGACCAGGCCCAACAAGTAAGGGGTGTGCAGTTATGAAATTGGGGTGTAGATAGCATTATGTTTTTGCTTTCAAAATGGCACAGTATAAAAAAAAAGGTGTAAATTGCATGATGTTTTTGGTTTCAAAATGGGTCAGGCCCAACTAATAAGTTGGTGTAGTTATGAAAATGGACGTGTAAATACTATTAGGCATTTTGTTTCTAAATGGGCCAAGCCCAACATGTATTGGGTGTACTTATTAAATACAAAGGTGTAAAAAGTATTTTTTATTTATGGTTGTAACCGGGACAGGCAACCCGGCCCAACCCGTGTTTTCGCTGCTGGGCACAACAGTTATGTCAGTTGCATGAGAAAAACGTGGGTAACCACCATGAAAGGTTGCAAGGCCCTCTTGACACCACCAAGCAAGGTCCTAGTGGCACGGTGGCCGACATGGTGAGGCCGATACGGTGGTGGCCACTGTGGTGGCACAGTGGTTACGCAGAAACAACTTAAAAGACGAAAATAATAGGGAAGAAGATGAACAAAAATGCAAAAACAGAAAAAATAAAAACCATAACAAATCAACAACAAATAAAACTAATGAAGGAAAAAGAAATTACACAAAAAAAAACATGAACAGACCAAGAAAGAAACAAACCAAAATGTAGAAGAAGAGAAAAGAATAAGCAGAGGAAAGAGGGGAGAGTGGAAACGTAGGGAGAGAGAATGAGGGAGAAGGAAGAGGGGTCACCTCAGAGACCCCATGACTGCGCCAAGTGTCTTTACCAGAATGGTCAATTTGTGCTCTCGGGGATCCGTGCCTCCATTCTCTCCGTAATTAATTCCCTTCATTGTTGCTTCCCTAGTGCCTCCGTTGCTTCTTTTTGCTTTTATTTGGTGTTTTTTAACCTAATGGGCCTTGTGGCCCTTTTTCTTCTTTTTTTTTTTTGCTCTCTATTGCGTTTTTTTCTTTTTTTCATTTTCTTTTTTTACTATTTTTTTTTTTCGAAAACTTTTTTTTTTTTTTTTTTTTTTTTTTTTTTTTTTTTTTTTTTTTATTGGAGGGGTACCCGGACAGAATTAGGGTATGACACACGACAATGGTGCCAAAAACTTGTTAGCTAGTTACGACAAGCGCACCGCTTTGTCAAGTAATAATTTTCGATAAGTCCGAGTGTCGAATTCCACAGGAAACTTTGTTTGTGCTCAAAGTTAATATATGCCTAATTTTAAGCAAACAAGATTGAATTTGAATTTTTTTAACCTAATTGCGGAAATGTAAAATGCAATGTAAGTAAAGATAGTTGAGCAGGGGCACAATAAAGAGATAGAACAAACACTTGGGGGTGAAATGTTGGTTAATGCGGAAAATGATCATGTATTGGAGCTCAACGAACTGAAACTACCCTTGATGTAATATTAAAGATATTTCTCTTTTCAACGATTACATTCGCTCACCCTCATCTACTAATGTTTTCTAACCTTGATTCCTCGAGCGCTAAAACCCTAAATGTAAGGTTTCAGGTGTACATATGGCACTTTAATATTATAATTACATGGTAGTTGTGATAATAACGACCTTACCGCGAATACGAGTTCACGCTTCTTTAACAAGTGTCAACAAGGAACTCGGATTGGCGTGACCGGGTGGGTACTCTTTGAATGGTAGTTGTAACTAATTCTCACAACCTGGAAAAGAATAGTGTCTCTTTAAATGCAATGGTTCAAAATCGCTCTTGATTGCTTGCATGCATGTATGTAGGGCGTGACGCTGAGGATAGTGGTGTTCGAAACCGTGAGGTTGGGAGGACCAGAGTAGAGCTTAGAACAGGTAAGCTCTCCTTTCTTGGGAGTTTTTCCCTTTGATGTGTTCCACCATACTTCGAGGGAGTGATGGTTATTGTATGTCATGGTGCATGTATTGAAATTGTGTGTTATTGCTTTTTGATTGAGAACATGTATATGATTTGCACTGTGATGATATGTTGTGATGCATGAGATTCTCTGGCCAGTATAATGGACTAAATATGGACTTCCCTTAGAGCCAAAGTGATGTGGAACAACTCTAAGTGGTCAATTAGTATATACAAAAACCCTGAGAGAGTATGCCCATTAAGTTGGATGAACCTCTCTTGGAAGAGCCATATATGTTCGAGCAGAACCTTGAGGGAATGTGCCCATTAAGTTGGATGGTTTTCCTCAGGAGGTGTCTGCCCGAAGTCCTGAGGGAATGTGACCATTAAGTTGGTTGGTCTTCCTCTGGCAACGATATACGAAGAATGTGCCCATTAAGTTGGATGATCTTCTCATGTATATCTGTGTGATTATATACATGTGATGTATTTTACGAAAGTCAGGATGACTAACTTGTGTAATGCCTGTTTTGATGCTATGTATCGTGAAAGTGAACCCGGGAAATGAGAAGCCTCCAAGGACCCAGAGTTTACTGAGATTATTATCTCACCCAGGTTGGGGATTATATGTATTTGCAGGTGATGAGCACAGAGAAGACGGCGGATCCCGGGGCAAGAGGCCCAGGTAGTGAGGCAGTCTGAGGGTTTTCGGACCAGAGATCGAGCAGGGACGAGTTCCGAGTGAACCTTAGTTTATTTTGGGGGCATGCTGACTCCGTATTTTATAGGTATATGCACGTGTTTTGTAACCTGACCCTGATGGGAGAACAAACCTGATGTATAGTTTTTACTTTTACGTGCACTCACCATGCATAATGTACAACAATTATCATTATTATTATTTTATTATTGACGTACCTTGACGTCGTTCTCCGTAGCTGCTTCCTAATTATTTATCGTTAATTAATTGTTGCGCTTAACGACCGTAATTGAATGTTAGCAAACCGGATGCATACGGGGTGTTACACTAAATCACTTGACTTCACTCCTGATCCCTTAGCAAGCTAGACCAAATAATTTGCATTAAGAGTAAAGATGATTTGTAATCTAGGCTAAACAACATCACTCCATCCCTAGACATGACATCATTTAGAAGCGTTTTCAGTTCTAAGGAAATAACCATTTCCCAATGCATTGAAACCCTATAACAAATCATGCATATGGGAGATCAAACCACACACATGGATAAAGCTCAGAAAAACACAATGATAATAAAATAGCATTAAATAGATAGTTAGAATCATTACATCAATAGTGTTTGGTTGTTGGAACCCCAACAATGGATAGGTCAGCCTCCCATTTACATGAGAAAGCTTACAAATATGGAGGAAAAAGAATAAGGATGGAAGGGGAAGGAAGGAAATGGAGAAAGGGAACCCCAAATGAGAGGGATTCCTCCCTTCTCTTGTGCCCTAGCTCTGCCTCAACCTCCCAATGTCTCCATAGAAGAACCTAAAAAGTGAGAGCTGCCTCTCTAAAAGAGGATCCCACTTTCGTGCCCTAATTTTTCTTTTAAAGTGGCCCAGAATCGCAGTGCTCGTTGAGCGTGCAAAGGTCACGCTGAGCGTGCCCTCATTGTCCAGCTGGATAAGTGACTACGCCCTGAGCGGGCATCTGGCGCGCTGGACGAGCAGCTTCAGACCCTTAATTCTCCTCTTATTTCCTTGCAGTGAAATCTCTACAAAAACACAACAACACCTCATGAATCAACTAAACTTAGCATCTACTGGACAAAAGCTCAAAGAAAGCTAATTCCCATATTTTTATTACAAAAAGGAGCATTTAAAATGGGAAAAGAAGAGATAATTGATAAGTAATTAATATGTAATTTTACGTATGCTTAGCAATTATCAATGGTCTAATCAAGGAAAAGTGCAAGTCTGATATGAAATAAAAAACCTGGTATAGGTGGAATTTAGTCTCGTGCAAAAGGAGTAACATGGGGTGTCGGGTGATGAAGTTAGAGAAACATGCAAATGTACTTGCTTTTGTCTCTATGATGATACTTAAAACAACAATGAATGGTTGATTGACTAAACATTCAAGAATGGTTGGTGAATATTATAATGGCTACAATGTGATTGGTTGGGACAAAGGCACCATGTGCTGTTAGCAGTGGCGAATCTAGAAAATTAATCAATGGGGGACACTCAATAAGTTCAAATACATATCTAGAAAAATAATTACAATGTCATCCTTCTAGGCCTTATTTTTTGGAATTCCATCATAGTTCATACAATAGGAGGTGTAACCAAAAGAGAATCTTGCGGCTAAGGCTATGAAAAATAACATATTCTAAAACAAAGGGAATAAAAAGTTTGCTTGAACAAATATCCATTAGATACACATCAATTTTATCCTATGAAATCACATGTCAATGAAACAAAGATTACATTACTAATTACAGAAATCCCCTATAATGGGATTGTCATCAAAGGATGAAACTAACATAATTCAGTGACAAGATTCTATACTAAAAATCAACCGTGAATTCTACTAACTATATCGCATGGAAGAACAACCGAGGCTAGGTGCGGTCAGTACACAGATCAAGTCCTCAAATCCCCGATGTTTTGTTCTTTCATATAGCCCAAAACAAGAGAAGTTATTTTAATCATCCTCAGACAAAACCTACAGACCCTAAATCAAGTATCATACAATGACCAGGAACCAATTGATCTACACAGAGCAGCTTCTTACTTAATCTCCAAGTCAGAGTATTTTCACTTTTCAGTGTCGAACACAGTAAAGGAAACACCAAACACATCACACATTGTTTCACTCCCAACAACTTCATTAGCAAAAACAAGAAAATAAAATAACTACACATATAACACACAAAAAAAAATGAAGATTAGTTAGTTAATTTTGCTTTTGAAAAGCTAAAACAAAAAAATGAATTCAAATTGAGAAGTGAAACAATGCATTACCCGAAAGGTAGTTTTGCAATCCTCAACCAAAGCCCCAAAGTGTTCGACGAGGTGCTTAACCATCTCAGTGCAATTGAGACTAACAGAAACGAGCAAAAAGAGCACGTAGAACCTCAACTCCTTGGACTTCACTCCAACATCTTTGGCGTTGGGTTCAGATCCTTGGAAGTACCTTCTATTGAGTATGGCCTCGTAGAAGACGTAGGCCTCGACGAGGAACCTGCACTTGCTGTTCCTCATGTACTGCCCGAAATATAGCTATTCAATTCGGCTTGCAATCTTGCCAAGTTCCCACCGCTTCAACCCGCACTCCACCAGCTTTGTGCGATTCTCCTATTGGTGCTTCCAGAGCCTTGTGTATGCCTTGAACACCTTCTGGAATGCGTGGTGCTGCTGCTAATGTTAACTCGCGCTGCCAGCTGAACATTTTTCAGGAAAATCAAAGGGGGGCACTTAAAGGGGGGAACGAGAGAAGAGAAGAGCAAGGGGTATTTTGTGAAAATTTGTAAATAGAAAAGGGTATATGGGTAACTTTACCTGAAATTTTAAAGGGCGCACGTGCCCCCCTTCTCTTACACTTAGGTCCGCCTCTGGCTATTAGTGGTCATGTGTATAGGTTGTTTTCCTCACTTCTCCATGCCTGAAACATTGTCTTGTTCACTTCCTCACATTTTCGTGGCTCAGGTTCACTTGCACAGGTGAGTTGTTAATTGTGTTTATACGTTTTGTGTTAGATTATTAAAATCAAATTGACTTATCCATAATTATTTTTTAGAAAACGAAGTTTTAGGGTAGATCTAAATCAATGAATCTAGAATTAAATACATAAAAGTAACATAATATCGAATCAGACAATCCAGATTTGTTGCTTACAAATCCAGATTAATGAATTAAGAATGGTGAAATAATAGTATTGGATCAAATAATTTGAAAAATATAACATTTTCAAATTTGATAATCTAAATTTGTTCTTATACCAAGTATGGATTTATTGATCCATAAATTATGTGTATTTGTTTATTAGTCCGGATCAATCAATCCAGAATTGTGCAATAATAATTTTGGATTGTTTGATCAGTTTTGAGTTTTTGTGTTTCCAGGATCAACTAATCTTGAACTTCAAAACATCAATTCTGGATAGCTTGATCCGAAAATTATATTGTATTTCGAATTAGGGAATCCAAAATTGATGTTTTGAAGTTATGGATTAGTCAATCCATTTTATTATTTTTTTCATTTCATTGCCTTATCTGGAAGGTTGGTTCAATGTATTTATATTATAATTTGGTTTGAATATGTTGGATAGTTTTTGTTCATTAACTTACTTTTATTGCTTTGAAAGGTTTATATGGAAGACGATTATGTGAGGAAGATGTCTGATGAAGTGGATATGGAGGTTGACATGGTTAATGACGTTAGAATAGATGAAGATATTCATAAAGATTATGGACAAGATACTAAAAAAATTGTTGTTTGTAACAAAGCATTCATAATTATAAAGGTAATTAACAAAAAAATTAAATATTAGATTGTTGTTATTGGCATACCAAGCCATCCCACACTTTACAAGCCACATGATCAACATATTTGGTAAGGACTGAGGTCCATCACCAAACACAATCAAGTGCAACATGTTTGGAAGCTTTGTAAATCTCTTACTCCTCATCTACAATTGCATGTCTTTCATGCCTACATACATATGTAGTAGGTCTAGTGCTATCACCACCTTTTGTACATGGCATATTTGTATAAAAGATAACATCAACGTATGATAATCAAAATTCTAGTCAACATATTTTAAACATATCCTAAATATTGTGAACATATTCTGACACATTCTAACATTTGTAATCAGACTCAAAGTCAACATAATTAACTTATCCTAACAATTACAATATCCTCATATCAATTAACCTATTACAACAAATATAATTTTCTACAAGAAGGAGAATGAGGTGAGACAGTTTTCAGTAGATGGATTGCCTAAGTTGTGTAACTAAATGTAATCAATCAACAAATTGCTCAAAAATAATAGATGGGATAGGTGATGGAAGTAAAGAGGAAGAAAGCCATAGAATTATATGATTCCATGTGCAAGATTCATGTTTTATTTTCTGAGTTCATTCATGTTTTTTCTAAACCCACTTCAACCTCATTTTTTTTATTACATAATTTAATTAGAACTTACTCATCTAATCATAAAGTATCATACATGGTAAGATAGATCCTTTTCTATAATAACTAGTGTACAAATAGATAATTTATGCAGTTGGATGTCATTTGTTTTAAAAGATGTAACTACACTTAAAAGTTAAATTAAAATAGTGCAATGATTTATAATAGTTGGGAATAAAAAATGTTCATAGTAGTCGGGTTGCTAAATACTTTTTTAAAATAAAAATTTCCTCAATACTAATTTGCATTCCATTTTGCTAAATAAAATTACGAATATGTTCATCCATAGTAATGATTGTCAATTCAAAAATCTATTATGGATTGACTGATCCGTAATATTACATTAAATTATGGATCAGTCAATTCGGAACATATTTTTGGATTGACAATCATTACTACGGATCAACTAATCCGTAATTGGGCAATGCAATCCAGAAATGTAATCTGGATTACATGATTCGTAACATTAGCAAAATTACAGTTGATGCAATTTGAATTAAATTTTTGGATTCCATTGTTCAATTATAAATAACTTGATCTAGAAACCACCAAATCCAAATATGGATCAAGCTATCTGGAACAGTTCCAAAAAATGTATTAAAAAAATGAAAAACGAACATTCATGGCACAATTACTAATAGCTTGATCTGGATACAACAAAACATAAAACCAAATCAAGCTATCCAGATAAATTACAAAAATAAAAATAAAAAAAGGAAAAGGGACGAAAGTTACAACTTTCCTAAAAAAAATGTGAAATATGATCTCAAACAATTATTAACTCAAGAACAACCACAAGAAAAGGGAAAATTAGGAAGCGAATGGAGGTGCGGGGGTGTGGGGTGATGAGGAAAGGGGGAACATGAGGTGTTTTTGGCACAAAAGAAAAGAAAGAAGAAGTTAGGTTAAACTAGTGGGGGTGAGGGCATATTTGTCTGTTCACCTATTTTTTCAAATAATAGGAGGTACATGAAGTAATAATAGGGTGTGCAGAAAGCAAATCTCAATATCTAACCCATTTGTGTTTTATTATATATATATATATATATATTGGTATTTACTAATTAAAAATAATAAAAAAATTCTAATTCACGTCATGAATGTAAAAAGTGTAACAATTAATTTTTAAATTTTGTAATTTAATATCAAATTCATCCTTCAACATTATAATTAAGATAATTTCACAAAAACTTACCTATAAGATGTAATTATAACACTTTTATATATTAAAAGACTAGATCAGAATTTTTGTTCTTTCTATCTATTAAATAATTAACATGATCATTTATCCCAATTTTATTCTTACAAGGCTTGGTCTTGCTCTTTTATTTTCTTGTTTTCCAAAAGGCCTCCTCTTTTGAAAGTAATTTTGTTCAAGAGACAGCGAATCCTACATGTAAGCACCTCTTAAGAGAGATTCCAATTTCCGAGACTCTTTTATATGTGCCACAAATTTTTTTAAAATTTGCGTAAATGCCACGCGGGCCAATTCGCTAGTCAGACCAGCGAACTATGATGATGACGTGGCGCAATCCTGGTGGACACGTAGTTTGCTACACCTTCCAGCGAACTACGTGGCTGTCCAACGGGCAATCTTACCAAGTTCGCTAGGAAGGCCAGCGAACTAGGCTTGACACGTGGCAAAATTTCAAAACTGCGTATAAACTTCGGAAGGTCATAACTTTTGACTGGGATGTCCGCTTGAGGCGTATGATATGTCAAAACGATCGTAATTGAGAGGAGATGCCGTTGGCAAGTTTTCAAAGGGAACTTGGCCAAAATTTTTTCCCAAAATAGGCCTCTAAATGCCTCAAAATTGCGATTTAAGATTCAATCATCAAAAAAATTCTTTTTTGTCTGCTTTTTTAATTATTTAATCAGTTAATTTAATGTTATTTTTTATTTTTTCAATTAAATCTCTGAATTTCAAGCATTTTGACATATCGTACGCCTCAATCGGACACTTTTATCAAAAGTTATGATATAAAATTGATAGTGCATATAAACTTCGAACAGT
Source organism: Glycine latifolia (assembly GCA_013407115.1). Lineage (NCBI taxonomy): Eukaryota > Viridiplantae > Streptophyta > Magnoliopsida > Fabales > Fabaceae > Glycine > Glycine latifolia. Next base: position 7,598,823 of record CM023953.1, read on the forward strand.
GATATTTTTTGATGGAGATGTCCGATGAAAGCGTACGATATGTCAAAACACTCGAAATTCAGAGAAGTAATTGAAAAACTAAAAATAACATTAAATTAACTGATTAAATAATTAAAAAAAAGACAAAAAAGAATTTTTTTGATGATTGAATCTTAAATCGCAATTTTGAGGCACTTAGAGACCTCTTTTGGGAAAAAATTTTGGCCAAGTCCTCTTTGAGAACTTGCCAACGGCATCTCCTCTCAATTACGATCGTTTTGACATATCATACGCCTCAATCGGACATCCCAGTCAAAAGTTATGACCTTCCGAAGTTTATACGCAGTTTTGAAATTTTGCCACGTGTCAAGCCTAGTTCGCTGGCCTTCCTAGCGAACTTGGTAAGATTGCCCGTTGGGCAGCCACGTAGTTCGCTGGAAGGTGTAGCGAACTACGTGTCCACCAAGATTGCGCCACGTCATCATCATAGTTCGTTGGTCTGACTAGCGAACTAGCCCGCGTGACATTTTCACAAATAGCTTGGCCCGCGTGGCATTTACGCAAATTATTTTTTTTTTGTGGCACAAAATAAAAAGTCTCCCAATTTCCAACCTGGTCCTTTCCGCAAGGCCTAACTCTGGTTGATTAGTCTACTTATTTTCTTACGACCAAAACGACTTCTCCAAGTATCTGGACCTCAAGTCAACCTTGGTTCTGGACATCACCGAGTGTCTGTCGTCTTGTCGAAACGGCACACAAACAAGTGAACAAACCCACTGAGTCTGATCTCGTTTGCACCGTGCTTCTTATTCCTCCCTCTCACCATTTAACAATTACAGTGGTAAGAATACATTTCTTAGCCATCTCGTCTTAAATCTTGACATGTGAATAATAATAATTCACAGTAGACTTTCCTAATTTTATTTTCATCCTATGATTATCTCACTCCCCCACTTCCCCTGGTTCATCAATTAATTTGACTTCTGTTAGGAGAAACCAACATTTGTTGCTTTGTGCAATTGCTTATTTTACTGCTCCCAGTCTCAAGTACTGATCGAGAATTTGAGCACTTTCTAATCTGCTTACAAGTTCCAATCTTTCTCAATCTGCACACTGTTCTTAATCCGCAAACTGTTTGAATCTTTCTTAATCAAAGGAAAAGTTACACACTGCACTTCATGAGTTTAAATCAAGGTTTTAAATATGGACCGTGATGGCGTTTGTTGATATCCCGGAAAATCACAGATAAATACGACCGATACGGTTCAAATTACTGTGGTGGACAGTTAAAAAAATTTGATGTTGGGGTCCAAATCACGGCCTAGAACTATTTTTTTAAAACCTTGGCTTAAATAGTTGTGCTCTGTTTCTGTTTGCTGTAAAGATCTTAACTTCTGAACTTGAAACTCTACTTAGTAACTTTTTTCCGTATAATGTTTTTCCTAAGTATAAAATATTTATCGTCAAAAATAGGAACTAATCTTCTATATAAAGATTTTATTATTTCTTTAATTACGACTTATGTCTTGCTAATACTTAGAGTCTTTAAAATTGAATCAACTCTAAATGTTATGCATTTAAAACATTAATTACCTAGGAAGAAAAATGGGAGGTTGTCTATCATCCAAGCCTAAGGCATTAGATAATGGCTCAGCTTCCGGCAACACCAACTGTTTCATGCTGTATGCGAGAGCACTCTCAATCACATGGGGAGAAACTCCAGAATATTGGATATGGGTTCAGCAGAAAGAAGCAAGGTACACATCTATCTCCAAATATTAAGGGGTTTTACTATAAAAAAATAAAAATTCTATCTAAAAAGTAGTGTTCTAAAAAGTAGATATCTCACGAATCTAACATACAGGGATTTTTGTTGTGAGATTCAATCCCCTCTTTTATTGTTAAAAGGATTTATTTGCTTTCATATAGTTTTAGATAGCTCTTTAGTTCACCATGAGTTTCGTCTCCCTGTATTTTTTGTTCGTTCATCTTTTTATTAATATATTTTTGGCGTGTTGTAAATGATGGTATTGTCTGGAGTGTTATCCTACTTACAATTATTCCCAAAAATGTTATTTCAGAAAATATTAAAAAAATTTAGTTATTCCTGGAAATGTTTTTGAAATTTAAAATAATTGAAATAGAGAATGAGTTACAATGGAAGTTATAAGTGGGTTAAAAAAATAACTCCTCACATTTCTATGGGAATATAACTTACTCATCCCTTCTTATGGGAATAAAAATGAAGCAAATCATGTTGTAATTACTTTTCCCAAAAAAAATGAGCATATCCAATAATATAATTTTAAAAATTCCAAACATACATGAGAATACTATAATCTCATGTCAATATTGCTGAGAATATTTGTTTATTCTGTGAAACAAACACTATTTAAATATTGTTATTTAATTAACAACTATATATTTTATTTGTTAGTATAAGAAATTGAAGCATATTAGATAAATTCTTGGTAGATAATTTTCTTCCTTAAGTATGTGATTATGAATTTGATCTTTGGTTCGTACACATGGTAAAATATCTTTTAAAAGATGTCAACTCCTCAAATGAATTTCAGTATTTAGAGAAATTAGTATTTATTTTTTAATAAATAAATACCCTAATTCACAAAAAAGCATTAACATACATTCACAATTTTCATTAGAAAAAAATACATTTATCAAATATTTACGCAATGTAAGAAAGGAAAATTGCATGTGGATATAATTAGAATCCATTACATTGAACACATCATCATAAAAGTCAATGGTGCATCTAGATTCGGAGTAAGTGAGAAGTGAGGATAATTTCCTTTCATAAATATAACTATTATTGTCATTAGAGGTTTAAATTGCATGATTACTAGTAAAAAATAAAACATGAGATGAAATAAAATGTATAATTGAACAAAAGATAAAACACTAAATATATACTTGTGTTTTTTTTCTTCTCAAAGTCAGGGAGTGCATTTGTTCCCTACTGAAAAATTGGAAACAATAAAATTCAAATTATAAAAATAACAATATATATAAGACATTACAGACATTGGAAAGCATAAGGAATTCCTCGAACAGGTAGAAAAACCAAATAATAATACAAAACAAAGAAACCCGAACATAAGTGACTCCCTATAAAGATTAAAAACATGTGAAAGATAAGAACAGAGTGCCTTTATAATAACTTGTTATACATATAAGAATAACTTCTTGTAAATCACTTTGACAGGTCTCTTATTTGCTTGATTTGTATATTGTTCATTCTTTTTAATGTTGGTTCGAACCTTGACATGCAACACCCTAATAAAATTCATCTTATGCTTTCCATCCAAATTAGCTAACTCATTGGTTGAAAAATATAAGATATTTAAAGTAGTTAAAGGATTAAAATCATACATAACTTCGAAAGGAGAATACAAAGTAATAGAATGAACAATTCTATTATAAGCAAACTCAACATGTGACAAATATTTCTTTCACTATTTCAAAATTTTATAAATGATAGCACACAAGGTAGTAAAATTTTTATTAACAATTTCAATTTGTCCATTCGTTTAAGGATGCCCATTTCAATTTCTCTTTAAAATTATGCACATATTCATCTTGCACAATTGCAAGCTGTTTAATTACAACAATATCTCTATTTATCTATCTAGTTATCTAACTATCTGTGATGCAGTGCCACGATGGCAAAGTTGGTTAAACTGAAATCTATCTATGATGCAGTGGCACAATAATAGAGTTGGCTAATCTAAAAAAAGTTTGCTGGCTAGAAGTGCATGGGAAATTTGACATTAGAAAGCTTTCACCAGGAATTTTATATCAAGTGTCATTTCTAATAATGTTGGAAGATTCATGTGAAGGTTGGGAAGTTCCAATAAATGTTAGACTTGTCCTTCCTGGAGGAAAGAGACAACAACACAAGGTAAATTTAAACGAGAAGTTAAGGGAGAATTGGATGGAGATTCTAGTAGGTGAGTTTGTGGCATCTGAAAAAGATGGTGGTGAGATGGATATCTCTATGTATGAATATGAAGGTGGCATGTGGAAGACTGGGCTAGTCATCCAAGGTGTTGTCATCAAACCAAAGAACTAAGTATTAAAATAAATGTATTAAGAAGTCGATGCGATAAATGATAATTTGTATTACTAGTAATAAAGCTTTTGGAATGATGAAGTGTGCTAATATCATTACTTAAATAGAATATAGCAGCTTGTTATGTAATGTTTTTACTTCTTTTTTCCTTATTTTTTTAATTTGTGTTATCTATTCAATAATAATAATAACATAAAACCTATTAAGTTAAAAACAAAAAAACAAAAAAGAGGGTAAATAATTATTTTCGTTCCTGAATGTGTAAAATGCTGACAAATCTATCCCTGAAAGATAAAAATTCAAATTTTTGTCCCAGAAAGTGAAAAAAGTGTGACAAATTTATCATTCCGTTAACTTTCCTCTATTACCATTAATATCAATGATGAATTTGTCAGCGCATTACACATTCAAAGACGAATTTGTCAGTTTTATACTCAAAATATAATTTAATCTTCATATTCTATCTTTTTTAATCATTACAAGCATAACATTACAATAAACACTTAAAAATTAGGAAAAACAAACATAAGTTAAAACAAACATAATAATAAGTATAATATTGATTAATAAGCATAATTTGTATGTTGCTTTAAAATTCATATGGTAACAACATTAGATAATGACAAAATCAAGTTGGGTCTAATTTTTTTGTAAGGATTAATTTAATGACTGCGCATTTTAATTTGTTTGAGTTTCATTTTTTTGTAAGTATTATCTCATATTTTTGCTTTAAAATTTCTAATGTGACAATACTTTATCCAAAATATGAGACTCAAACAAAAATAACAGCCATTAAGTTAATTCTTACAAAAAAAATGAGACCTAACTTGATTTTGTCATTACCTAATGTTATTATAATAGAAATTTCGGAATAACAAACAAATTATGCTTATTAATCAATATTATGCTTATATTATGTTTGTTTTAACTTATACTTGTTTTCCTAATTTTTAAGTGTTTATTGTAATGTTATGCTTGCAATGATTAAAAAAGAGAGAATATGAAGATTAAATTATATTTTGGGTAAAAAGCTGACAAATTCGTTCAATGTGTAATGCGCTGACAAATTCGTCCCTGATATTAACGGTAACAGACGAAAGTTGATGGAATGATTGATTTGTCACACTTTTTCCACTTTCAGGAACAAAATTTTGAATTTTTATCTTTCAGGGACGAAAATGATTATTTATCCAAAAATATATTTGACACTGTCTTCTTTTAGTTGTACTTTGAAAAGAAAAAATTCAGATTCTTTAAATTGGACAGAAAAATGAAAAGAGTGTCACGACTCATGAAATAATATAAGGTTTATTTGAATATAAATGAGAAGTATTTTTTGAGAATTTTTCTTATAAAAATATATTAAAAAAATTGAATTGAAACTTTCAAGAATATTTTTAATTGTATATTCAAACAAACTCACATATAAAGGAATAAAAATAACATATAACTCAACAACTGGAGGCAGGCAGATGCGCATTATCTAGGAATAACATTTTTTTACGATCTTATCTAGGAATAAGATCAAAGTATATATGAGAAAAAGTAACAAATTATGGATTCTATGTTTAACACTTTGGCATAAGGAATACAGTTCCCTTTATTTAAGTGCACAAACAAGGCGTCACCTTAATAACATTTTGACAATGAAAAGACAAAAATAAGAGAGGTCATTTTTTTATTTATTTGAACGACCTAGAGACATTACAGGACATCATACAACTCTTATGTGCAAGGTCTTATTTTAATTTTATTTAAAACATCTCATAATTTATTTGTTTACGAAAATACTATGAATTTTTTTTTCCTGTATTCTAATCCATCATCAACACAAATAAAACATAAACTCATCTCACCATGCAATAAAGGAAAACAAATACTGTGTCTTTTGGCACTACAATTAAAGATAGTTAAGTGTCCAAGTGTGCATCATCACAAGGAAGGTTTATAACATTATAAACAAACTCTCTAGTTGGCCACAACTAAAACTAAAAAATAATAATTAAGAATCAGATCTTCATGCCAAACATGATTCAACAATAAGGGTCATCTCCCACGATCACCTATGATAGGACCCACGTCAACTAAGAGCAGCATGATCCAAAGAACCTCATCACCGTATCAAATACGAGCATCGCGAATCTTACCATTCAAAGAGTGCAAGGGTAAACTTAATAACTTAAACCCAATTTTTTCTTTAAAACGAAATCTAACTAAAACCAATCTTAATGTTAATCCATTTTCTTTTTCAAATTCCGTTACTGCCATTGAATTATTAACATTTCAATTTTCAGTTACAAAATTAATGTTTTTACAGCCTAAGAAAGAGACAGGAAGATAAAAAGAAAAAAAATGATAAAAAAATTTAAAAAGAAAGGTATAAGGTAAATATAAAAAAGAGTTATTATTATATATCGTATACATCTACTTTCTCTTCCTTTTCATTTCTATCCCATTTTTATTCTTATTTTTTTATCACACATTTTATCAAATTATGTGTAACAATTTACATCATCCATTATTATAGAGGGCTGACATGGGTGTACTTTACCCTCTAAATTGCAACTTACACTTTAGCTAGCACTTTAGAGGAGCTAGATCCATTATGTTTTGTCTATCATTCTATTTTTTATATTTCTTTTATTCTTCCACGTATACACCAAGAAATATTGTGGTGTAAGTTTGTCATCATTTTCCAAAAAGAAAAAATATATGTTTTTATTCTTTATGTTTTTTTAAAAAAATTATTTTGGTCCTTATATTTCATTATCAAACATTTTAGTCATTGAAATTTAAAAAATCAATGATTTAATTTTAATCTCTTAAGATAGACGTCAAATTAAAAACCATGTTAATCAGTGTCTATCCTCAAGGACCAAAAACTTTATGAGGTATAAGAACTATATTTGATAATAAAATATAAGGACTAAAACCAAAAATTTTACGAAGCATAAAAATTAAAAACATATTTTTCACTTCCAAACAATAGACCATACAATAAAAACAGTTCTATTCATATATTTCGAATGAGCACTCTTATCATAAAGCATCTTATAATATCCTTTAGAATAAAAAAAGCGAATGCAATAACGATGGTTCAGAACTTACAGAATCAGTTCTAAACATTATATATTTTGAACAATAACTAATTAGCTAGGAACGTATAGTAGAGGGAAAAAAATGGGGGCTTCACAATCACAGGAAGAACTACAATCACAACTACAGCCACAACAACAGTTGCAAGAACACCAACAACACCCAAATGAACTCACCAAAAGGTTGTTGTTGTTGTCTCCTGCAGCTAGTAACAACACAAAACAATTCAGCAATAGCACAAAGATAGTAGATAATGTCACAGCTGCCAACAGCACCAACACCAACACCAACTGTTTCATGTTGTATGCGAGAGCACTTTCAATCACCTGGGCAGAAAACTCAGACTATTGGACATGGGTACAGCATAAAGATGCAAGGTACACATCTATAACGAATATATTAGGGGGTTTTAATTACTACCAAAAATAATCTATTTAAAAAGCAGTGTTTTAATTACTATTCAAAAAGAATCTATGACTGACTAATCAGAACAAAAAACGGTAAACGGAATTAAATTTTTTTTATTGAGGGACTGAGATTAATAAAAAAATATTATGGAGAGACTAAAACTAAATATTATAAAAAATAAGTGACAAAGATAGGTAAAAAAAAAATATTCGGTAACTAAAAGTGACTTTCAAGAAAATGGTAAGGAAATAATAATAGTTTACAAAACAAATTTAGACATGAATGTTATATAGTTGATCATGTGAGAATTCATTAACAGTTAAGAAAAGTCAAATTTTTGTTTAGAGATTAAAAATGAAATTCAAAAAAAAGTTTATCGACAAAAAATGTATTAAATAAAAAATGTTAATTACATGAAATACTATACGAAAACAAACGTTGAAATCATGCTGATTGAATTTACATAAGAAATTTAAAAATAAAGCTTTTGACGAAATCAAAGGTGGCGAAAGTTTGTAAATTTTTGTGAGTACGAATTCGTGCTAATGAGATTTTTCCTAAGAAAACATATGCTCACATAGGTAGATATATCTATAAAAGTCACTAGCATTTTCTACTTTACATAACAGCTTTTTCTTCCGTGAAAAAGAAAACACAACTCGTTCTATGCGTATGTGATTAAATAAAGTATTAGAATTTAAGCACATATTCATCTTGCACAATATTCCAGTCAATCTTTAATTACAACAATCTATTTATCTTTGTTACAGTGGCACGATGATAGAGTTACCTAAACTGAAAATGGTTTGCTGGCTAGAAGTGCATGGGAAATTTGACACTAGAAAGCTTTCACTAGGAATTCTATATCAAGTGTCATTTATTGTAATGTTGAAAGATTCAGCTCAAGGGTGGGAAGTTCCAATAAATGTTAGACTTGTCCTTCCTGGAGGAAATAAACAACAACACAAGGAAAATTTAAACGATAAATTAAGGGAGAGTTGGATAGAGATTCCAGTGGGAGAGTTTGTGGCATCTGAAAAAGATGTTGGCAACATAGAGATATCTATGTATGAATATGAAGGTGGCATGTGGAAGACAGGGCTTATAATCCAAGGCATTGCCATCAAACCAAAGAATGAGACTAATCAATCACAACACCACCAACAACCACATGAACTCACTAGAAGGGAATCATGGTTGATGTCTCCTGCAGGTAATTCAAAATACTTCAAGAATAGCACAAAGGCAATAGATAATGTCACAAGTGCCAACAACAACACCAATTTTTTCATGGTGTATGCAAGATCACTCTCGATCACCTGGGCAGAAAATCCAGACTATTGGAAATGGGTACAACATAAAGAAGCAAGGTACACTTCTATCATGAATATATTATATAAGGTGTTTCACCATCATAAAAATCTATTATCTCTATTCTTATTTATAAGACCCAATTTTTTAAAGGTATTTCTTTTTTTATAAAACCTAATCCATATTATGTCATGCATTAATTATTTTTAAATTAACATATCCATAATTAAATAAGAAAAAGTTATATTCACATGCATTTAAAAGAGAGATATAAACATTACTGACAATATTATTATTGAAAAAATATATAAATTTAGAATAAATTTATTGTTATAAATTAAATTTATTTATTTTCTTAATCATAATAAACTAATTGATTGAGTCTTATAAATAAAAAATGGATAATGGATAGTATGTAAAAAGCAGTGTTTTGAGAATCAAACACGGTTGACCAATTGGACGAAAAACAGTTAACGTGTCAAGTTTAAATAAACAACATGAATGGCCTATAGGAAAACTAGTCAATGAACCATAAAACAGTCTTAAAAAAATGAAAAATAAACTTAAAATATTTGTTATTTTATTTTTTATTATTAATAAATATTGTTATATATTGTTGAAACTTAAACGTAAGTATAATGATATATTTAATTTAAACTTTTGTGTGTACTTTAAATGTTAAGAACTTATGAAATTGTGTATTAGTATTTTAGTTTGTAGTTTTATAGAGTTATGATATTATGTTTTTTTAATATTATTTTATGCATTATTCAATTACCATCATTATTTTATATATATTATTCCACCACAATTCATCTGTGGTTACATTGTATTAAAATTTAAATCAATATCTTGACTAATTCAATCACCCATCAGACTTAATTAAATATCAATGCTTTTTGTTCCTATATTCCATATTGACGTATATTAAATCCTATTAACCATAAATTCTATCAAATTAAACTTGAGAAGTATTGTTCATGGGGAAGTCAATATCAAGTCACTAGCATTGTTTGTTATATAATAACTTATCTTGTGTGTACAATGGTGGTAGTGATACTTAGTGGCAATAACAATGATAATGATAGTATTAGTTGTTTTTTTTATCTTGATTCAAAGATTACATTGTGTTAAATATTTAGAGGTAAAATTTTGTCATCCTTAGTAGCCTTATTCTGCACAAAAAGGTATTAACTCTAATGAAAGATACTTGTGATCTAGAAAAAAAATTATTATATTTCTCATATTTTTTTTACCATAACTAGGTGTTCTCAAAAGAGTCTCTTTATGTGTGTCTAGTTAAACTAAGTCTTAAAAACTTATGCACATATTGATCTCGCATAGTTTCCATCAATCTTAATTTAAGTAAGTTATCTATCTACCTTTCTATAATGCAGTGGCACGATGACAGAGTTAGCTAAACTTAAAAGGGTTTGCTGGCTAGAAGTGCATGGGAAATTTGATGCTAGAAAGCTTTTACCAGGAATTCCATATCAAGTGTTGTTTATTGTAATGTTGAAAGATTCAGCTCAAGGATGGGAAGTTCCAATAAATTTTAGACTTGTCCTTCCTGGAGGAAAAAAACAAGAACACAAGGAGAATTTAAACGAGAAGTTAAGGGAGAGTTGGATACATATTCCAGTGGGAGAGTTTGTGGCATCTGAAAAAGATGTTGGCAACATAGAGAT
>CM023953.1:7609404-7637599 GCA_013407115.1 Glycine latifolia
CTCTATGTATGAATATGAAGGTGGCATGTGGAAGACAGGGCTTGTCATCCAAGGCATTGTCATCAAACCAAAGAACTAAGAATCAAATAGATACTAAGCTATATATAAACTCCCTCTGCCATAGTAACATACAAATAAGTATTTTATTCACATCTTTAGTACTCTGATCTCTAGTTATAGAATGAATAGAGACATGTTCACTCTAGTTGACATCTAGAGATCCAAGAAAGAGAAGAAAGTATATAAAGATGTGATAAAAAAAAATGTGAGATGTAGAAATTGAAATGCATTTTTAAAGTGTTCTCATATCATTACTCAAATAAAATACAATAGCTTGTTGTGTAAATCTTTTTCTTATTTATCTTGTCCATTCTTTTTTTATGTGTTGGTATTTCATTTTCATAACTGATACATACGCTTCACACATACTATCAAACATAGAACACGGAGGAATATGGCACGGCAACATCAAACGAATATCGTTATATACAATAATGTCAGAACGATTGTATTCATTTTCATAACTGATACAAACGCTTCACATATCATACATAAATCGGAAGGGATATGGCACAGCAACATCAAACGAATATCATTATATACAAGAGATGTCAACCATAATCAACAATACATGTGAGTGTTTGGTATGCCGTTTGCACAGCTCCAAACTCCGTTCACATGTTCCAAAGCAGCAAACGGATAAGTTATATACAGCTGGATTGGAAAAAAGGTGGGTTACGTCGAACCCAACATTTTTCCAAACAGGCAGAAAGGCTTCAATAGAATGTTATTCATGAGGCATCAACTGAAACAGCCAAAGCATTCAGTTGAACGTGTTGTTTACCCTCGCTGTCTGGGTGAACAATGGCAGTAGCATGAGCCTCAGAATAAGATTGATTGGCTCCTTCTTGTGAAACTGATATGGAGCACACTTTATCTGCTGTGCTGCTTTGGTCATCTTGGACTTTGGAAATAATTTCCCATTCCTCTTTAAGGGATGCTATTTCTACACCCTTTTCTATATGCCTCTCCATTTCAAAAGCAGTAGGTAGAATCACATAATCATTGACAGGGTTGTAAAAGGGATCGGGTTCTCCAGCCATCAGCCAGTGCTTGAGAAGCCGGAATACGTGAGGCTCACGAAGAATACGCTGATGTTCACCTGGCACGCCAACCCTTGCCTCCGCATTGAGACCATCAGCCTGCATTTAGGTTTAATCAAAATACATTTTGGGCTCTTAACCCAATTATTACTACCAACACTAATGCTACTTCATTGACAGAATACCAAGAAGACATCAATTGCACGAGGATTGTGTATAGGGAAATTAACAAACCTTTGCTGATTCTATAGGAACTGTTCCATCTCCATCAACACACACGTATTTGGCCTGAATATTAAGAAAGATAAAAGTAAGCATTGGCAACCGAAGCAAAGAACCAAACGATGACTTGAGGGGGGAAATAATTTACACAGATTTAGCATCAAACATGTTCGATTAAAACCATTCTTCAATTATATCACACTAGAGAGAAAAGACACTGTATGTCAATAATAGAATTAAATATTTTGAAACAATTATATACAGTGGAAGAAAAGAGAAATGGGGTGCATCTATCAAAAAGAATTATTTTTTAAGTGAGATAAAGTTTATGAATAGAAGAGGTTCCCACATTCCAAAGTCAGAACATACCAAAAGGGCTTTAAAAAGAAATTATTTAGATTTACTAACTCTATTAATCAACACAGTTTATTGACTAATTCAATCAATAAATACTAAAATAAATACAGACAGACAAAATGCAGATGGAAAACTGCCCAGACTTTTCATTCAATGCAAGTATAAACAAAGAAAACTGCATTGTAAACTTGGGGAATCAATATTGCATGCAGCCCTGCACCATAGCATATGGCCATCCCTCTCCTTGGATACGTAACATGAATCCAGAAACATATATTTAACAGAATCGCAAATGTATTGACCTGGAAATATCGTAACTGTTGCAGATCTGTGACAGGCTTGTCCCCACTTCCAAAGCTGCAGAATAATAGTTATGTAAGGTGATGGTCGGTCATATATTTCCAAAAACTAGTCCATTTTATAATGCACTTCACAAATACCATTTCTAGGGTAACCATGGTACATCCAAAGAATTGATAAGAGGCCTTACCAAACACTATGAGGTGTCTCAAGACTGGTCCCATAAATGTTGTAAAATTTAACTTGCGAGGGAAGTTTGGCAGAAGACAGAATCTCCCATGTTTTGTTTGCCCATTTCAGGATCTCAAAGTTGAAAGGCAGGGGCAAATCCTCGCCATTATAATTAACCTGGATCACAGATAGATATCATACCAATCTAATTAACCTACATACCAATAAACATCCTAGATGACTAGATCTTGAATAGCAATACTTGCACTGCTTAAATGCATTAATGTATTCTAAAGCATGGAAATCGTCCACTCCATTCCCTCCCACCTCCCCAATAAAAAAACACACACAGAAAGATTTGCTTAAAGAAGAGAGTAGAGACTATGTTGAAGTTCCAAGCTCATCTCTAAATATGAAAAAGACAGCATCTTTATATTATGATTTCTTCCATTCCAAATTATCCATTAATAATTATTTGTATAGAATTTAATAGTTAAAGGAAACTTACGAGTGTCTTTTGCTCCAAAATAATAAATTTAAACTATAACACATTCAATTTCATGGAAATGTTAGTGATACCTAAATTTAACCAAATTCCATTAATTTGCATGCTGAGAAAGTTAACACTGGTAACTCACTGTGTTATTTACAAGAGCTTGCTCCAAAACCTCGATGCTATCACATGGTGGATATGACTCCAGAACAATATGTGATTTCCCATCAGAATCATGTCTCTCACGCCACAATTCCAGAGCAGGAATATGTTTCCAATGAGAATTAGGACAACCCATAAGTTCGTATATTGATGGGCATTCAATCAGCTGTGACATTGGAACAAGCTTCAATAAATAATTCTACAATATCAAAATATCTAAATACCAAAAATTGAAAGAGAGATATAGAGAGAGAGCAACATGAATAAAAAAAGGATGCATGCTTACAAAAAAATAAAAAGAAACACACAAGATTATGCTTTAAATAATCTTTTACATAGGGAAGCAGCATAACCAATAGAAATAGAGAACACACCATCCAACAATACATACACGGAAAATCCAAATCATGTATTCTATATAAAAAGATAATACAAGATGAAAGTGTAATCCAATAATAAAATAACTTTTATAAAACTATGAATAATAGCATCCAAATCTTTTTTTTTTTCTTTTGTATTATGTCACTGAATTCTTGAATTTGGTTTTTGGAAGATCTCATCATTAGTAGTTTCCTATTCCAACGGACTGGTTAATAAACACTTAATCTCTCTGCATTAATGTCAGTTGCCTTCACGGAGACTGTGTTTGGTAGAGGGGGGAAGGAGAGAAATAGAGAAGAAATAGGGTGGGTCGCACACCTTCTACACTCTACTTTAACTAAAATATTTCTCCTCTATTTCCATCATCTCAACCAAACACACTCTGAAAGGTAAGGATAAATTGCTGACAGTTAGTAAACAAACTCAAAAACACAAATATAAAGTTTTGTATTAGGAAACAACAAATAAACAAACTCAACACAAATCCAGAAGACAAAAATAACTGATTTGTACCAACTGGTGCATGCTCCATTTGGAAATATAAAAGTTTTGTTCCCATCCTTCCACAAATGACATTCCATTTAAAAAGGTAGAATTGATGGTTCCCGGTGCACCTGCAGAACAATGTACAAGTACAACTACACCATTATACTTTTCCATGGTAAAACAAAAATTAAGAGACCTCTAAGTAGCTAAAACAATACAGATGATACGTGAAGGCAACAAAAGCTATTAAGTTCAAATCATATTTTGGTCAACATCAAGTGAAATGACAGTGAATGATCTAACACTTCTTTTTTGATATTTGAAAATCATGCTTTTATGCACATTTTTTTCCATCAACTATTTTAGCCTATGAAGAAAAGATGGCAATGCCTTCTTCAATATATTAAACATGGAAAACAAATTTTTAATAGACCCATCATTGAAATGCTAAAAGAATCATTCATCAAATATCCTTAATTATAATTCCATACTTCTTATAAATATAGAAAAGAAATACTTACCCTGGAACGGCGCACAAATTGCAACCCAATTCTTAACATATTTCTCAAAAATCTGAAAAAGACATGAACACAAATGTACACATGTTACAACAGCAGATAAATTCCAAGATTCAAGTGTATAAATCATAAATTGACAAATATATATGATTAGATTAGATGGAAACCACAAAATAGATCAAAATTGATATGAGAAGCTTATGAGATGTGTTACATCGCTTTGCAGGCACATGAAACATTTCACCAAAAGACCGCCCATAGAATGAGTTATAATGTTTATTTGCTTCCCTCCTGCAGCATTATAAATTGATTCTAACTTTGCAGCCAACCGATCCATTGTTTCCTGCAACCTAATTTCATTTGGTTAAATAATTGTTAAAGACCTTATCCTTAGGATTGTGGGAAATCATACTACCAACCAATAGCCAAAAGATAGATACACTGGAGAGACATCAATCAGATTAAATTCATTTGCACAATTACAGTTTACTTCAGGCTCTGTTTATTTGTCAGCTAATAGCTTCCTCAGAAAAATTATCCTTTCATAATAATCACAAATTATAAAAATACTCAGCAATTTTTTTACAAAGAATCAATTCCATTA
Source organism: Glycine latifolia (assembly GCA_013407115.1). NCBI lineage: Eukaryota > Viridiplantae > Streptophyta > Magnoliopsida > Fabales > Fabaceae > Glycine > Glycine latifolia. Next base: position 7,614,202 of record CM023953.1, read on the forward strand.
TAAAAAAAATATAGAATCAGTTTTTCCTTTGCAGAAAGATGACATAAAATAATCTCATAACATGTACATATTTGAAGAGTAGGGTGTTTGAAATTTTTTAATTTCACTATTATCGATTACTGATGAAAAGGGAAATGACTCAATTTTCAAGATTTGTTAAACTGCTCCAGCTTTAAATTAATTCGGTACCTGTTGCTTTGTCGAAAATCATATCCAAAACCAAAAAGTGTCTTTCCCTCTTCAAACCCCCACTTACGCATTTCAACGATCATGTCATGGAAATAATACACAGAATCACTTCCAAACATCTGCTCAAAAGAATTATATAGGATCCATGAATAAATTGCTTGGATATCTGCATTGCACTTCAAGCAACTTTAAAACAAGCATACCAAGTCAGGGTCCAAAATATCAATTGCATGGAGTCCATGCCTATCTTCAGGAACCATAATTCTTGAATTTGGATCCATGGACTCGGTTTTTCCTGTTTTCAAAATAGATTATTTGGTATGTTAAGATCGCCATAGTCAAAGTTTCTTACAGCACACTCGTCAGCACAAAACACAAATTATTTCAGTAAAGAAGAAAATAAATAGGCCAGGAACAGAAGCTTGGACAGCACGAGCATTAAAGACAGAAGAATACAATTCGGGGCCATTTAGAATAGCTTCTCCAGAGCTAGTTTGGACTTATCATATAAGCACATATTGAAGGTATTTAGTTAAGCTCTAGAAAGTGACTCCTATTCTTTACTTAGCCGATGTTTGTTTGCATATCAAATCCTTGAGTCAAGTGGCAGTTTCATATCAATAGCGTAAAACTAAAACTCAGAAACTACTATTTGTAGCTTTAGCTCGACGTGCATCAAATACTGATAAACATTAAACCAAACATGCAGTTAATAACTTCCATGGTGATCGGTGAAGCTTATCAAAAGAAATAAGGTTTCACTGTGATAAACTCTTAATTTAGCTATTAATCCAAACACGCCCTTGTTCTATCACAAGGTTTGCTCCCTGTCCTACTTCAATTATATAATAAGTTGTTGCAAAGCAAGGAAAAAAAAATAACGAACACTTTGTATTTTTATTTTAAGCATATAAACCTGAAATTTTACTTATTTCGATATCAATTTTATTTCATTTTCAATCGGAAAACATCTTCAGAAAATTGACAGCATCAACGAACACAAAAACCGTTAAATTAGCAATACGCGCAATTATATATCATCAGTTTCAGCTTTTTCAACGTGCTTTTATTTATTTATTTTCGTAAAACGAAAAATTAGGTCCTACCGGTGGAAGGATCGTAACGCGACCAAAGCTTGGTCTTGAGCGTGTACTCGGCGTTGAGGAAGCGAACCCACACGCGTTCTCGGCTTTCGTCGGATTCGTCAACGGCGTGCAGCATGGAGCCTCCGACACCGGGCACCAGCAAAACGGGGTCCAGATTAGGGTTTACGTAGGGCTGAGGCTGCGGGTTCTTGATCAGCTTCAGCCACAGCTCCAGCGATTGAAGAATTTCGCCCAGCAAGATCGCCATCGCTCGCGTGTTAGGGTTTCGATCGGGAATCGCTAGTTAGGGTTTCGATGATTTGATTTGGGGAAAGTGCTGTGTGCTGTTGGGTTAATTTCGTCACAATGAGTACGCCAGCAAAGTTCTGAGTTGTACGGAAGAGGTTGTGGTCATTAACTTTGCTCATATGAATAATTTCTTGATTTAATAGCAAATTTTATCATCTTTAGTGATTTTGCAAATTTTATCAAAGGGTTACCGAAAATACAATTAACATCAATGAAAACAATGAATAATAATAAACTAAAAAAAGAAGGGTGAAAGGAAGATGAAAAAAAAAGGAAAAAATTAAAATAAGGAAAACAATGAACATAGAACTACTAATAGATTTAATTATCCACCAAGTTTATAATTTTTCTCCACGGTGTCTTAAGACATACCTTTATTTGAATATTCTCATTTCTTATTTTATTCATCTTTTTATAATCATACATCCACTTTAACATTCTTATTTCTGTTATCTCTATTTTATGTTCATGTTATATATGTACTGGCCAACATTCCGCTTTATATAACATTGTCGGTCTTACACCTGTTCTATAGAATTTTCATTTTAGCTTAAGGGGAATTTTGCGATCACACAAAAACTCTTATGCACTCCATCATTTCATCTTCTATTATTTATATCCTTATCAATCTCACGACCTTTTTTGCAAAATTAATCCCAAATACCTAAAAACATCTTTCTTGCACACCTCTTGACCAAATACATACAATGTGTCTTGACCATCATCTAATTATAAATTTAAAATAAAATTATAAATAAACAACAAAAAATACAATTCAACTTAACTATAAATTCAAAATATCAACATAATATAACCACTCATAACAACATTAATTATAAACAGAAAATTGTTATTATCTTTAAATATTTTCTCCAATACTCTCCGTCAATTTAGAACTTGAAGATTTGAAATATTTAACTTATCTTGATCAATATAAATACACACAAAATTATTCTAAAATACAATTTTTAATACGAGATTTTGTCAAAATTCACAACAAAAAATATTTCTATTGTGTATCTTGCTTAATTAATAATGTCGAAACCAAACTCCAATAATGATGAAAATAAGGACAAAATCAAATATTTGTGTAAACATAGAATTACTATAAACTAAAACTACCTTAGTTGAAAATTAGAATTTTATCTTGTAATTGTGACGGCTTGTTTTTTAATCACTAACATTTGCAGCAACATCAAAAGATTGAATAGAGTATGCACAACCTTCATGAAGTTCCCTTTGGAACTTATGAATAAGTTTCCTCATTACGTAAGCATAAATTCGATCTCCCTACATCAAAATGTAAATCATGTAAGTCATTAAAAAACCAAACAACATTCAATACTACTTTAAAAAATAGCCAACAAAAATTATGTAAGCCTTCATGTCCCCCAAATTTCTTAGCATAAAAATAAAATTCGCCCATTAACATCCGGTCTTAAGTCTTAATCACGAGTTAAGCTTATACTTGGGCAGTGCAATGTAGCAAGACTTTTAAGAAAAGAGTGCTGATACACACAGACCGCTCTACAAATACCTCATCCAACACCCGGTGACATGACATAATAAATACTATTTTAATGTTTGATCAAATAAAAAATTAAAAGAAAAGAAAAAAAATATTTTTAAATGGGTGTTGGATGGGTGTGTTGTTTTGAGCGAGTGAGTGTTAAACATTAATTTCAAGAAAATCTTTTTGTCATTTGTGATGGATTTGGGATGCTTTATACAGTGTGAACCCAAACACTGTATTATGTTCCTTTTAATATTTTAAATATTAAATAGTTGCAATGTTTTTATTATTTAATTAATTTTGTTAAAAATATTAATCAGAATGTAATGATTTTTGAATCCTAGTCTCTTTCTTCCTTATCCCTTTCTCAATCAATGCACCAATCAATAAATACAGTAACTTTGATTGTTTAATTGCTTCATGTATTGTATTGAATTAAAATTTTACAATAATGTTTTAATTTGGTTGATTTATTCCTTTATTTTTAATAAAGAATTAAAATGGTATTCTACTAAGAGATTAACATCCTGAAAATTTTATTTTTTGTGTGACCTAACTTTGTTGATCCATATATATATAATATAGATATAGATTTTTTTCTAAATCATATTATTGATATAAAATATTCATTGATATTATTGATAATTAATTTTTATTAAAAAATCTAATTATTTTAATAAAAAAAATCATCTAATCACATTTTTTTCTATTCAGATATTTCAAATTCTCATACTATATTATATAAAATAGAAATATATTGTCACGTGTTAGTGAGTGACTTGGAGGTAAGCAGCCACTCCTGGACTCGTACGTAGACATATACTGTTTCAGTTGCGCTTTAAGGTTTTCTTCTTATTATATAGGAACAAACGAAAGGAAACTTGCTTCCTTGATTTCTGGTTGCACTGACTACACTCACCTCCTCTCTATTAAGGTAAAACTCTTTGTCTTCTCTGGTCCTCCGTGATTTTGAATTATGTTTTTTGTGTTAAACCAGAAAAATAGAGAAACTGATCACAAGTAGGATGCTGGGTATTGAATAATTATTGATTAAAAGGAGAATGTGATGAGGGAAGAGAAGCCAATTCCTACTACAAGGAAGAGTGAAGTGAAGTTTCTCAAGAGCTTGACTTCTCCTCTTGTGGCTGCTTTTGTAGTCTTATCTCCAATTTGCAGCACTCCAGGTTAGTTAGTACTCCTTATCCATGTCCTCTTTTTAAAATACTAAAGTGCCCCTGCTTTTGATTCAAATGACATGACTGCCAACATGCAACACACCTACTCTTGTTTTATACGGCTAGACAAAACAATTGAAAAAAAAAATACTAAAATAATTTATCTGATGATATATGAATCATATGAGAGCTTCACATCAATCAAGAACCAAATCTTCAATGCATGATTCTTCTTGGAAGATACGTCTAATGGAAGAAAGAATAAGGAGAGAAATGCTAATTACCCACTTTTTGATATATTCTTTTAAACACATTTTTTATTATTGACTTAACTGGATTGAAAAATAAATTTTTTGGTGGTCCTATATCTTATTTAAGGAGTCTATCTTATTTTTGTAGTTATTAATAAATTTAAACCAATAATAAAGTATGTATTTTAAAGAGTCTTTTGCTAACATTTTACCCATAATGTATGTACCCTTTATTCTATCTTCTAATCAATCATACACTATTATTTACAATAAAACTTTTTTTTATAATAACTAGCTTAAAAGTCATATTTGATTTATGGACTGAAAATTTATGGCATCTCATGGTTGCTAAATATTTGTGTGTGCCAATTGGCTAAAATCTGTTTACAGTTATTGGATCAACTTAGTTGTTTCCTCTGATATACCTTGTTTCCCTCATCTTAAATGTAAGAGAAGGTATACTCTACAAAAGAACTAGCACTTCTGGATTTCTAAGCTATTCTAAAGGTAATCTTTACAAGAAAGAAACATGTAGTTTTTATGTTAAGCTTATTCTACTGTACAGTTTCAAGTGCTCAAACCGTAGATATTCAGAGAGGAACCAGGTTGTTTCGTCAAGCTTGTATTGGATGCCATGATGCAGGTGGAAACATAATACAACCAGTGAGTATCCTCTTATGCATCAAATTTCTTTATATTTTTTTTCTTTCAAACTGAAATTAATTTGTTCTTTCTTCCTTATTCTTTTCCACTATTTTAACTTACAGGGGGTAACTCTATTTACAAAGGATTTACAGAGGTAAATGGAGTAAGCCTAAGCACCCTCATGCTGTGAATTGAAAATATGGAATAGAAAGCACTGAAATTTTTAAAGGATAAAAGTCTTAGTTGAAACTAAAAAACTCAGAGCTCATTTCTTTCGTACTTAATGAAGAATGAAGATAATCTATCAACTGTTTCCTATGCAAGTTGCAAACTGCTCTTGCCTAAGTTGAAGGCATGAATCAATATATCTTTGTTGTAAATTGCTAGCTTAGCAAGTTCTTTAGATTATAAACTAATGTGAATTTGAAAGTCACATGTTGTTGGCCTCTAGCAACAGCTGTAGTAAACTTCTGAGTCTTTTTGGTATATCTTTGAAATAATCCAAATGTTATTGCTCAACAGAAATGGAGTTGATACAGAAGAAGCAATCTATCGTGTCACATACTATGGCAAAGGACGAATGCCAGCAAGTTATCTTGTAGGATTAGCTCTCTATGTATCAAATGGATATGTAGGAAAGAGGGAAAAAGACAACCCATTAGATCATTAGTTACTTTAAATCATAAAAACATAAATAGATTATCAAGTTTCTATTTAAGTAAAATCAATCTTGACCATCTATGTGTAGTTTTGTATGGTTAAAATTAACTTCACTTACCTTTCACTTTCACTAAATGTACATGCATATACATTTCATCATTCACATTTTATGTTTACTGATTTAAATAATTTGTACACATATCTAGATTCTACTCGGTCAACTAATATGGTTTAACTCAGTTTGTTGAGTAGTGTACGTGAGTATTGTAAATTGTCTGGTACTTGTTTTTGATATCAACTATGAAGACAAGCATTTTTAATATCAAAACTTCTTACTGGATCATCCTTTGGAAACTATTTGAAATATGCCAAACAATAGAATTTATGTTCATAAAAAATGGGCTGGAAAAACTACAAACTCAGGCAGCACTATCAGACATTAGCTAGTGTAACGTGTTCTCCCATTTGGATATGTCCTGTTAAATCGTACACTGACATATATATTGGATGTTGGAAGCTGGATTCAGTCCTCCTGTTTATCATTTAACTTTAATTGTAATCTAGGTACTAAATATTGTTAGTCAATTGAATTGTTAAATGTGTCTTCCTTGAGATGTCATACATAAACTCTTAAAAATCATTCTTTACCTTGAGTAGTTCTTAGGAAACTACTACAGGCTGCTGTTTGCTGACTATTTTTTTTTTCAGTTGCACACATCAAAGGTAGCACCTGATCGAACGAATTGTTGCTGGTATCATTCCCAAAGTTGTGACAGCTGATACATCAGATATTCAGAAAACAATATGGCCTTGAGTGGCGGCAGCAGCAGGTTAGCTGCATCACTAATGCAAAGTTGTTCACCATTCTTGTATTGTTTTCAACGCAAAACCGTTTAAGTCTATTCCTTGCCTATTGAATATGCAATACTTGTTTTCAAATTGCTTTTTCTGATGGATGAACGAATTGCCACAACTATACTACGTTTTGAAATGTAATGGCGTATGAACATATGTTAAAAGTAATTGTTTCCTCCTTAACTGGGAATGACCAACCTACCTTGAGTACAATTGTTCATGTAGAGAGTCTCATTCCCCTCTTCTATTTAAATAAAAAAATAAAAATAGAGAAAAGCAAAAAAAAAGTTTCCGTCTGTCTCACTCAAATACAAGGTCAAATATGCAAAGCCATTTCAAGGGTTGATGTATTTGGTATTGCTTGCTTGATGTACCACTATCTGAATTCTGAAGCAAAAACAAGTTTCCTTCTGTCTCTTTTGCTTGATACATGATTATGTATGCTTAAAAATCTGCCAATCTTTTGACTTATGTAGGGGTGCCTCCTCACTTCACTTTATAAGTTATCCATTATTATATATAATAACCTCAAAACAACTAAAGATGGTGGGATTGGGAAATGTAGGGTGCAGGTTCTGATCATGCAAAATTAACAATTACTTGTTTTCCACGGAACGCTTGTGGAGTGATACCAGTGTTATTAAAAAAGTCTATACTCAGGAGGAAATTTTTGGAAGTTGTGAAAACCTTGTCTCAGTCAGCTGCTGCTGAGCTGGCAGGTAATTAGTTTGTTATTCTAGTCGTGGTTGTTTAAATAGGTGCTGTTAGGCACTTTTTAGGGTTATTCAGAAATCATAACAGTGAGGAGAGAAGGGAGGGATTCGAAGGGGGATTTTTATTGATTCTAAGGAGAATCATTTCCGTTACATTTCCTTGTCAATATCATTACCGATGATTTAATATTACATAGAGGAATTTCAGTAATTGTTCTTGATTGTTCTTGGTTTCTATTATTCTGTTGCTATGTATTTTCTGAGGAATTTTGCAGATTTTTTGGAAGACTTCAGGCCAGGGAGGCCAGGTCTTATCATGGAGTCACAGAGATTGTACTTCAGCAAATGCTAACATGATTGCATTGCCGCAATTACATTACTTAAGATGTGAATTAAGTAGTCGAGGGGTTCCAGCTGCTCCTGTCAATAATTTTAATGCAAGAACTACTCATGTTGGTCCAGCCTCATGGTTTGAACAATAAACTTATCATATATGCTTCATGTATGTCTACACTGTTGTCAATGTAACTCGTGTTTATCTAGCTTCGGGTTAGTGAACGTTAGAGCTTTGTGCTTAAATCACAACTTTCACATTGTAAGTTATTGTTGAATTCAATAAATAATACTTGTTTACTTGTTTATGATCTGTTTCTACATGTAAATTTAATGGACTTGTGAATGCTTGCGCTTGTTCAGTAAGAAACCTGTAAATTTAATTCACAACTTTTATTTAGTTACTAATTGGTTTTGCTTAGTCGAAATTCAGTACCAAACTTAATTTTGTAATATTTTATAACAATCGATCTGTCTGGATCTGCATGACTGAAATTGCAGGTTTAATTTGGTTTGATATAAAAATAAAACAAACATTTTTTAAGAAAAAATCAACATTGATTTTCACTGAAAACCATCTTAAAATCAACAATGTTTTTCGAACAAAATTGTCTTACAATTTACAGAGTCTAAGACGATTTTGCTTGAAACTCGTCTTAGAATGTTATGATTCTAAGATGATTTTTGGATGAAAACCGTTGTCGAATACCAACTTTTTAACATTTTTAAACAAGTAAATCTATTTAAGATAGTTTGTAGAATCAATGTAGAAATGAATAGACTAAGACGGTTTAAGAACCTTTGTAGAAAGTATTCAATTTTCACGACAACCACTTCAAAAATGGTTTGCGAACTGTCATTGAAAGTGTTAAATAATCAGTCGAAAATGTATTTTCTAGTAGTGAAGTCCTCTTGTCCAAGCAAATTATAGATCTAAAGGTAGAAGATCAAATTCTTTTGCACAAATTCTTTTTTAAAATTCTCTTTTTAAAAAAAGCTTATAATTAAAAAGTGATTACCATAGGTATATTTTATTGAAGATCAACAATCATATTCGAACAAAATATAATCACTAATGACAGTTATTCTTCAAAATAATTCAAGTAATTACATATTCAAGATTCAAACTTAAAAGTATTGATTTTATTAGAACAACCTTACATTTATTGATACACATGTTTGACAGTAAAAGTGACTATTATTATTTTAAATATATATATCAAACTAACCATGCATTGATTTGAATGCATCCCAAGGTTTTGTTTGAGTGCAAATAATGCCTTAATTGAAATGCTTAGTTTTTAAGGGTATATTTGAGTGTCAAGTCAAAATTTATAACAAATTTGACCTTTTTCTGGGTTTAATTATTTTTTTTATCCTTATAGTTGCAACAACTTCTTTTTTAACTCATACATCTTAAAACATCTCATTTTGATTTTTATAGTTATATTTTATTTTACTTTTTTTATTATCGTCAATAAATGTCAATGCAACTAATACCATTTGAAAGGAAGTGACGTAGCTCATTTAATCAACATTGATTTCAAATGGCATTAGGTAATTTTAGATGGCGAGAACTGAAAGGATAAACAAATATTACAATTATAGAAACTAAAATGAGATATTTTAAGGGTAATAAACATTTTTCTAAATCTAATGTTTATGTTTGATAGACAGACCTTAAGACCATGGCATGTCCATGAGCCTACTTCCCAGCCCCAAAGGCCAATCTCCTTATATCTTGGGCCTGCGGCCTGGCAACCTACTCCACACAGTCACATATAAGGGTGTTGCTTTCTTAGTCCCCTTTGGTAGTAATATCAAACATACATATCAATTAGAGTGTGTTCGACCAATGAGAAAGAGAGTAAGAAAAAAAGAAATAAATAATAAAATAACGTAAGAATCGTATTTTTATTTTTTATTTTAATTTAAATTTTTCATCTCAATTTATTTTCTTTTTATTTCTTTTCTCTCCGTTGAATAGATCTTTAATGTCTACTAAACTATATAAAAATAATTGTTTTAGAATACTTAAGGAAAAATGGGCTAGAGATAATTAACTGTCTCATTTAGTGGGTCACCAAGGCAAGCAAATTAAAACTTTTGACTTAGATAAAGCATCTCTGAAAAAAGTGGGGACGAGTCAAAATAAGCCAAGCGTGGGGGTTATAAGTTCGAAGGATGATTCTCACTAAACCCTAGGTAAGATGCATGATGACACATTGAATGAAATACGTGAACATAGATCCCCAAAACATTTAACAAATTGAATAATGCTCACAAATCACGCCATAGCTATATATAGCTCCCCCTTTTGTGCTCTGCCCTAGCCCTTCAAGTATATAAAAATATTAGTAAAGATTCCCACAGCAAGAGCAATAGTCCTCCCAAGCCCCAACAGCAAACCCTATAATCAAAACGGGACAAACTAGATCTCTATTCATTTTTCCCGTAAATGTAGAGAAAAAAGGTCAATGACTAGACTAATCAAGAGCCATTGGGTGGTACAACTTGTCACTTTATAGTTTGTTGCCATGTGCCACTTTGTGCTTGGTATCATGGAATTTCCCTCAAGGCAAGGGTTTCTTCACCTTTGCATATGGTCGATTTGATGAATTAATCTTGAAAATAGCTTTATACACATAGCAACTTGTGTTTTTAATTACATTCTTGTTTTTTTTATTGAAGCATAAAAAGATTATGTGTTGATAAGTTTTAATATACTAGAAACAGCTGTTACGAAAATTATTAATTGATTGTCAATTTCATGTTTTTTTCATAGACTATTGATTGGAGATAGATACTTCTTTTCTCTTTATCCCAAAATGCTTGTTTAGAAAAAGGAAATAACTTGAAATATATTTTTGTCATGTATATTCAACAATTGTTCTCGAACATTATTGAAAAGGTAAATCAACTAGCACATAATTATTTTAATTTTACCAATAATTTTTAAAATTTTTGTTTTGAGTATATAATTATATTAAATAATCAGAAGAAAAATTGTTCATAATGATTCAATATGAGGAATTGCCTCCCGTAAATATATATGATTTGTATGTAAAAGGAAAAAAATAAAAAATAAAAACAATACTTCTCGAACCATGCTTTAGGATCTCCACGTTGCATCCATGCCAAATTGATGGAACACAAACGAGTCCCTTTTATTTAATTCTTTAATAGACAAACACAATAGTAATATTAAGGGAGTACAAGGATACTCCAATCCACGTTCATAATAATCCTTGATAATTCTACAAGCTAGCTTAACACATTAAAGACTTAAGGAAGATATAAGTTGATTGGATGCTTAAAAAAATAGAAAGATTTATAATAAATTAACAATTAATATTTATCAATAAAAAAACATTAAAGACTTAAGAGGATAAGAAAATTAAAAACTATTATCAATTGATGGAAAACCAAGATCATTGTCTGAATTTTCATGAGATCCATAAGTCTAATCAAATCAATTTCCCCATTTTTAAATATCACCTAGTTCTTTTATGGCGTTCTTGACTATTTAATTTTTTTGGTAAGTGACGTAAAGAAGAAAACAAATTAATTAAGCACGGGTGAAAACCACCCTATCTCTATCAGTTAAACTAACAAATGACTAATAGCAACTGGTGCTTGGCCTATCTAGAGAAATCTTTCATTGCTGCTAGCTCTTGTCTTGGCCATATGTAATCCGCCACTTGATTGGCTTCTATGGTGTTCTTGTTTGGGTGTATTTAGGGGAAAATAATCTAGAGAAGAGAGAAATAGAAGAAAAAAAAATATTACAGATTGGATGGAAGGAAGTTTAATACATGTTTTCTTTTGCTTGATTTTTAAAGATTATATAATTTTATAACAAAAAATAACAAATAATTTTATATTAAGAAAAATATAATAAAATGTTTAAACCGCTGAAAAGGGAAAAAAGTTGTAGAAAAATAATCATAAGTTACAAATTTTCATCTTCATAAAAATATTTTTTCAAGAAAATTATTTTTTCTAAATTTAAGCTAGGATCCAAAACATTCAGCTTATTTTGGAAATAATTTTTTTCTTCTAAAAAAAACAGCTAAGATTTGGGATTGTAATTATAAGCTGTCCAGAATTATTTTTAATCTTTTTTTTGTAAAGTTTTATTTTTAATCCTTTAGAGTCAACATCTCCAATATTACTCAACTCTTTCCCATATTTAATACCTGTTGTAAGCAATTCAATGACGCCAACTACACATGTAAAATATAACTACATTAAATCAATCAGCTAATTGATTGGTCAACAGTAATTTTAATTGCAATGGTAAGAAAACCATCACATCATCCGAAAGTACTTGCTCATTTCAAACATAAATGTTAATTGGTTTGTTAACTTTAGGTAGTTACCAAAACAATTAGTAAAAATTACAAAAATGGCAACTGGGAATGTTAAGGTATCTAATATTTGGAAGGAATGAAATAGGTGTCGATCTCCTTCACATTTCTAAAGCTCTCAATTTAAACTTCTAAAGTGAGCAAGAGAATGTAAAGTAAATAATTTTAATTATTGATAATAAAAAATGATATTCCTTACACATACATACCTGATTGATTATATATGTATAAATACATAATATTAATTTTGATTTTTTTTTATTAATAACTGAGATTAGCACATTACTATTTAAAGTGAGACTGGCTTATTCTAGCTAGAAAAGCCAAATTCATATAATTCTCTATTCTAACAATTAGGCATAATAACAAGGTGGATGGATCGCTTAAAAAAAACAAGGTTGGTAACACTCTTCTGGACTATTTTTATATAGACGACTATAGGTATTCTTAAAAGGATCACTAGTAATGTTTTTCTTTGAAAAATTTAATATAACTATATATTTTTTTAATTTACTGATATGCCACCTTTTACTCGAGGAAACAAGGAAGAAAAAAAGTAAAATTTGAATCCTATTTTGGAGATAATCGATAATATGAATCGAAGCATGTGTTTCACTTTTGTTTCCGGGTGTCTTATATTTGAAAAAGGTCACAGAAATGGAATTAATTGTTACTAAACTAATATTAGTTAATGTCTTTGTGCTTCTTTAATTCTGGTTGCTCAGTGTTTTTCTAATGATTAGTCGACTGTCTCCTTTGTGTGGTTGAAGTGAAATGGAGCAGGTGAAACACAAGTTGGGCATGATAAATGTGATTTTCTCTAAAAAGTAATTAACATTTACCCTGATTTAGGTAGAGGCTAGGACAAACGAACTGTGAGATTGAAGGCATGGAAAGCAAAAGGGCATCTTAATTAATTAAAAAACCTATCTATATATAAAGGAGTTCATTGAATAATCAAACGAACAAGTGGGACCCAAAGAAAGAAGAATAAAAAATAAAAGAAGAGAACCCTAATACGTTTGGTAAAGGGAGCAACCCTAATATGAAGTGTTTTTATTCACAACCACCACATACAAGTCACAACTACCTTAATCAATTGAAGATATCAAACTGATTATTGAGCTAAAACACACAAAAGCAAAACCATGTGACTCTATCCACTATAATCAGAAGAACTATTTAAAAAAAAGATGCATATAAGTGGTCCTTGCCTTCCATTTGGTCTGTCCATATGTCATTGTTTGTCAACCAAATACACCAAAGACAGAGAAACCACCCAAAGCTAAAGACAAAATGAGGGCACCCTCAACTGATTCCACCGACCTGGCCAATTTATACCCCTTTTTATTACATCTAATTACCAGACATTATTTAATTGTGATTATGTGGATGTAGGGACGAAGTGCTCTGAAAGCACATGGGAACATTATCTTTATCACCTGTTTAGAGCAAGATTAATCAAATCCAAAGAAACTCAAAATATGGTGCTAAACCATTGTCAAACTTTCTAGTAACGCGCTTCTATAATTTTAAGTATTGTGGATTTGAATTCTATCGTGTTAATTAACATGATATATATATATATATATATATATATATATATATATATATATATAAAAGGTTTGAGTTGAGGGATCTCTCATTTTAAAAACATGACAGATACTAACTTTTATCAATATTCATGATAAAATTACATATTGCTTGTCAATAAGAAGATAAGATTCAAATCCAAACCACATAATTATTATCTAAAAAATCATAAAATTATTATGAGCAAAAGGTGAATGAGTTGAGCCATAACTTATAATCAAATCGTAAACTATTAATTATATGGATAGTACAAAATAATGATTAGTCGTGCAGTTAATTTATATGTACTTGACCAATAAATCCTGATTTAGATCTTATGGGAAAGTTATTTTCTCACCCTAACTATTACTATATATATAAAGGCGTATCCCAACAAAAATAGTAAGGCCTATATAAATTAAATATAGTTTAATTATTCATTTGATCTATATATTAAATATATAGTTGAACAAACTTTATTTTTTAGTCCTTATATTTAAAAATAATTTATTTTAAATCTTATACATATAATATTTTTAATTTGTTTTAGTCCTTATGAGTTTACATAAAAGAGATTTAAGGGAATTGAAAATAATATACATATAAAGACTAAAAAAAATAACATGTGTAGGAATTAAAATAGATAATTTTTAAATATAAAAACTAAAAGATAAAGATAAAATTTATGGACCTATAAGAATTAAACGAATAATTAAACCATTAAATATTTATTGCATATTTACTAGAAATCTCTCATATTTTCCCTCAAGAAAAGGATCTCTCATCCAAGAGGAGGACCAGTGGTACTTTTTTGCTAACATTAGTTTAGCTTCTAATATAAACTTTTCCAATTTCGTTTTAATTAATAATTTCTTAATTAAGGACCATTATGTGGTCCCCTTTCATACCAGTTATAATATGATTAACAATTGTAAACCCTACGAAGTGAGAGAGAGAGAGAGAGAGAGAAAGGAGGGGAAAAGGAAGTCATTGTCAATAGCTGTAAGAAGGACCAAAACCTACCATTAAATACTCCCTCTATGGCACAGTAGTGAAAGAAAAGAGACATTGAGCTGCGCACAGGCATTCATATATGGATCAGTGTGGAGATAAAGAAGATCACGAGGGTCTTCCTTTAATTACTCCAAACATGCATGGCTTGCTTGTTCCCTTTTTGTTAATTTCTATGTATCAAGATGTTGTTGGTACCCTCTCACAGGATTTGCTTCAATGAAAGGGGTTCATCACTCTTTTCATCACAAGTATGTTGGTTTGAGAGGTTGAAGCTGCCAGCATGATCTGGTAAACCACACACTTTTTTTCCCTCATCTCATGCCTAATTTTTAAACACTAGTCACTAGAGAAAATAAAGGTGAAAAATCCATCTATTCATTTTTTTTTTCAAATTCAAGGTTTCCAGTATGTATCACTAATGGTGGAAAAAAGTGATGGAATTTTGTAAAACATGTGTTAAGTTTACCCTCTTTTTATTCTTCTTTTTTTTTTTCAAGTTTTCATGTTCTTTAAGTTTCTGAGCCAAGAATTAATCTTAATTAAAGGAAACCTACCAAAAGGTTAATTTGGTTATCATAAGATGTGGTTTCCATCAGGTCATCTTGCAGCTTCAATCACTCAATAACCAACAGATTAGTTTCTCAAGTGAAGAATTCTGATACTGTTCATGCTACAATTTCAATTTCAGGTAGCAGGCTTTCACATACTTGACACTTTCAATCTCATTTAATCTATTTTCTGATATTGTTTATTTCTTTTAATTTCAACTGTATCTTTGTATAGACACATGCCTTCTTAGTTTATATTCTATTCCCAGTATTAATTATTAGTCACTTTTCCATATATACATATTCATTGACATATTTGTTAATAATGAAATAAAATGTTGTCTGTATAAAATTACCAAAAACAAAAAGATGGAAGAGTATATGGCCATATATAAGACAAAATATGAACTTATAATAAATTATATATATAGCTAGTGAATAAATCATGACCTACATGAATTTGACATATTATGGTTAATAATTAGTACACAATACTATCTGTGTATATATGTGTGCTTCTACAACATGAAAGTGATCTATCTAACAGAAATAATCGTTCACGTATATTTGTTTCTAGTCGTACTCATTTGTCTCATAATCTCAACAACCTTGATCTCTAACCTTTTTTGGGGATGCGTTTTCTGATACGACTATAGAGACAAATTAATGTAAGCGGTTTAATTTGTTACTTTCCTGGGTAGACAACTGTATGTGTGGTCCAATCTACCTAAGCCTTCTGGAATATGTATGTTCATTCTATTAATTCAGCATCTGCTAGCTAGAAAAGCTAATTTGGATTATATTCATATGATAGATCAAGATCCACCGACTGAAAATGTTCTAGTGTAGGCAATTGAATGAGTACTATTTTGCATTTTCCTTTTTTTTTCCCTTAAATATTGCTTAGGTTAATCGGTGTTTTTCAGTAGATTTTTTTTCTGTCTGAACCCTTAATTAGAGAAAAGAGATCTTTAATTAATTCAAAATTTGGTTGAAAGATAAATAAAATCTTACAAATTAAAAAATATTTCATCAAAATAATATTCAAATAATACAACTTAATTTCAACACATTAACTACTTATATCCATTCACATTAATTCTCCATGATATTAGTTTCATCACATCCATATGCTTTTAGATTGTGATACAGTTGCAATTCTATATTGTGACTGTTACAAAGTTGATATCAATTACTACCATAATGGTCCGAAAACATGACCTCATGCTCAGTCGTAGCAGTAATTGCAACTGAGAAAATGTTGTGAAGTGTGAACATTAAAAGAGACAACAAAATTTTGTCCTTTTTGATTTGGTAGTATATATTTTTGAGATATGTTTGCACATAAAAGATAAATATAAATGTATACAGTGTTACATGCGGTATCGATTAATTTTTTAATGTTTTCAAATAATGGAATTACTGCAATTAAGACATCGCAGCAACATATCATGTGATGCAGTTCAAGTCTGTTTATTCAAAACGGGCTACATATGACTAATGTGAACAAATATTCTCTCAACTTTTGTGAATTAAACAGCTTAAGATTTCATTTGAAATATTGATGGCAATTTTACATGGTAGCCTCCTCAAGTAAGTAGCTAGTCCTCCATATATGATACTCAAATTCAGTATATATATATAAGCTGGTGCGTTAGGTTGTGTTTAACTGCCGTTTGATGAAGAGGCTAAGGGATATATTTGAAGGAATGTCTTAAAATCAAAAGGAAAAATAAAATTTCTATACTTTCACTTGTGTTTAGAGCTAATTAAGTTTTGATTGCGATTTACCATGCCCTAAGATTGCATTTGGTAAAATTTTAAATTCAACTAGCTTATTTATGTGGCTATGCGTGCCTTTCATCCAGCTGCTTGGAAATTCTTTGTTTGACATGGATTCTTAGAATGCCTGTGATATCTCTCATTAAAATAATATACACAGTTGTTGTAGATTGTTGCTTTTTTATTTTGGGTATGACAAAGGAGAAATCCGTGAAATGGGTTGACAAATAGATTGTGTTTAATTAATAGTACAAGGCTGATTATAATTATCAAATTGTTGTGTTAACTTACTAGTGAATTAACGCATTAGGATCGGTATAGTGGTGAAAGGTTAGAATGGAAGCACAAAACCTTAAATTTGATCCTTGTTGTCGTTATATATACATAAAAGAAAAAATAAATAAATCTTACAAGTGAATCTAGATGTGGTTTATATTTTCTTGTAAAATAATATAAACATCATTTGGGTTGCTTTAGTTTAACTAAATAATGTAAAAATATCAAGATCATTTCATAGTGCAGATTGATCACAAACACATACATATACACGCTCATTTGTGCACAAATGTCTCAAGATTGGACACACACATATCCACGCTCATTTGTGTCACAAATATCTCAAGATGAAACACACATGCATATTGTATCATATAAGAATTATTATTTTATGTGAGAATGATGAATCTTAATCGCTATATTAAAATAAAAGATTAAAATTAAGATATTTTAAATTTAAATTCAAACTTTATTTTATCATAAAATTTTTAAAAAATTACTAAATAGAAAATCAATTAATTTATGTCTTTTACCATTTTTTATAATATATGCCACAATGGTTGCAGCAACAAGAGTGTTGGTAATATGACAGTGATCATAACAGTATTTTATAGTAGTGGTGGTGGTGGTTAACGATCATAGTGATAATTGTAGTAGTGATCACAACAATTATGACTGAAACAATCATAATAGTGATCATATTGATGATAAGTTTAAAATATTTTAGAACGACATAAATTAAATCTTTAAAATATTTGATTTTCTATTTAATAAATCTTTTAAAAAATTTATTAAGTAAATACAATTTTTTAATATATATATATATATATATATATATATATTCCGATCTTGAATATAAGTAACAAATTAAGATATCTTATTTTTTATCTTAAATATAAGAAAATCTTAAATCAAAGATTATTTTTATGTTTGATGTCAAAATTCTGATCCAATGAATGATGGTTTAAAAAAATGTTTATTGCTAATTAAAATAACATAATTTAATAAAATTAAGTGGTTTCTTTTTTTAATAAATACTCGAAACCTGAGGGAGTACTTCGCATTATTATTCGAGCTTTCTGAATTTATTATCACACTTTTCTCAGCAGAATTTTTTTGGGTCTGGGATTAAAATTTTAAAATTAGAAGAAAAACTAGAAACGAGCCAAAAGTTTGCGTTCCACTAATTTAGGGTCTCTTATTTTTTTTTCATATATAATTTTTCCTATATTTATTTGTGTCTTGTCATGTGCCATGCCTTCAAATTTACTGGTTTTCCATCAACAGTTTGAGAGACTATTATACTAATTTTCGAGTCTTTTTAAGAATTGCTACTCTAAAACAAATGTGATGTTTAGAGGATTAAGTCTGTAATTATGTCTATTAATTGAAAAATTAAAATTAGAATAAAATAAAAATAAGTTATGTATATATATAATAAGTTTGTTGATTTTTTTAATGTGTAGAAAATTTTAAATGTTTAACCACTAAATTCATAATATAAATGTATACACAATTATATTTATGATTTGTTTTATATATGCATGTATCTTATTATAACCTAATTTATACAATTATATAATTTTTAAAATATGTATGTGCATGTATTTATCATAATTTCGATTGTTAATTTTTTTAACAGATTTTAAATTTATATTTTACCTTCTAAAGTATACTCCTCGATCGTTTGGAAGGAATCAAATTCTTTGAAGAAAAACCTTCTATGGTTTCTCCTAGCTAGTTTTGGTTCTCCTTGAAGCAGTTCAATGGTTGGATGGAACCTCAACATTTTTGTATTCATTCTTCGATGGGTGAGGTGATAAGTATTCAATTGCTTTGTATATAAATTGTGTTTCAACTTTCCTTTGGAGGGATAAATGTTATCATAAACTCATAGTGAAAATATATAAGCTTCTTAGAATTCTTTTTAATTTATTTTGATAAATTCCATAAAAGTTATCAAAATAAGCTTTTTTTTTAAAAAAAACTTCACAATTAAGATTGTGAATCAATGTTTAATTAAACAGTTTATCCAAATACACTGATATGCTAGCACTTTTTTTTTTTGTTTTAAGTTTAGTGAGTCAAATTTCTGAATATTCCTATCACTTGGGGTCATGCAATTCGGTTTTCTATATAAACTGTCACCATGCCTCATGGCAAAATCACTTTCAACCAAGTAATTATGTGCCTTGGCATCATGTTGGAACTTTGATTTGCAAGTACACATCCAAATTTTGAATAACAATTTTGATGACATTTTGGGTTATAATACACACACACACATATCCATCCACAATATAAACAAACAATTTAAACAAATTAAATCACATAAATCACGAAAGAAATGAAAAATTAAAGCTAATATAAAACAAGATTAATACAATATATTTCAAACAAATAAATTATATAAAGTTAACAACCATCAAATTAATGCTAAGACACAAAAGTTATTAATCGAAATTAACCTCAATTTCTTGCATTTTAATTCTTTCAAACTTGTTATAGCATGAAATTCAGCCGGTTGGATAGGAAAGCAATAAAGGAAAACTTTAAATGAAAATAATAAATGATAGAAATTATAGAAAAAAGTAATAAAATAAATGTATGATAAAATAGACTTGTATTTTTTATTGATTGTGTTGTTAATTTTGAAGTACATTGTACACCTTGGTTGTGGATAAGGGAAACCCACACATTAAAGGCAAATCTTATTTTGTGACTCTACTTTGGCTATCACACCCCATCGACCAAAAGAGTTAGTTAAGACAAAGAGAAGGATCAAACAAATAATGGAAACAAACACTCAACAAGAAATTAAAATGTCTGATTTTCTCTAGGCTTGAAGCAAGACAACTTAACCAAATTAGTTCACCATTGTTGACAACCATAAAATGAGCAAACCAACCTATCAAAATAAGAAAATAGATTATATACTTATGCATTTGTTTATTTTTTGTGAATTATGTACATATGTATGTTTAGATAGCTACTAGAATTGAGACTTTGGAACTAAAAAAACATGGTCAAAATTGAAAAAAAAAATGGAAAGCTATTTGTTGTTTGGACTTTCAACAATTTAATCCATAAACAGTTTTACAGTATTTTCCAAACCACATGTTAGTGCCAATTTGTCTCTATTTTTCCTATTGTTACATCAGAATATTACCTACCCATACTACATGCAACAAGACAATTTTATATCCATTGACAGAACCATGACCACCCATCAAAAATCGTGTAGAACTCACTACGATTAAGAGTGACTTGCATTTCGATCTCTGACATCTGTGACCACGGTCAACATTTTCTTCATTAACTCTTGCAGCAACACCAACTCTCATGGATGGAATCTCTGGGCACCATGTACTGCAACTTTTTAGCATCTCTCTCAAACATTCCATTTCTACCTAAAAATACCAAATAACAAAGTTAATCTATAAAAAAATTAAACACAACCAAAAGATTCATACTCAAGCTCTTGATAGTGATTAGGATAAGCTTGACAGATAACCGCTAATAAAGCACATTTAGTAATGAGTGACGGCTTAGGGCAAGCAAAATGGTTATCTAAGAGACAAGAAAAAGTAATTAGAACCATAATTTGTTAGAAAAAAAAAACTATTAAACTCAACGCAATTACCTCCTTTAGCTTGAAGGAGCAAGTCAAAGATTCATCTTCTTCAACAAATAGATCCGACGAACATCGCGTGGTTTGTTTAAATACTCTTGAGGTCTATATAAAATCTATCACAATACAAAATCCACCACACTCCTGTTCAGAAAATTGACGATGATTCTTGATCTTGGCTTCTTGTTTGTGGTGGCTTTACAATCTAAAATGATCATGTTCTTCTTAACAGTTCCTTGAATAACTCCAAAAATACATGATTTTTTTGTCTCTTTTTCACATAAACCCTCTTAAGAACCTGTCTACGTAAACTAACACCATCTTGTTAGAGAAAACATTCAAAATAAATAAATAAAAAATATTGTGAGTTTACATCTTTGAGACTGCTAAATGATGTGATAAATTCACTTTTGGTTGTGAATGCCAATTATATTTATGAAGTCAGGTGTAATTGGTCACATTTTCTGGTCATCTGAAAAAAAAAATCATGTAATGCATTAATAAGGGTAAAAAGTCGTGTGTTACCGATTTGTTGATTATGGGGTTCGAATCCAGAACTAGTCTATTTATATATTTAAAGGTAAGATTGCATATAATATTTTTTCTCTTTACATCCGTGGAGTCTATTACATAGTTTTTTTTTGTTTTTTGTTAATGCATTAACAAATTGACCAACATGTAATCGGAAAGCAATATTCGTAGGAGGTTTATAAAGTTTTTGGTTCGAAATGCTCGTCAATCGTCCCAGCCAAACTGGACCGTCATATTCACGTGTTGGTGAGCTCGTGAAAAGAACTTACGGTAATTTGACATGTTAGATATTTTTACTGTCTTATAAGATGAAATTAAAAATGTTGGGTAAATAGTTATTTTTGTTTTTGAATGTGTAGAGTGTCGACAAATTCATCTCCTAAAGATGGAAATTCAAATTTTGTTCACTGAAAGTGAAAAAAGTGCGACAAATATATCTCTCATTAACTTTCGTCCGTTATCGTTAATTGAAAGAGTCTACGTGAGGCACATTCGGGGACGAATTTGTCAGCGCTCTACTCAAAATATAATTTAATCTTCATATTCTTCATTTTCTAATTATTGCAAACATAAAATTATAATAAACACTTAAAAATTAGGAAAACAAGCATAAGCTAAAACAAACATAATAATAAGTATAATATTGATTAATAAGAATAATTTGCATATTGCTCTAAAATTTCTATTATAACTACATTAGATAATAACAAAATCAAGTTGAGTCTCATTTTTTTGTAAGGATTAATTTAATGACTCTGCATTTTAATTTGTTTGAGCCTTATATTTTGGGTAAGGTATTATCTCATATTTTTGTTTCGAAATTTCTAATATGACAGTATCTTACCCAAAAATATGATACTCAAACAAAAAAACAAAAATGCACAGTCATTAAGTTAATTCTTACAAAAAAAAAAGATATTCAACTTGATTTTGTCATTACCTAATGTTGTTATAATAGAAATTTTAGAGTAACAAACAAATTATGTTTATTAATCGATATTATGTTTATTATTATGTTTGTTTTAACTTATGCTTGTTTTTCTAATTTTTTAAGTTTTATTATAATTTTATGTTTGTAATTATTAAAAAAGAGAAAATATGAAGATTAAATTATATTTTGCGTAGAAAGCTGACAAATTCGTCTCTAAATGTATAGAGCGCTGCAAATTTATCTCTGAATGTGGTATGTAGGCTCTTTCAATTAACGATAACGGACGGAAGTTAACAGAGAGGTAGATTTGTCACATTTTTTTTCACTTCCAGGGATAAAATTTTGAATTTTCATCTTTCAAAGACGAATTTGTCAGCGCTTTACACATTCATGAATGAAAATGACTATTTATTCAAAATGTTACAATTTTTAGAACGCTTGTTAAATAGATGACATGCTTCCTGCATAGGATTATATATTTTTAATTGATAAAATTTATTATTTCATATTTATACTAATTAGATAACAGAAAATATTGGGCAACCCCTATTGTGTATGACCTAGTTTTGTCCTTGACCACATACAAGAAAAAAATTATCAAGATTGAAAATCAACTTTAATTTTCTGAGCACAATCATGGTAGATTTAGTATGATTGTGATGAATTTTGTATGACCGTGATAAATTTTGTACAAACTTCAAGGAGTATGAAAAATTTATATTAATAATTATATTAGTTTCTTATATTATTGAAAAAAATTAAAATCTATTCAAATGTCCATAATATAAGTTAATTTTCGAAATATTGTCTCCTAAAATTAAAGGAGTTTGTACAAACAAATAAAAGTACATAACAAAACTTAAATAAAAATAATATTAATAAAAATATTTCTATAAAAAATAGATTATTTCATTATAATCACTTTTATAGAGATTATTAATTTAACATACCGTAAAAAAATATCAAAAAAGACTTAAGTGAATGAATGAAAATATATATTTAATATCACATACTT
>CM023953.1:7637999-7721565 GCA_013407115.1 Glycine latifolia
TAAATACTTTTAAAACTACAATATTTTTGTAATTTTTTTATTAAAATTGCAATAAATTAAATTTTTTGCCATTATTTTACCTCCTGTAGACTGAAATCAAATTTCATGGCAAAAAAAATTAAAATATAGCAATTTTAATAAAAATTACGAAAATATTGCAATTTTAAAAGTATTTACGCCATCTATAGCAACCAATCGCGCCTCTCCTGGGTGTGACTTATTCTGTCTCTAATTTCGTCACTAACACTTTTTGCGACGGAATATTGGGGTGACCACAATATTCAGTCGCAAAAAGTATTAGCGACTGAAATAGAGACCGAAATTAGACTTTTTTTAGATATTGTCAATATTCAGTCTAATTAATTACGAATTTATTGTAGTTTGTAATAATATTATTAATTGTTATTTTTATCTAATTTTAAAGTATTTTTAGACCGATCTTCATCATTGATTTTTAGACCGAGTTTGAAGTCGTATATTAATAATAATAAAAACTTAAAGTTGTAAAAAAATTGATTTTAAAGTTGTACGTTTAAAAAAAATTATACTGCAAATTTTTTAACGATTTCGGTTTAAAATAATTAAAAAATTACAATATTGTGGTCGCAACACTAATTTCAAAATTTGAAAAAAGTTATACTGTAAATAAAAAAATGATTTTAAAGGCGTACACTAATTTCGGTCTCTATTTCATTCGCTAATACTTTTTGTGATTGAATATTGTGATCACGCTCAATATTTCGTCGTAAATAGTGTTAGCGACGAAATTAGAGACAGAATGAGTCACACCCAGGAGGAACACGACTGGTTGCTATAAATGCGTAAATACTTTTAAAACTACAATATTTTTGTAATTTTTTATTAAAATTGCTATATTTTAATTTTTTTTCCCAAATTTCAAAGATCCACTTTTTGTTATCAAAATTTTTACGATAATCTGGATAATAAAAGCCAAGAAAATCAAATGGGATAATTGGCTTAACTTGGCCATCAATTTTTTAAAGAGTGCATAATTCCATCTTTCCGAAGGAATTTGCCTTTTTGGCCACCTAATCATCTGTGGCTGGAAAAAAAAAAAGTGGGCAGTAACAAAATCATTATAAAAGACATAAGATTATAAGGTAACACACTAAACAGAATTTGATTAGGCTTGAATGCTTTGACCTTTATCTTACACACCAATTATGTCAGACAACAAATAGTCAACAGTCTATATTTTTTTGTTCTCAGATTTACCTATGAGATCCTTGAATAAAGAACACCAATTAGTCAACATCATCAATTAGAAGTGTAAATAGGATAATGTTGTACACAAATAACATGAAATCACATAAATTTAAACATCATTAGCAAGCTAGAATAAATTGACTTCCTACACCAGCTCCATTCCTGGTCAAAATCGATCAAATGCGTTCAATGCCAGGTAAAATGTATGAGGTAATAAACTCCTGACAAATGTTGGGTATCATGCAAATCAGATTTTTAGGTTTTAAAAGTATTGGAGTATAAGTGTAAAGGTGCAGTCTCATATTAGTTAAAATTTGAAAAATTGAGTATCATATATGTGGAAAAAAAACCCAAATAAAGAAGCATGATTAATCTTGCTGGAGACCCTCTCAACAATCTTTCCAATAAACTCATTCGTATCCAGCTCTCTGTTTCAAACAAAAAAAAATTCAATAAAGTAAAACAAAGCCTTTTATCAATAGTAGACCAGTAGTTCTATCCCGACTCGAGTAGAATTGATTTCAGGAAAGAATATATGTGGTCTATATCTAAAAAAGCCTTGTATCCATGCCTTGATATGTAATGTAAGTCATCAAGGTAAACAAACTTTTCTTTTCTCTTTAAATTTTAAAGTCAAAATATTAGACCTGTAAAACTTAATCCAACTAAAACAATAAGTAAAAAAGATTGGTAAGGTTAGGTACCCATCTTTGAAATGATAGCCATGCAAGGGCAAAAAAATTAAAATATTGCAGTTTTAATACAAAATTACTAATATATTGCAGTTTCAAAAGTATTTACGTATCTCTTGCAGTCAGTCGCGTCCTAGCAAGACGCGACCAGTCGAACCTAGCTGGGGCGTGACTGGACCCTTGTTGCGCCTGGTGAGGGCGTGACTGACTACAATAGATGCGTAAATACTTTTGAAACTGCAATATATTGATAATTTTGTATTAAAATTGTAATATTTTAATTTTTTTGCCCCATGTAAGTTAGCTACTAGATACAGACCCATCTTCCATTGTTGCAACTTCTCCATGTTATGGTTGAAATTGAACCTTTCCTCATGCTTAGCCAATGCTTCTCCATAACTACCTTTCCAGAGTGGAACATCTGAAGGATCATGTTATGAAAAACCGGCAAAACCAACAGTCCTTTTTTCCTATTGGCACAGTCAAGGATTGGTTGCAAGTTCATCTAAGCAAAATGAGGAAGAAGCATAGTTTATAGAGAGCACAATGATGGTAATCATGGACTCTTGAATTGCGTTCACAAGTGTTGGTGTTATCTCCTCTCCTCTCTTAAGCTTCTCATGATCAATGAAAGTGTGGATTCCCCTGTCACTAAGAGCTTTGTAGAGATTACCAAAAAAAACCAAGGCGGGTGTCTGAGCCTCTAAAGCTGAGGAACAAATCGTAGGTGAATGCATCTGAACTTGATCGCAAAACCATGAGAACTGAGAAGAAAGGCTACTATATATGATTATGGATGAAGCTTCATATGTTATTTCTGGCCCTGCATAAATAAAAATAATGCAATTAAGTTTGATGATGCAAATAATAATAAGTACAAAATGTTTTGCTCAACCTCTCAAATGATGTGCCTGTTTGATTTAACATTGGAGAATTTATTTTAGATTTAAAATTGATTTAAATACATTTTCACATGTTTGATTTTATGTTGAAAATTTTTTTAAATTAATTTTAAGTTGAAGTAATTTTGAGTAGTTTCTAAATTATATCCAAAATTTTATATTGAATTTTACTCGTAACTTATTTTATAATGAAATATTCAAAATAAATCATATAATTTTAAAATCAATTTAATTAAAATCAATTTTGTTAATCTTCATCCAAACACACTTAATGAAATGTATTTGCGTTTTGGATTCACTGGCAATTTTGTAAGATTAATATACTAACAGTGGAAACAGCAACAGCTTTTCTTCTTCAGTTTAATTTAATACTATATATAAAATAAAACACCCTCATTTTCTGACTTTTTGAATTAAACCAATGGATTTGTTGGTTTTATATTCACAAGTATATAGAAACCTTCCACGAAGATTTATAAAATATATATCTTCGATATTAGTTGCTCTTCTAGCATGCCTTATAAAATTATACATTATTTCATTAAACTGTTAACAATTGAATAAAACTATTGTATTTGCGTTAGCGTATCTTCTTCAGTCTAATATAAAGCACCGCCATTTTGACTTTTTGAAATTAAACCAAATGATTTGTTGGTTTTATTTACCTACATTTGGAAACCTTCCACAGCATAAAGAAAGATTTCTGAATGTTGGTAAATATAGAAATCTTCCATGGAAATTAATTATAAAAGATCCATTTTATATTAGTTTTAATTTCTTCTAACGTGTATTGTAAAATTACATATTATTTTGACAACTGCATTCCATCACAAATGAATAACTTCTTATTATTCTATTAACATCCGAACTTGTAATCTTGAGCAAACTATTCAATCCTCCCACCATTTTGATATGAGAGTAAAAAAAAGTAAATCTAAATTATAAATAAATAATTAAGATTTAATGTTACATCAACACTTAATAAATTAGATGTTTTTTAAAAGAACTCACATAACTTTGTATGTTATAATCATAACAATTAATTCATAACAAGATGTAACAGTTAATATTCTTTCATTTTACACTCAAGTAAAGAAGATCCTCTCATTATATACATTCTTATATAGGAGCATATTTAGTAACAGATTTTTTTTATACCAGTGTGAGAAGAATAGATATTGAATTATTGATTATTGACCATTAAAGTATATCATAAATGGTCAAGAATAAAACAACTAAGTGATGATCACTTGACATATAGACACTAAGAATAATTAAAGAGATCTAGTTTAATTGGTTGAGTAAGAATACTTGAATTGTTATAAATCCTCTCACACAAGAATATAATAAATGCATTTGCACCGCATATTCTTGTTAATGCAGGTGGTGCTCTAGAGTCAACAGTTTATGCATTCAACTATTTATGGAGTTTTCATCTGTTCTTTATAAGGAATGGGTTTCACCTGAACAGGCCCTGCCTGAAGATCTTATCAAGAGTTAAACCTGTGATCTAAAAGAAGTTGTGGAGGCTTCTCCTGACATTGTCAATATCTTTTCAAACCTAATGAAAAGTTCTTTTGTCAAGCTCAAATTAAAAAAGACTGAGCTACCATAGAAGCCATGATCTGGTATTCTCAACTACGTCCATGAAAGAAAATTAGTGACCACAAAATGTCAACAAAAGAAATTTAACTCATCCTTTATAGTTACAACATAAAAAAACATCTAGGAATTCCATCCAAGGCTAGAAATTAAAATGCCTTTTACATTTTAAAAAAAATCAACTAAAAGGATAAAAATTTAAGGCAGTACTGAATAAGTATAAACATGGATACTGAATAGACCGAAGCTGCTTAACATGGATATATTTCACATTCTGATAACTTACAATAGCTGCTCCTCCTTCAGGGAGTGCTTATAATACAAATGTCTACAAAAGTGGTATAAATCATTCAACACAGTGCAAGCTAAATGTCCTCTATAAAATATTATATAACCCACAAGTGACTAATCTCATCACTTTGCCGAAACAAGATTTTAAGAAGAAAAGATAAAGAATAAGAATATCATCCAGAAGTGAACCTTGTTTGTGCTTTGCTTTTGAAGCTCCTCCCATACTAGGCACCACATGCTAAAGGCCTTGTGTTTCTATAGCATAGAGAACAGCCATGCAAATGAGACAGTCGCTTCATTGAGTATATATGCTTCATATTTAAACCTACTAGTTACTTTAATTCTTTGATGCAAAAAGAGGAATTTGAAAGCTTTCTTCTCTTCATTTCCGGCTCTCCTAAATGCAACGAAACAAAATTATCTTCATCAAGGCCATTCCTAAGTTCAGCTAGACTTTTCAGTTCCATGTCTTCTTTCAGGTAGCTTTGACGTGCTGGTGACTTGCCTGCATAGCTTGGTATGAACTGGTGTTCTACATTTGGAGCTATTTCAATCTCACTTTTTATATGAAACTCACAGGGCCTTATTGATGGGCTGACTCTTTGAGAGGGTTCATCTTCAACTTGAGCAAGTGGGATATTCAAGCAAAAAGGCTCAAAGCTCTCTTCAAGCTTTTCTTTAATTGGCACAGTAGGAGAGGATTCTCCAACTGTAGAATCAATTCCAGCAGCAGAACCATTCCTTTGCTCTAGCACCGCAGCTACAAAAATGACAAGGAAAGGAGAAGTCAGCTGTAAATGTTCAACAAATAAATAACTCATAAAAGCTAGGATATTGTCACTCATGCTCCAGCTCCATTTCTAAAAACAGTTTGACAAAATGGATCCATGCCATAAAACCTCTATAAGATATGGCATCAACCAGAGCAAAGTAGCAAACTTGAGTATTTCACCACATCTTTTCAATGACAGGGCTTGAGATTTTATGGGGCTTAAGGGTCATACGGCCATATGGATGAAAATTATACAGCCTATATGGATGAAAATAATATTCTTTTTGAGTATTGTAATGTGGAGATTACTAGTTGTCTGGGGGTGTTCTCAGTTAACTCTTAAGGCTCACCAAACTGTGGCCAAATGACCAGCAGGAGACAATGGGTGCACACAAAATGTGACTTGGCACAACTTGGGGAAGGAAGTCCTCAAGCAGTCCCAACCTCGATACAAGATTCATTGATAGCAATTTGGGATGAGGAATTTCAATCTTGGGTGCACGAAAACATAAGAGTGAAATTTTTTGAGTGCAAGAAACAGAAAAGATGAAGGTTTGGAGAGCAAAGAACCAGCAGCTTGGACGTTAACAATGTGCAATTTTCCAGGCACACGAAACATAGAAGTCTCACCCAAAAGCAGTGGTGAGAATTGACGAAACACACTCCCTGTATTACATAATAGCCCCTATTTTTGTGGATGCACAACTTAAGCGCACAAAAGATTGTCTCACAGATAGAAGATGAAGAAGTGCAGGACAAAAGCCATATTTTGATATGATGTTGCCATAGGGGATGCATGTTCAAAATTTTAAACAAATTCATAACTATGCTTCTAAATATTTTGAATTTCATTAAACTTTAAATCTTAAGTGTAAAATGTTACATGTTATAAAATTATTTAGATTTTTTTTAATATAGACCGAGTCAACTGGTGGCTCATTGAGTCAATCCCTAACCCAGTAAGCTAGTACCCCAACCGAGTCAATAACCGGTCCGAGTCTGATAACATTGGGGGAGAGTATTGTTAGGTAAGCCCAATGGTTCTGTTAATCGAAGGAGTCATAGCCAGTAATTGTTAGTTACAGTTTTAATAGAATGGAAACAGTTGGCTATAAATAGATAGGGAAAGAAGACTAGTGACATTCAGTTCTAGTGTGAACGGTTGGTTTGGGAGAGATCTCAGGCTGTCGAAATCCTCAGAGAATAAATCCATCATTGATTTTTTAAATGCAATAAGTTTACAGAATATTTTAATTCAAACCAATGGTGAATATAACCATACTTTCTCACTTTAGAGGAGCTATTTTCAGAAGAAAAAAAGGTCTTAGGCAAACAGAATGTAGAGAAAAAGGGAAGAAAGTCATACAGTCCAAAAACTCCAGAAAGCCACAGTACTGCTAGTTGGAAACTGGAAGTAAATAAATAAACTACGTACCCCATTGCCCGAAGGCTCCACGCTATGCGCAGGTAAGGAGAAGAGATATTGTACGCAGCCTTACCCTTGCATATGCAAAGAGGCTGTTTCCAGATTCGAACCCATGACCAACAAGTCACCAAAACACAACTTTACCGCTGTGTCAGGGCTCACCCTCAAGTACCAAATAAATAAACAATAAAAAATAAAGAACTCTCCTCTTCCAAAGTTTTTCTTTGAATTACAGACATGCCCATTCATCTGTATCGAATAAGACAGGAAACGACCATTCTCTCCATATCTAACAACATTGGAATTACTCGAATTTATGTTTTGGAAGTTTTGAACCTTCACAAAAGGATGCATGCTCTCTGCAATTGAACTTAAACAAGCCAACCATCGTCAGATGTAGCCACAAGAGATTCCTCTTATCTCAAGTTATCAACATGAGCAGATACCACAAGATTAATCAGATACATATACCTATACTATCGCAAGAAGTGAAAAAAATGAGCATTCTTTCTATGTTTGAAATAGTAAGACCCTTGATGTTTTTTGTTCCTAAGATTACTTAAAAAATAGTAACAATATTAATTATTGCAAATGACGTTGGAAAGTGAGCAACCCAGCTAATTCTTACAAACACATATTGAAATAACAAATGCACAAAATATTGCCACATAAAGACCACTGAACAACAATTGAATTCAAAATTTAGTTAAAGAATTCTCATGAACACGATGGGTAAAATGGACCAAGGATGATTCTCTAGGAATGCCATGATGGCAACAGATAATTCTGCTAAAACTATGGCACCCATGTTGATTTGTCAGGGAAAGTCATGGGGTCCTGTGAAAGTCATGGCAGCTGATTTATCTGGAAAAGCAGCAGGGTCAACTAATAATTCTAGTGAAGTTGAGGAGCCAGACTGATAATTCTAGGAAAGCCATGAGGACAGGCTGATTTCTCTCATAGTGCACAATACCAAAGAGGTGTGATTTAAGTAGCAGAGATCATGGGACAAAAGAGATAAACCAAACATTGGCAAAAAAAACTGAATAGACTAGGCTGGAAAAGTTTAAAACACACTGAAAAATAAAATGCACAGCAAATGATAAGGCATTAGACACGGCACCCACCAAGACCAATTATTAGGAAAGTATATTCTAGGAAATGTAGGACTCGTGCATTTTTTGTAAAATTTCTGTAACTTTCCCATTTTTGGTAGTTAGTTGATAGGTTGCTGACAGTAAAAGTTGTTAGCTTGATAGTTGTAGTGCCTAACAGAATAGTTCGATACTTAGATCTAGGATGATGTATAAATAGCATTGTGCAAGTCTATACTGGGTATTCAGAAATACAATCAATAATTCCCTCAATACCCACCTGATCCTACACTGTGGAGACAGCTGCTCTCAAATTCCTGAGCTACATCAGTGAAGTACTAGTTTCCAAATTCTGTTATTGAGATCAGTTTAATTGGTCTAAAATAAAAGTTTGCAGTGTTCTATGTTTCTGTTTATGGTTTGCTACCTGTAATAAGCAAAGGCTGGAGGGGAGGTGTAAGAGGATATATCATTAGCTATTGCTTAGTAGTAGTGTGATTGGGGCTTGTACTAGAAGTGCTACTGCTTGACCTAATTAATACTAATAATATAAATAGGTAGCATTAGGCTATTGTATATTAACATCTTACTATCAAACTCAAAAATACATTGCTAGCCTTTTCTCTTCTTCCTTTCCCTTGTCTAAACCCTAAAGTTTAAACAATTGTGAAACAATAAAACACTGAATACTGCAGCCTTTTAATACTGCTATTAATTAAGAGAATTGAATATTTGAATTATTAATAACTGAATGTTTGCAAACCTTGGAGTGCTTCATTTGTTGTAATGAGATCAAGTTCAAGGAGATCAAGAAGTCGGCCAAGATCAACTCCACTTGTCCAATTTTCTGGGGGTTGACCAACTCTTAGTTTCAAACGACCCCGATTAGCTGTCCCACCCCAGATAATGCCAACAGGGCGTGGCTTCTCCCCATTTTGTCCAGTCAAGAGAATGAGACTTCCACTGTCACCTTCAAGGTCAAATGTCTGCTGGTTCTCACCAACGACAAGAAAATCAGTGAGAAAACAAATCCCCTTCTCATCATTGTACTCTAGGGCATATGCCATTATAGTCCCTGTAGTCAAACCAGAACTTCTTCCGACTTTAACCACTTGTCTTCCAATGAGACTGTGGATTGGAGACTGCAAGTCTATGATGTTTACATCACCAATCTCCCCTACACCTTTCACAGTTGTGATTACATTGTTCATATTGAAATCTTCTGCAAATGGGATGAATGCCCCATCAGCTCGCACAAATGTTTCTGCGAGATAATAAAATTGTAATGTGCATGTGTCATGGGTCGGGACCCAACAGAAAATTCTAAGCCAAAATCATAACCAACAAATTTGAAATAAGAAAACCATGAATTTGGCATGCCATTTTGGAAAGATTCTCAAACATACTCTTTTATCTCATTATAAGAACTTAAATCACTACTAAAGTGCAATATCTCCTAGTATCAGAGGAGTGTTAAAGAAATAAATTTAGCATATGATGTTGGATGAAACCAAAATTCACTATAGCCTATAGGGTACATTATCAAACATAAGCTAGACAATAGACTGGTGTAGTTATTACTGTAGAGGAAAACAACAGATTATTTAGCACAAACTTTTTCACATCAAGAGCTAAACAATACAAATACAATATCTCACTGAAATAATTATCAGAAAAACTTCATCATTATATTTGCCTTCTGCTGCAGAAGATTTCACTTTTCAAGATAATTCTCTAAACAGAGATCTTTAACTCAACTGTAAAACCAACATTGTTAAAACCCTGGCCTAGCCTCTGGGTTCCAAATTGTGAAGACTGGAGTGACCATTCCCTTGGCGATAGACCTGTCAAAATGGGTTCGACCCGCGAGCCAACCGGTTTTGGCTCGCCAAAATCGGTGGGTTGGGTTGATTAAAAGCTGGCTCACTTTGATCCTGGGTTATTTTGGCCCGACCCACTTAACCCGCAACCCACTCGGGTTGAACCCAGGTGAACCGGGTTGGCTCACGGGTTTCATTAAAAAAAAAAAAAAAACTGACCTATCCTAAGTGACTAAGTCTAACTCACTCCACACGGACCACACACCACACTCCAGCAGGGACAGCCCATAACACGTCAACACTCACGGGCCTAAGCCTTTCACATTTCAGTGATTTCAATTTTCACTCTCATCTCTCAACTCTCAACTGCAGTCCACAAAACAAAAGGGGGAAAATTTGCAAAGCCAAAACCCTAAATGCAAAGCTCCAAATCCTCCAATCCAAGTGACAAATTTGCAACGCAGTCTGACTCGCCGTCTCGTTTGCCGTCGCCACCACTTGCCGTCTGACTCGCCGTCCCACGTCGTCGTCGCCACCACTACTGACGTTGAAGCCCAACGCCACCGGCACCACGCAGTCCGCCACCGGCACCACGTAGTCCGCCACCGCCACTTGCCTGCTCGCGCTCGGCCACTCCCTCCCTCCCTCCGTCGCCACTACTAGTGACGTTGAAGCCCAACGCCACCACGCAGTCCGCCAGTTGCTTGCTCGCGCTCAGCCACTCCCTTCGTCCCTCCGTCGCCACTGCTTGTACGCTACTCACATTGAGAACGGTATGAATATGATACACAAGTTTTGAGTTACCTTATTTAATGTTTACCTTATTTAGTCCCAGCTTAATTAGTGGTGTATTGCAGTATTGGTGTCTGGTGTTGAGTATCGTGATGTACTGGCAGTAATTAAACCAAGTAAAAGATACATCATACATGTATTGAACTGAACTACTGATGTCGTGATGTACTGGCAGTAAAACATTCATGTTCCTTTGTTAAATATTGCTTGTATCCATGATACTGCTAGTCTGCTAGTTATGTTGATTGTTGATGATCCTTCCAGTAAAACATTCATGTACTCTATTTTTTTCTTGTTTTAAACATAAACTTTTCTCTTTATTTCTTTTGTTAAATATTGAGTTTCATGTCATTTGTAATATTTAAACTTACTTAGATTGATTTAATTTGCATTTTTCTGCACTTATGTTGTGATTTTTTAAAGTTTTTTTTTTAAATTTAAAAGTGAGCCAGCTCGCGGGCCAACCCGTATAACCCACCAACCCGTGTGGGTTGAGCCGGGTTAGGCAAAATCTGACCCACCACCAAAGTGAGCCAACCCGGCCCGGCACACTTTGTTGTCAACCCGTGGTGGGCCAACCCGGGTTGGCCCGTTTTGACAGGTCTACTTGGCGAACTCACTGTATTAGGGTATACTTACTCCGTCAAGTGTTTTTACTTTGTGTATTTTGTTTTCTATTATCTGTGAGCTGTCAGTTAACTCATAGTTTGTTATAGCTCTAACCAGAGTTAGTTTGTAACAGATAGGGCTAGTTTACGGTTAGACTTCAAGTCTCTCTCTCTATATATAGAGATGACTATATTCTTTGTAACTTGCCTTTCTCATTTTCTTAGCAATGAGAAATCAGAGTTTCCCAAACTCTATTACGCTAAGATGCATTCTCCACGGTCAGGTACTTCTACTTTTGTATTTCTTATAAAATCAAAACATTTTCTAAAGAAACATCACTTTATGGAAAGAAACTTCACTTGATTAATTTTTCGAAACTACCAACACAACACCTATTATTTTGCATAAAAGGCAAGTTAGACCCCAGAATTAAGATTAAAAAATAGCTCTTGACTGAGAACTTCTAGTTGTTGACTGAGAACTAGAACCACATTACCTGGGTTTGTTCCTGCAAAAATTCCATACCAAAGATCATCAGTAATAAATGATGTTGCTCTCTCAACTGCACCAAGGTACACACCGGGTCCAAGGCTGGGTGGTAATGGGTGAAACATCTTCTGGTTTGGATAGTCTAAATCAACAGCTACATGTCGATTTGTTAGAAAGCCAACTTCTCGATTTCCTGATCGGCTTCTGACAATAGCACCCAAGGTTCCATATGTCTCTTGGCTGGCAACCTTCAAACAGAAGAAATTATGAAGGAAAGATAGATACCAGCATTAGATCAAGGTTCACATAATGAGGAGCAGAAATCAATACTTGGAAAAACTAAAAATGAAAACAACAAATAAGTATCTAAACAATTCTAAAAGTACATGAACAAATGAAAATGAGTTTCATATACTATCACTTGTTCATCTAGTAAAAGAATGAAGCTGTCTATCAACAGCATAGCATCACCATCAATGCCCAAAAGAGACACAATTATTTCTTTGAAACTATGACTCCTCGACCATTGTAGCAAAAGAAATTTGTAACTTCATTTTAGGCCACTTGATAATCTACAGCTGCACGCAACCACACAGAAAATATGGGAACAAGACAACAGCTAACTAAATTGATAAAAACCTAAACTGGTAAGGTAAAAAATGAAGGAAAACTTCTATTTTGAATACAAAATGAAATCACCCATTCAGTAATCCCATCAGTACTTTTAAAATCTGTGGGAAAAGCCGCCTTAATTGCTGACAGTGACACCCCTTAGCAAGCCTTAGTTGCGGCCTCTTTGGGGGTTGCCAGAAGTGCAACCTTGAGGGTGATGGTTTAGTCCCACATCGACTAGATATGGCCAAATTAAAGTATATAAGTGGAGGGCAATCCTCACCTTACAAGCCAGGTCACAGGTTTGAGTTAGGCCCATAACCCACAATTCTAAGAAGATCAATTTACAAGTTACCAGCCACAAATACTTATCACTGCAACCACTATCTTTCATCATTAATGATAACATGCTCCATAGCTATCATACACCAATAACACTTTCTAAAGAATTTTCCATCAAAGACCAATGAATGGGTTGAAATGTAAAATATAATCTATAATACATATATAAACATAATTTATTGCCATAATTTGAACCAAGAGGAAATGTCAATTTTTTTAGTGAACTAGCAATTATAATAAGTAGTACACCATAGAACCCAATATATTCAGAATGTGTTGGTTTCCGGCCAGATTACAACACATTATCATCTAATCTATTTGGAAAGGAAGAAGTGCTGATATCAAATATATAACTGCATAATAAAAAGAAAATGATGGCCATGATGGCAAGATGGTATATCTCTTCTCTAGTATCAAATTATGAAACACTATTTTCCTTTCACTTACTTCCATTTAGTATGCAGAAAATGTAACACACAAGATATTGATTCCTTAAATAAAGTAGAACTGTAGAAGTACCTGAGAGCCAGAGCCAACACATGAATCACTTCCCCTTAAGCCATCAGCAAGCTCCGTATCTAATTGTTCTTTAGGAGTTTGTGCAGGTGCACCATAATAGGAGAACTCCACAACATCCACATCACACCAAACACCTCCTGGCCCCTGTTTGGAAATTAAGAGATGACTTCAGATCAGCATCTTTAATTAGAAATTATATGAAACTTAAGATCTTAAATAATAATGCTATAGTTCCATTGTTTCTTTAAGATGGTACTTCTAGAGAAAAATAGATTTTACAATAAGTTAGGTTATCACCATAAAGAAAATTGTATGCTTCCTGTTAGTCCATAAAATATGTGTAATTAAATTACCAAAATAACTAAACAGAAAATCGGCATTTGACACCTAAAACATGTGGAAAATTTTTACGTTAATGCAACTCAGATTTACATAAACTCAGAATAGTGTAAGTTAGGGGAGGAAATTGACCAATATAAATATAAGTGAAATTGTGAGAGAAGCTTACTTTTTCATACTAGAAATTTCTTAATCATTTTCTCACAAGAGACCATTGTAGGCCAAAGAAAAATATATGATATTCACTGTTCAGTGCCTTATCAGCATGTGGAGACCATTCTGCTTTTAGCCTTAATAAAACATCCATTGAGGACCCAAAAATTTCTCATTAACCAGCACCTGTTTCTTATTTGCTAAATCAATTGTGCAAACTTTTAGAAAGCCAGCATTTAAAAAAATTCCCATATCTAACATTCTATATTGTTTTTTTTTTTTTTTTTGCCATCTATAAATCCAACTCATAGTGCCAACATATACCTATATGTAAATACTAAAAACAAAGAACCAAAACAGAAACAACAAAAATAAATAATCAATAATTCAATTGAAAAGTGTGAGGAGATCCACTAAAGCCATGTAGAAACCTGCAACATAGCCAGAAGAACCAAAATTCCCCACCTCAAGGGCAGCAGGTAGGCACTGAACATGGTTGAGCCATTGCCTGTGAACTTTACGGGCAACGAAGACAAGAATAGCTGGAATATCAGTCAAAACACCTCCTCTAATTCGAAATCCAATTGCAGTGCCAAGACTGAATCTGCGTAAGATCTTGCTATGAAATGCCCTAATAGTCATCAGTTCAAGCAAAGTAGTAGCTTGCTGTCCTGTTGGCAATCGACCCAAAGTTTCAGGGAGCACACCCTTTTGAAGGTTCCCAAAATAGTTTGCTCTATCCTCCGCTGCATCGTTCCAGCGACTCAATGTAGGCCAAGAAAAATAGGCAGCGCTGCTCTCAGAATGCTGAGCACCTCCTGCAAAAGGTTGCAAGGGTGAAGGACTGGAAGGGTTACGATGACCATAGTAGCTCCTTTCAAGGTCCAGAGCCGATTCCTCTGATTGTGTTGATCCAGAATGATGAGCTCTTAAGTCCAATCGATTCTGATTCATTGGTCAATTCTCCTACATCACACTAAACTTAGCTTCAACAAACTTAAATAATTGAAGACCCAGATCCACTTAACCAAATCAAAACACCACTTCCTGTTATACTCAAACTCAAACTACAAGATTTTTCAACAAAACTTCAACATAGGTGGAGAAAATTGTTCAGCAGAGAGCATCTGAACAGGAAATGGTGTTTTGATTTACAGAAAGTAAACTTCATCTACATAAAGTAAACCTAACAAGCCAAAGACTACTATTTCATGTATAACATAAACAACACAGACTGGAATGCCCCCAGTACATCTGAACAGGAAGCTCCAAAAATTTTCACAAAATAATAACAAAATCAACAGACAGGCAAAGTACAAACTATAGGAAATAAAGATCATTACACAAGGTCTTCAGTTGCAAAGGCCAGCACATCTCCAGAAATTTATCATATGAAAACATAAAATATAAGCTATCAAGTATTATATTGGTACTCAAGAGTATACATTTGCATACAAAATATCAACACCACTTTGGCACTAAGTCAAAAAATTAGGATTACGCCGATCAAAAAAAAAAAAATTAGGATTACAATCCCCTTAAAGCCAAAGCTATGGCAAATCTTCAAGTGACACATACAAAGTGAACCCATGAGAAGAAAAACAATAGAAAAATTAAAAGTCATCATGCAGTGTACAAAAGAGAATCCATAATCTTAACGTGCAATAATAACAGCTTAAAAATCCGAACCCCGTATCAAGCTAGATGCTTTTTATCAGAAGAGATAGAGAAATTGAAGCAAAGCAAACCCAGAAAGCCATTTCAAGAAATAAGTACCCCAAAATGGAACAATGGGCAAACTGTATGTGCAAAAACAGACCTCTCTTAGAAAAAGAAAAAGAGAGAAAACACAAAGTTTCTCAACTCAGGCGCAATCAGTGTGAAAACAAAAAACGCAACCCGTTCATTGAAAAGGGTTGTGAAAAAAGATTAAATTTTGCAGAACCAGTCAGAGAAAACTCACCGATCAGCAATGTTGGAGCAATGGAAATGGCCTCCTCGGA
Organism: Glycine latifolia; assembly: GCA_013407115.1. NCBI lineage: Eukaryota > Viridiplantae > Streptophyta > Magnoliopsida > Fabales > Fabaceae > Glycine > Glycine latifolia. The sequence continues at coordinate 7,653,684 of CM023953.1, forward strand.
ACAAAGAAGCTCGAAGGTTTTCATGCCCTAGTACATGTAAATTCTGTGCCAATCATCTATGAGATTAAGATTTCAGAAGAAAGGGTATCAAAGTTCAAAAGGGATGCATTAGAATAGTAGTATTAGTGAGTATGATTCCTAAGCTTTGCCTCAACCTCGTTGTGTTGTTATTGTTGTTGTTGTTGTTGTTGCTGCTGCTGTGTAGAGTGCACGAATGAGAATTGAGAAGAGAGAGAGAGAGTAGTGAAGATGATGAAAGAGCACTACTAGCTAATAGCTATGCTTGTGGATTGTCAAAAAGCATTAATATATCTGTATGGTATGTAGTATCTATCATCTACTATATGTTACATGGCAATAATACAATAAACTAATGTATAATTAATATTAATTCTTTTAGCCCTTTTCTGCTGTTTTTTTTTAATTTATCATATTTAATAATTAATATTAGTAGCTTTTTTGTTTCAGCTATGGGGGAAATCCTATTCCTATCACAGCTTACAATTATGAGTAGGGGAAATTTTAATGGAGGAGACATGGGCACCCAGGCAATAAGGGAAAATAATATAACATTTCTTTGGATACAGATCATATTATATTTATCAATTTATTTATGTGGGTGGGGTTTAGGGGCCCATCCCTGTTTGCTCCCCAAAAGTTGCACACCCTTTCAATCTTAATAATTCATTTCCCATCTATCTAGCTATAAAATTCACACAAAAGAAAGTAAAAAAAGGGACCTAGCCGTGGCAGCCCTTACATTTTTGCCCACTCCACATGCTTCTTTGGGTCATATGATCATGCATTTTTTTTCCATGACTTAATTTTGGTTTATTGTTTCCTTGGTTAGTTTTTTTTTTTCGTTTTCGTGTAATTGGAGATATTATAATTGAAAACAAGTAAAATGATAACAAATTGATTGTCCGTATCAAACAACTACTTTTAATGTCCCAAAGAAGGAAAAATGCTACAATACCGCAAGAATTTGTAGTTGATGACAACATTGTATACAATTTGCTCAAGCTCCCATTCGTCTTGTGTTCTTGAGAACTAGTGCATTTTTATTCTTCCATAATTTCCAATTTTAAACTATTCAAGGCCCTATAAAGTATACATAAATTGTCATCAAAAAAATGGTTGCACAATTATATCCATTAATCTTCAATTGTATCCACTAATTTTCAAGATAAAAATACCTATTGTTTTTAGATAAACTTTTTCATAAGTATTTACGAAAGAAAAAACAATAAAACAAAATGAATTTAGTTTCTTCATAGACTAAAATCAATTTATGTACCTTAATTCAATACAAGTTCTTTAAAAAAAATAACGTGCATAAGTTAATTTTTACTTATAGTGATTTTTAATATATTTTATCTTTTTTATTTTGTCTTATAAGTGTTTATAAAGAAGTTTATCCAAATAAATTAATTGGCAACACAACAACACATGTTTGATATGTGACCACATTATTATATTTTATTTTTAAAAGGCTAAAATCAAAATAATATTATTGAAAAAGAAGCATGAGTACAAGGTGTACCCAAGCCAAATTACACAAGATTAGTATATTAGAAGAATATGTGACCACATTATTACATACATGTTTGGTTAAGAAAGGCTCAAATGAAATTTATTTCTATATCTAAAACATAATTTTGGGATTTTAGAGGAGAAGAAAAACAATTATAATGAATAAAAACATTTGTTTAGATTTTTGTTTTGGACTGGACTGGAGGTTCAATCTACCTAACAAGACATCTCGACTCAAAGGGAAAAAAACTAGTCTACTTCATTAAGTATTGATTGAAATACGCCAAAATTCAGAAACATGAATGCTACAATACATTTTAGGCATTAGGAACGTACCTTGACCTAGAATAAAGTCATAGTATTCTACTCCAAAATAGACTAGCATTGCTCCTTAGAGGCCTTAGTGACAATTTATGGTCTAAATTTGTTTTATTAAAGCCTTACATAATGAATGTATGTGCTAAGTTACTAAATTGACCTTACATGACAAACACTTGGTCAAATTCATTTTATTAAAGCCCTAGTGACAAATGTATCTAATAAGTTATTAATTTGGTCTTACATGATGATATTATGGTCCTAAATCATTTGTTAAAGTATTAAGTGACAAACATTAGTGAAAAAATATTAAATGAATGTATGCAATAGGCATGTATATTTGAAATCATCTCATTCTTGAAAGGTCAGCCTTGTATGATTCGAATTCATTATTCTTTAACCTTCCATGGGTGTATGCTATGTTATGGTGAAAAACCATAGCAAAAAGTTAATTTGATTGAGTATCCATTTGTTCAAGGTTGGTTTAGAGTTACAAGTTAACTTAGCATTGATTTCTCAAAATAACATAGTGTTGGTAACTTAGTTAATTCATAAGTCAAGTCCAAGAAAGTAACTCACCATTTCATTCAAAGTACAAAATTGCATGGAAAAGGAAAAAATATATCACAAAGAAAGTTTAATACATTAGGGAGAAAAGGTAAAAAGAAAAAGGCTTTAAACAAAATTTGGTGTAGAGAATGAGTTGATTGAGTTGATCCTTTCAACTCTACCATCTTTGACACATAAATAAGTATTTGAAGTAATGTTAACATCGAAATAAAAGCTAATAATTGTTAGTTGGGCAACAACATTGTTGAAGGACTCAACAACAATGTCAACTAATCCCCCATAATCTAGGGCTTGTTTGGGTAAACTTTTCTAGAAATACTTATAGGAAAAAAAAAAAGATGAAAATGAAATGAACTTATCCATTAGCTCTCAATTATTACAACCATTTTGATTTGGTTGGTTGCAATAACTCCATGTTAGACAAAAAAACTATCAAGTTGCAGAAAATGTTATAATAGAACTTTGACCTTGAAATTTCTCACTAAAACATGATTGTTATGATTAAACTTTGGCCTATAGTGCAAAGGCACTAAGAAGACATTCACAAATATTTGTCTACAAATATATTTTTTATTGCCTTCCTCCACCTTTTTCTACACAACTATGGCAAAAAAATAAAATAAAAAATGGACAAAGATAAATGGAGTGGAGGATAAGAAAAAGTGAAATAAAACACCGAAATATAAGAGAACGATGATGAAAATAAAAGTTAAAAGTTGTGAAGGAAATGAAGGAAATCAAAAGTTTGAAAAAGGAAAAAAAAGGTGAAATAGTTTTATCTATAAGCATATTTTTTATAGTGGTAAAGATGACTCTTCCACTTCAAAACTAAGGGTAAAAAATATATAACATTTTAACCAAAACTCTAAATTTTCATGATAACTACATGAAACCTTGTGACATTTGTCATAATTATTGTGAAGCTAAAATATGACATCCTATAAAAAATGTCATATGTCCCATTAAATGGTATATTACAACCCAAACAAAGATGAATTGATATGTCTAAGGCTTCGCCTTCAAATATGCAAAAACCATAAAATCTATGCAAAAATTTGACATTCTCACATAAGTAGCACGTCAAACCTTGGGAAATAGTTATAAACCAAGCTCAATTCTCAATTAGCCTAACAAGGAACCTTGACCTAAAGAGAGAACTAGTCCAATTCATCAAATATTGACCAAAGTGAATGTCACTACCCATTAACATGAATGCTAAAATACATTTAGGCACATGAAAATGTATCTCGACCTAAAGTAAAGTTATAATATTCTACTCCAAAAATAGATTAACATTGCTTCTTGAAGGCCTTATCTCATTCCAAGAAATCCAGCTCATCTTAGACCCCCGTAAATACAACTAACATCAATAATAGTGTCAATTATGCATTTATTACATATTATCATTCTACTAAATGTATTATTGACTTGAGTGTTTGAATGTCTTTTATAGGTACTTAACCCTTACCCACTATATCTCAATTCCATTAGACATGAGAGTCATCATTTCTACAACTTTTGAACAATAATAAAGGAAGAACGAACATAAGTTAAAGTCAAGTTAGAATTCGATCAAAGTCAACCTTGCCACCCTAGACACAACAATTTCCATTCATTGTACTTACTTTTGGGATGAAATTCACTCTTCATAGGTAGCTTTTGTTCTACGAGACAAGCAAATAGTGTAGGATGTGTGTTTGAACTTATGCCTACAATGTATGCAAATCACTAAAGATGAAACAAATATTATAAAAATACTCTTTATAACTTCTATTTTATCATTCAATGTAGAACCAAACATGCACTATTAATATCTCTACAAATGAACAATACAAGTATGTCATGGTACTTCCAAAAAGGACAAACTAGTAAATAAACATGAATTACCAGAATTTTTTTGGACTTTAAAGTATAAAATCATTTGTTTCAAGTATTATTTTTGAAATGGTAACAATGAAGAAAAGATGAAATAGCATGTTGTTCCAGAACAACTGTTATTTGTAGAAAATCTTTTGAGACACAAATAGAATTTGATTGAGACATGCAAAGTAAAATTACTTGCCAGTTGATGCTACAATTGCTTTGATGTTTTGGGAAATTACACCCAACTTGATTGGAAAAAAATGATATTTAGTTGTTGAACTAATTAGCTTGATTTGTATAATTTCAGGATGAGTCGAGTTTGATTAAACACGTAACTTGATTTGATAAAAATTCCACTAGTTGAATTTGTATAATTTCATCGTCAAACCGTATTCAAATGAACCCATTCTTATAAGAATTGAGTCAAGATGATATGAACATTTAAAATATTTTTTATTTTGTAAAAATTAGAAATTTTTAGAATAATAATTTATTTTTTCTTAAAGCTTTGCAAATATATAATGACAAAATACTTTCTAAAGAGATTAGATTGTGATAATATTTTATTAATTATCAATAAAATGAATGGTTTCAATGTTAATATAATATTTTATTTAAGATAGAAATAAACTATTATATATTAGTATAAGAAAAACATAAACAAAATAAGACAAAAAAAATAAATAAGAGAAAAAAATCATGGTTAAAAATTAGCAAAAAATTGTGATATTTTGTATTTAATAATTTCTATATAATTAAAGAATAATAATTACGTGGCACGCATTGGGTCAGAGGTTTAAAACACATTACCCATACTAATTAAACTGGTTGGATTTTACTTAAACTTTTAAAAAATCTAAATAAGACTAATTGAATTAGTTTGGATTGACTAGGATAACCTATACCTATGAACACTCCTAACAAAAATAAACAATTATAAAAAATTTTAATTATGGTTTATTAAATTTAGATACTATATAAAATTATAAATTAAAAAACATATTTGAAATTTTAATTAAATATTAAAAATTGTTTTACGGGTATAAACAAATTCCAAAAAAACATATTTGAAACTTTCTAATTTCAGAAATTTCAAAATTTAATTTAATTAATAAAAATGATCTCAATTATGAACATCTCATTATTTAATATCAATTAAAAAGATTTGAAAATGATTATTTTAAAAAAATTAATTTAGAAGAGTAATTATTTCAAAAAAAAATTATTTGATATAAAAAATGAACATGTTCTATATAATAAAGTAATTAAAAATATTTTTATTTGATATAAAAAATGAACATGTTCTATATAATAAAATAAACACAAAAACACATAACTTTATCTAATGGGTGTGACCCTAATTGAATTGATACGAGATGTTTAAAACTTTATCAATAGAGTTTTGACGTATTGTTGTAGTGGTCTGTCTTTCCTTCTGCCACAACAACGTAGATTGATGGTGAAGGTTGGGTACGGTACTTATAAAAACACTTCAATAGTTTAATGATTAATTCAATAAGTATTTTTAATAAATGTATACTTGACATTCTAATAACGGTCTATTTATAAGAATACTTTGAAATGGATTGAGGTGAATTATGTAGGACTCAAAATCCCTACTAGAAAGGTTTTACCTGTACAAAAGAAAATATACTATCAATCTGCTCCTAGCTAATATGTGCTTCCATATTCTAAATTGTATTGAATTTACTTTTTTTAATAAAAAAATTTGTATTGAATTCATTTTGTTATGGACTTTGATCCATTCACTCTGAGAGACCTATAAAACGGTATCTATATATTATAAGTTTAATAATTATGTACTCTTATCATAAAAAATATGATGCCTTAAAAAAACATAAAAAATATGATGTTATCATAAATGGTAGTTAATAATTGAATGAATGTAAAATTATTTTATATTATCAACATATTAAATATTAATTCATATATTATCTACAAGGTGAAATAACTTTAATGGATTGTACTCGTGTTTGTCTAATCCGAAACACAAATCCTCTTAGAGTTCAATAATTTAATTTAATTTTATGAAATATTTCTAAGTATCCAAAAGATATTGAACTGTACACAAAGAAACATGAGGACAGAAATACAGCTTTCGATTATATTAGCCAATCAAGGAACCTGTATATGAGGGTTGAGGAACAACTCCAAATCTCTAATATTCGTGCTCATGCCTCAATGTCATTTAATTTAGTTTTAAGAAATGAAGCAAAATCATACATTAAGCAACATTATAAAATTGTCAAAATTGGAAATATACGATAACACACGGTCACAAATTAAAGCTTACGCAATAGTACAAGCTTGAGATATTGCAATAATTTTTTTCTCCAAAAACAAACAACAACCATTTGTCTCTATCTCGCTTTCTCTTTCTCCCAGTCCAATCACACATTATCCTTACATTATCTTAACTATTATTAGTCACATCACGGTTTTCAATATTCAATCATCAAATCATGATATCTTTCAACTCATATTAAAATTATTAACACAGAGACTAAAAAGGGTCTTATTATATTTATACACACACCAATATAATCACCTCTACACTCTACTATATTGGTGCGTTTGCATTATCATTTTATATCAAGAAACCAAGGCCAAATAACGCATAGAAGATGTGTCTAGAGAGTGTGAGTGAGGCATTTAGACAAAGAAGAGAGTCTAATATAATAAAAGACACTGATCTTTCAGTTAGATCCGTGAACTTTACTAGCTAGGGGACCAAGACAAAGATGGAATAAAACCCTTGTGCCAGCAAAATAAGATATTCTAGGATATGCCTTTAATTTTTAGCATTTGCCATGTATATTTCAAGGCTTCTACATGTTTATGCACTTGTCTTTATCAACCTCGATATTATTTAAAACAGATTTTGTCAATGAAAAAGGAGAAAAAAATAATAAATGTAATTTTCTTCCCACCTACTATTTCTTGCTGAAAGAAAAACTTCAAGAAAGCAATAATTGGAGAAGGGGTACCCCATGTAGGTGGGGCCCACCACAAATTAAGTCTCTTACGCATGCTAATATGGTCAGCGCACTCTCGTCCAACGGCCCAAGAATGCACTATCGAAAGGGCAATGCAATGCTACTACCCAATCCTTTCTTTTTCTTATTCTCATTAGAAAAATGTTACATGAGTGTTATATTAATATGAGTTTAATATTTATATATTTTAAAGGTGTAAAATAATTTTATATTATATTTAATTATGGATATTATTTAAATTATTTTAAAATAATTAGTTTAAAAATTAATAAATTTATCATATATTATAAATTATGATTGAATGATTGTATAAATTATTTTTTATAATCTTTTTTTATTATATTATTTAACATTAAAAAAAGAAAATATAAATATAAATATGATAAATTTATGATTTGATAAAAAATAAAAAATGATTAATGATTAATTAAAATGATGGAGTATTTATTTATATATCATTATTCTTTTTAGATATATTGCAGTGTTTGGTGGGAATAGAAAAGCAGAATTTGGTTTTTATTTTTCGTAGGCCACATTCCTTGCTTGCCCCATCCCCTTTTATCTATTGATAAATGATAATAAATTAAAAGGAAATTACAGAAAATAATATTTATCACTTTGAACTTTGATTAGTTTGTACATTGGCACCATAAACTTGCAATCTTCTAGGACCTTCTCAAGGATATTTAGAGGGCCTTTTAATAATGATAAAAATACAATTTTTTGGAAAAAAAAAGTATTTAAACATATTTTTTATGATATAAAATCAACTATTAAATCTATATAATTAAGTTATTTTTTTGTCAACTATTATTTTTTATCTTAAATTTTTAATTGAAACTTATTTAGAAATCTAAAATATAATTTTGTTAAAATTCATAGTATATTTTTGTAAAAATATTTTTAATACAGTACCAAATTTTAAAATAATAATACACGCACGTTGCTAATTTTCCTCTGACTCTACGAAAATGCATTTAATCTAGACACAGGTCTAGTCACTTGCGTCTAAAGCCGAATCTAATCATTTTATGTAGTTTTTAAATTAGTCAGTGACCAATGCGTTTGCACGGAATGTGCTTATTTGCTGCATTTCGTTCTATTTTAAATTGAAAAATTATTTTTATAATAAATAAATATATAAATATTTTAGAAATGAAAAAAAAAATTAATTTATAATAAGAATAAGAAATTATATTTATTATGTAAAATATAAATATATAATAATTATAAGCAAACACATAAATAAAAATTCTAACACTTATTTATATATATCTTTTGTCTTAGATAGAGTCTATTAGCATTCTTTTATTTTTGCATGTAATAAAGAAAAATTATTTAATAACAATAGATATATAAATGTAGTGTGATATAATTGTAGACACCTGACGATCAATTTGTAATGTAATATTCCTTAGTGATTTTGTTAATATCTTACAAAATTCTAGTCTAAAAATAGAAATACTATCTATAAATGTAATTGATGGGTCACAAAAATTTCAAAAAAATTGAAAACTTAAAAAATTTGAGTGGAATACAACTAATGCATGGCTGATTGAGAACATGTTAGAATTTCAATTCATATAGTCACTATAAGATAAAGATATAAGATGGATAGGAAAAATGAAAAATTAGCTTGGAACAAAAATACTCATTTTCAATCTAAGCAAGAATTGTAATGTATAGCAACTTTCAGTTATAAAATTAAATTAAAGAAAATACCTAAAAACTTTATGCAAAATTAATGATATGCTAGTAAACTTCCTACTTGTTTAGGTATTTTTTTTTTAATTTACCGAAGTAATACATTCATTTCTCAACCTTAATCTTCTACTCAATCATCAACTGGATTACTTTTATTCACTTCTGTTTGTGTCAATGCTAACTTTTATAGAGGTCCTATATCAAATTTCACAATTGAACATTTTATTGATCTTTTATTCGTTCACCTAAATTTCTACAATAAATATCAGTTTTCATTTACTAACAAAAGATAAGCAACAACAACCAAATATTGTATGTGAAAAATTACTATTATATAAGATAATACCGAACCAACGAAATCAACTAAAAAGTTTTCATGCGAAAAGTAGTTTCAAAAGTGTCATAAATTTAAAAGTAAAATGAGAAATAAGGAAACATACCCAAAAATGTCATTTTGACATTTTATCAAACACATAATTTGCAACCAATAAATTAGTCTAGAACAAAATCAAATAAATATTTGAAAAATTCTCCAATTCTCATATATTGTTATAAAGACCCGTTTAGTATATTTTTTCACAAAATACTTTAACCCAAAGGCCGTATCAAATAAACATTTTTAACAAATTTAGTCCATATTCACAATATTAGAGAAATTTTGATGAAGGAGAAAAAAAAAGAAAGTAATTAAGGCAAACAAATATCAACAAAGAAAATAGAAACTAGGAAAATTATTCACCTTTGTTGCTACATATCACTATAAATCATGAAAAAATTATGAATAAGTTGTAGTCACATTGGCTGGCAAATGCATCTTCAGTGATGGTTGCGATGTTAAACGGTTAACGGAGAAGTAAAAAAATATTTCATTGGTTTATTTTTAGAAGAGTGAGAAAATAAATTGAGTGAAATGGAAAAGGTAAGAAAAATGGGGAGAAGGCAGAGAACATCAGAGAAGAATAACGTTCCAGAATTGAGAAAAGAGAGATGAAAAGAAAAATATTTGAACACACATAATTCTTAAAAAGGTAGTTAAGACAACATATCATCTAAACTGGAAAGATATTTTAAAAAGTGCAAGATCTAGCATAATTTATTAATGACAAAATGGATGTGTAGCAAAAATAAGAGAAAGAAAGAAGTGAGGTTCAATAATAATTTTTTATTATTGTGATAATATACCTCTGTTGAAATCAAGCCATAAGCAATTGATCCACTTAAGGCTCTATCTTTTGTCACACCTGTGCAAACCTGCCAATAATTAAATTCAGCCAATTGAGGTGAGAACCAACAACATTGAGAAATATAAAGGACCAAAAGGAGAAAATTGTGAAAATCATAATACAAAATGAAAGGATATTACTACACTCTAGACAATTGTCAAGTAAATTAATAAAAGAAAGAAAGAAATGAAGTTTAATAATAATTTCTTCTTTTTGTGATGATATACCTCTGTTGAAATCAGACTTTAAATTAGATTAGGTCAATTAATGAATATATTTGAACATACATAACTCTTAAAAATGTAGTTAAGACAACATATCATCTAGACTGGAAAGATATTTTAAAAATTGCAAGATCTAGCATAGTTTATTAATGACAAAATGAATGTATAGCAAAAATAAGAGAAAAAAGAAGTGAAGTTCAATAATAATTTTTTATTCTTTGGATAATATACCTATGTTGAAATCAGATCATAAGCAATTGATCCACTTAAGACTCCATCTTTTGTCACACCTGTGCAAATCTGCCAATAATTAAACTCAGTCAACTGAGGTGAGAACCAACAACATTGAGAAATATGAATGACCCAAAGGAGAAAATTGTGAAAATCATAACATAAAATGAAAGGAGACCACTGTAGTTTTCTAGACAGTTGTTAAGAAAATAAGAGATGAATTACTATATTACCAGAGGTTTAGAGTATTTTGGGAAGAGAAAATTAAAATAATATTGAGATTTTGTATTTTTGTAACTTGCTAGTAAGATACCGTGCATAAACAGGTAATACCACTGCCTATGCGTTAAAGAGATAATGTGTGAGATGGATGAAATAAATGATATAATGAGTGAAATCAATGCACTTAGCAAGTTTTTAGACAGTTGTTAAGTAAATAAGGGAGGAATTACTATATCACCAGTGATTTACAGTCTTTTTGGAAGGAAAAATTAAAATAATATTGGGATTTTATATTTTTGTAACTGGTTAGTACGATATCCTGCGTACACAAGGAATATCACTGCCTATGCATTAAAGAAATAACATGTGAGAGGGATGAAAGAGATAAAGATTTTTTTATCAAAAAGGGGATGCAATTAGCAAGTTCTAATTTAAAAATATTTGAGTGCACTTATAAAAAAAGGTATGCAATTAGCAAGTTTTAATTTAAGAATAATGGAGTGCACTTATTAAAAAGTGGTGCAGTTAGCAAATTGATGTCCAACTACCATTTTGCCCCTATTTTTTACCAAGTGTCATAAATATAGGACACCCAATTTTATAATTTTGCTAGCAGTTAGTTTTTATATATGTATAGTAGATTACCGTTCATTAAATTACTTATATATATATATATATACAAAATACGAATTTTATGAGAATTTCTTACGTGAAAACATACGAATAATTAATAACAATAATTAGATTATGATTAAAAATAATATGCAATTGAAATTAAAATATTTAAAATTTAAATTCAAATCTAATATAACCATTAAATCTAAAAAAAATGTCAAACGTCCTAAAATATCTCAATTATTATTGTTAATTTATCACTATGATGGTCATCACTTTCACCAGCATGACCGTCATCACCATCGCTATTGCCACCACCACCACTATCATCACCTATGTTGTCATGATCATTGTTGCCGTCACCACCTAGGTAGCAACAACGGTGACGACAATCATGATAGCATAGGTGGTAGCAGTTGATGACAGTGGGGGTGACAACGATGACAATTATGGTGATGATTGCAACGATAATCATGATAGTGGTAGCGGCAACAATAAAGGTCATGACAATAGAGGTGGTGACGGTTAACGTCGGTAGTGGTGACAATTGATGAGGGTGGTGATAGCAACAATGGTGATGATGATAATGATGATGATGATAACGACAACAATTATAATGATAAATATAGCAATACTTATAATGATAACAATAATAATCATAATAGTGAGAGGAGTGTCCTAATATTTAATTTTTTATCTTGTTTAAATATAAAATTTTATAACATTTGACTATACAATAACATTTTTTCTCTATATCTCTTTTTATTTTATCTTTTTTGTAAAGAAGAGGTTGGATTAATAAAAATTAAACATAGAATTAATTAAAATAGAATGATCTATTGTTAATTATGAATCTTTGTACAATATAATTTTTTTCAAAAACATTACTTATTTTTTTTACTAATTTAGTATTTCTTCTCTTACTATCTCCCTATTATTTGTACAAAAAACTGTATAATTTTTTCGCACATATATAATATCTCGTATGACTACTATTAATAATGATAAAAAAACATTCTCAATAATAAAATAAACATTTAATTTGATAATATAAAATTATTTTCGAATGAATCTCCTAAAAGTTTTCATAACTTTCCCGGTTTCCGTACTTTCTCTCACTTTTATCGTTTTCTATTAGACCTAACAATGAGGGCCTACACGAGATCCAACATGCTAATCAAAGCCCAACACCAAATATATGTGATCTTTCTTATCCATTTAAAATAATATACTGCCTCTCTTCTTATCTATATAGATAAGATTTAATTACCTAATTTATTAAGATTAAAAATGATTAATTTAATTAATAATTATAAATTTATCTTAAATTTATAACTTTTTTCAAAACTATCATTTTTATTAATATTTTTTTATCTCTTCTAATGATTTATTAATACATTTTCTCTCTTCTTTTATCAGAGAATATTTATAGTTTACAAATAATTTACGCAAGGAACATTATAGATTATGTTTTATAAAAAATCAAAGTACTATTTTAAATGTGGGTCTTATAAATAGGAACAAACAAAATCCTATAATATGTATTGTACGATATGTCCAGCTACAATTAATTCAACCAGTTTTAACAAAGGAATCAACGAAGCTAAATCAAAAAAAAAAAAAAATTCCAACATTAAAAGTATAGACAGTAGACACAAACACACACCTATCTCAGTTTATTTTGAAAAAATGTTTTTCAATAAAGCACTATTGTTTCTGCAGTTATTCAACAAAACAATTCACTTAGAAGATACAGAAAATTCCTCATAAATCTCTACAATTATACAAACTTGCTATAAACCACCTATGCAGAAAACCTTTCTCTGTCATGAGGAGCAGAATAATCAATATTTGGCCCTACAGGAACGATCCCAAATGGATTGATAGAAGGATGACTTCCATAGTAATGCAACTTTATATGTTCCATGTTCACTGTGCTACTAATGCCAGGAATTTGGAAAATGTCTTTAGTGTAATTGAAAAGATTCGGGTACTCGCGTAGCAGCTTCTTGTTGCACTTGAAGTGAACAGCATAAACCTACAATTATAGCAAAGATCAATTACTCAACAGTCACAACATTGAAATGGATATATTGCAAAATGAGTCCCAAAATAGGAAAGCTAAAGAGTACATGACATCAGAAGGCAAATTAAAAATAAGACCACCAATCATGCAATGAGAGAATTGCCCTAATACCTGTATATTCCTCCAACACCATCAAAATGTTGAGAGTACAAAAGCAATGACAAGGAGAAGGAAAAACTTTGTGGAGGTAATGATTTATCATTGTGGCATCTTGAAGTTTAAAATGAGAATAAAATAGAAATTTGAGAAGTTTACATATTTGCACCAGCTATAGCCAATATAAAACAATGAATGAGATGATTTATTTTTAAAATTTATTTTCATTGGTCTCATTAAGAGTAAAATACTACACCAAAAACATAACAAGGAAAGCTGACTATTCTGAACTATAGAAAATATTAGAGATTTTCATTTGTTAGAACTTAGAAGCACAACTTCGTAAAATTCCAAGCCCAATAGAAAAATGAGTCTTCAATTTTAAGATAGAAATGAAATTTGACAGGAAAAACTCCATATTTTTACAAGAAAGATAGTCCCAAAATTAAGGGAGACTCCAGCTCTGTACTCACTAACTTAGGCTACCTGTGATTTGATTTATTATTGAGTTCTAAAAGGAGGCTCTTACTCAATGTGATGCTTGTTTGAGTTGATGGTTTTTGGAAGCGTGCCTTAGGGTTGCTACAGAAAGATTGCTGAACAAATGTTGGACCAAATGTTTAGGAAAAACTGTATTTTGTTATTGCTTGATATTAGGAATTTGTTGCACAAACCACATGACCCAAAGTTATTTAAAGAGCTTGATAAAACTATCATTTCCAAAGTGAAAATTGGACATGGTGAATTTATTCAAATCAAGGTCAAAGTAAATCAGGCTGCAGAAAGCTTAACAAGTTTGAAATATATTTCTGATGCCTTATAAGTGCTTGACATTGACCAAAACCTGCTTAGTGTTGGAAAGTTGATTGAAAAAGGTTTCACTGTCATATTTGAAAACATGGTAATGGTGCTTAATTAAAGATGCAAATGGTAGAGATATATTCAAAGTGCAAATGAGGGCAAAAAGCTTTGCTCTAATTCTAATGGAGGAAGAACAAAGAGCATTCTAAGCACTGTAAGCAATGCAGAATTATGGCACAAAAGGCTAGGGCATTTCCATCATGTTGGGATTTTTATATGCAGAAACATAATTTGGTGAAAGGTGTGTTGTTGCTCGAAGACAAGCTAGCTGATTGCATGACTTGTCAATAAGGAAAACAAGTTAAATTTGTATATATTTAAACCAAGTCTCTACCAAAAGCTAAATTTAAAGCCTTAAGAAACAAGTTAGGCTTCTGCTACTACTAAAGCAAGAAGAAAAGTGTTGGTAACATGCGTCAGAGTTGCTACGAAAAGATTACTGCATAATTTGGTTGTTGGATCAAATGTTTAGCAAATATTTTATTTTTTTTATTGGTTGATATTAGGAATCTGTTAGATATCTTGAGGAAATAATTTATTTGTTATTAGGAATCTGTCAGACATGCCTTGCAATTAGCAAGACATTTTCTTTTTTCCTGACATGTTTCAGCTTTATAAAAAGAGATCATTGCAGTGAATAAACATAATTCCATTATTCAATTTCTTTTCTCTACTTTGTTTCTCTGTTTTTGTTCTTGTGTTGACCAACAAAGGTTTGCATAATAAGAGTAACAAGAAAGTACATAAGATATTCCCAAATGTCAACAATAAATGCCCTATAATAAACACACACATACACACTTTACCTCATCAAATCTAATAAGAGTGACAAACAAACGAATGTCTGCTTCAGTGAGTGTATTGCCACATATATAGCGTTGCTTGCTTAGTATATCCTCACATTTGTCCAAAGCCCCATACAATTGTCTTGCAGCCTGGCAAAAGAAAGGGCCAAGTAAACAGTTGCAATCATCTGAGTACAGCAGTTTTTAAACAAATGTAACATTTAAGTACCAACTGTTGCTAGAAAGGGTTAAAAATAGCTACTAACCTCATTGTATGGTTCTTGCTTCTTCGCAAACCCACATTTATAAACACCATTATTTATACCATCGTATATCCACTCGTTGGTATCATCAATTTGGGCTTTTAAATCAGTGGGATACAAGTCCAAGGTGGGGTTTTCTGCAATATTATTGAATTCAGTATTAAACATGCGGATTATCTCTGAGCTCTCGTTGTTAACAATTGTCTTGAGTTTCTTATCCCACAGAACCTGTGCAGATCAAAAGCCATCAGTTGACAATAAACATCTTCCCAGCAAAGCAAATAAAAATAAAATAAAAAACAAGAAAGAAGACAGTGTATCTTCATACAGGAACAGTGTACTTTCCAGCATAGTT
This sequence comes from Glycine latifolia, assembly GCA_013407115.1. Classification (NCBI taxonomy): domain Eukaryota; kingdom Viridiplantae; phylum Streptophyta; class Magnoliopsida; order Fabales; family Fabaceae; genus Glycine; species Glycine latifolia. Next base: position 7,669,650 of record CM023953.1, read on the forward strand.
TTCACTTGCAATTTCATAAAGTTCCCTAATAGTCTTTGCTCCATTGAACCTATCAGGTTCAGCTCCAGGCACCTCAGTTTCCGATTCAGGAAAAATCCACCCCTTATATTCATCTGATTCTCTAGTTCTCTCAAAGATGGGTTTGACAGCCTGATCATTAAACACGCGGGGTATGAAATTGCAAGATGAACTAAGCAACTATTCTACTTGAAAAATATTCAGCATGAAGGCTACTAACTAACCGAGAAACTGATGGCTTTGTCAAGTCCTTTGATATTCAAGTACGCAAGGCACCTGGAAGCCCAAGGACAAGCATATGATACATAGAGATGATACCTCCCTGATTCCGGTGGAAACTGCGAATTTGGGTCCCTCGAAATCCAATTTCTGAATGTTGAAGCAGATCTCACAAAGGCACCAGTGTCTGATATCTCATCCAATGAAAATCGAGCCATTCCAACTATATGCTGAGCAGAATATATTTTACAAACCAATCACAGACAGCACCAAATCTTCAAAAAGTAAAGAATGGAGCAAAACAATACTTAGTTCAACATGAGATTCGCTTTAGTTCATGTATCATGCTACATACACATACTTAATGGATTCAGAATTCACAAGATAAGAATATACCATGGTAACAATTATCATCTATTGCATGTTTGTAAGAAAATTCTTGTCTCGACAAAATCAAGAACATGAACAAAAAGTAGATACTTTTCATGAAAACTAACAATTTTAACATGCAGGAATTCCCATCAAGCCTATTGCATACCTATAAGCAAGAGAGGAAAAGAGAGGTTTGTTGATGAAACATACCTTGTACTGGTAGTAGTTGTAGCAAAAGTCAGAGAGAGGAAAAGTGCTTTTGGGGCGTAGCAATGGTAGTCTCAGACACAACATGATTTCAGTGAATTCATTAATTAGGTAGTGGAAATGATGGACAATCATTAAAAATAAATTATAGACGAAAAGATGATTAGATATGGTAAGTTTTATAATCACTGTTTTAAAAGTGATTTGAGTGAAAACTAGATTTGATGTGCAAGGTGTCAGGTTTGAAGCTTGGCAATTGAAAAAATAATGTGATTGTGAAAAAAGATTTACTAATGATTAAATAAGTTTTCGGCTAAGATTACTCAAATAAGTTGATGATATTTAGATGATAAAAAAAATGATGATTTGAAATTAAATAATTGCATGTTTGAATTAAAATTTGTAAATTTAAGTTTGTAAAAGTATTCAAATAGTTGATTATCCTAAATTAAGTTTTTAGGTTAAATTTTAGTCTCTTTTGTCAATTAATCAAATATAATTTTAAACTCATTTTTTTCACAAATATATTTTTAGATCTCTCCAAATTAAGTCCTATCATAATGATAAAATTATGTTTTAATGACTTATTGATCTTAATTTAAATCCGAAAATAATTTCTTTATATTTACAAGAATAAGGTGTATACAATATTCATCTTCTTTACTTTCGTCTGTCTAAATAATAGAATACTTAATTAATATTTTTGGATCTTTTCCACCCAAAAAACCAAAGACCCTCAATCTCACTAATCATTGTTAGGGCGTGAAATTGTATAGCCATAAATCCTATATCACTATTTTAGTGTCTAAAAATATATAAATTGTTATATTAGCCAATAAAATTAAAAAAAAAAATCAAATAAGTATCTGAAAGTGTAATTTCAAATTTCTCTATTAATAATTTCATTGTATTTTTTATTTTAAAACTAATTTAACAACATTATACAAAAATTAAAATGGATGTTCACTGTTTAGTTGAGAGTATTTATACCAATGCCTATTCATTTCAATCACTAATTAGTTGAAATAATTTATCAGAAAACAGTGATTTTGACTTTATATTTATGTTAAGACGGTATAAAATGTAAAAGTATCCCCCAAGCAATGTTTAAGTTGATTTTTATTTGATTAAAATGTAATTTTTATCTCCCTATTTTCTTAAATTTGTGTTTTTAATTTCATCATTTTAAAAGTGTGACATTTCATTCTTCATTTTTTAAAAATTCATAATCTTAGTTCTCAATTTTTTAATTGAGACATTTTGTTTCCAAATTTTTCAAAATTTACAATTTTAGTTCTTGTAGTCAATTTCAAATGTTAATATATATTATTTATAAACGTTAATGGACAACGATTTGTTTATTATATATATGACAAATATTTTTTTAAATTATTTAATTGTTAACAAGAGTAATTTATTAAAAAGTATACAATTAACAAGTTTAAAATTGACTAAAAACTAAAATTACATATTTCTTTTCAATATTTTAAATCTAAAATATAATAAAAAAAAATTTAAATTTTAAAAGAATGTTTAATACAACTAAAAGCTATATTTGTAGAACTGATATAGAAGCAAGAATGCTACAGATAGGGGGGGGGGGGGGGGGAGTAGTGAAAAGTAATTTCCTTGCGCGGCTGATTTTTGAAGAAAAGCCCACTATAATGGGCTTACTGAACAGCCCAAATTTATAGGGGAGTTGCTATTCCTCCTTTGTTTTTACTATTTGCACCATAGCTTTTATTATATTTTATAATGCCAAAAACATCCTTTTGGCCTAAACACAATTCTGTTGTTTATTGATCAAAACGGAAACACGTTCCCATTACAAATGAGGGGTGTGCGTCATAAATATGCAATGAAAATTTGATATTGTTGTATATTAATGGAAATGGATTTTAGTTTATGCATAAGTTAAAAAACAAGAGAAACTATGTGAAAGGGTTTTTATAAATTAACTTATGTATCAGTTAATTTAAGTTTAAAAAAAACATATTTTTAATTTTCTTCTCTTAGCAGTGTTTTTTTTTTTATAATTATTATCCAATTTATGATTCTTCAAGCGTCCTCTTAAGTTATTGGAAAAAAACACAATAAAGCACAATTCCCCCCCTCCCCCCAATAAATCTCGATAATAATCTCAAGATTGTTTATTTCATACTTTAACAGTCAATATCTCTTCTACTAGGGGGAGGCTTATATTATAGTATGTTTTATAAGGGATAAAGAGGATAAGGAAATGGAAAGGGACAAAGTGCATTGCTGGATCAAATTTATGCACTTAATATCCCATAACATAACCAAACATTTTGACCTAAGAGGATAGAGAAGTGAAAATTTTAGAACTGGGTCGGTTTCAATTTTTAATCTTCTTGATTTTTTAATTATTCTATACTTTACCAACTTTTTAATTAGGTTTTTAAACTTTTACTTGATTAACTCTATAAAAAAACTCACAATTGATTCAACTGTTATATTTAACACACACTATAAACACTGGTCCATTATCTACACACCTCTAGTCATGTGTTTGTGATTAATTTTATTGCTGACAACTACAATTAGACGGGAGGATCCAATTCAAAAAAAGTCTAGGAATCAATTATTAAAAAAATTAAGGACCTAATTGAAAATTTGTGAACCAGTTTATACTATTTTTTTTTATGAATTACAACGATACTATCTTAATTTTAGTTCTTTGCTTATTCTTAAATATTTATATAGAAAGTAAATATTTTTACAGAAGGTTTCCTTTTTTCTTTTGTCCCCATTGATTATTTCTTACATAAAATTGTAAAAATAAAGTAAAATAAGTAAGAGATGACTATTTAAAAAATTTTGAAAATAAAAAAATAAAACCAAAACACGTTCTATTAGACCAGACATATCCTTAATACTCAAGAACACTATCAATCTCGTATTAAAAAGAAGGTAGGATTTTTTTCTTTCTTACTTGAGTGAAGAAGGTAGGAAAATCCTAATAAATATTTGTCAAAACTGATGTGTGTGTGTGTGGTAGCATATAAACAAACCATAATAATCCAGCTTCTAGGTTCTTTCGCATTGGAAGACTTCTGAAAGTCAAGTTCAGCGTGAGAGACTAACATGCTTTTCTTAAAAACGTGTTTACTAGAAGAATTTACGTGTCTATAATCCTGATTAATTATGACGTGATATATAGTTGAATTATTTTTTAACTAATTTTGGTAAATTAAAAAATTCATATACATGTCAAGTAAAAATTGATCAAGATTATAAACATCTAAGATCATATAATAATATTTGGTTCTCTCGCCTCATTTCAAAATTGGAACTGAAAGTGTGGTTTTGTTTCCAAATTGTAATGCTAGTTGACCTTGACCCAATGTAGCTCTTCTTTAATTTCCACTGCTAACTAGTATATTATTATATATGTATTTTATTTATCAAACTCATATTTTCTTTTAACATACACTATGTCGTTGCAAAAAACAACTCATGCACAAATCACAACGACAAGAAGTTAATTTTTGTTTACCAAATTGACATGCATATTGGCAGATATAGGCAAAACCACACAACAAATATTAATTGTTCATACAATAGATAGTTACAGTATGCTTGGCGGTGGTAGCAGAAGCAGCACAAGACTAATTGGACAATCATCATGTTCATGTCCACCAAGAATGGTTAAAATTTCGTCTGCTTCTTCTTCTTCTTCTTCCTCTTTTGCATCACCTCTTAAAAAGTACGATGTTTTTATCAGTTTTAGAGGCGAGGACACGCGCAATAGCTTCACAAGCCATCTTTATGCTGCCTTTCAGCTCAACAAAATCCAAGCCTTCATAGACAACAGGCTTCACAAGGGGGATGAGATCTCTCCCTCGATTTTCAAAGCCATCAAACACTCCAACCTTTCTGTGGTTGTTCTCTCTAAACACTATGCTTCCTCCACGTGGTGCTTGCGTGAACTCGCAGAAATACTTGATCACAAAAAGCGTGGTGGACACATTGTTCTACCTGTGTTCTATAAGATCGACCCTTCTCATGTAAGGAAGCAGACCGGCACTTATGGGAAAGCGTTCGAAAAATATGAAAGAGATGTTAAACACAACATGGCCATGCTGCACAAATGGAAAGCTGCTCTCACTGAAGTTGCCAATTTAGTTGGATGGGAATTAAAGAATCATAGGTATAATCTTTTTTACTTTTGGAAATCCCCCTCCTGTTTTCTTACTTGAAAGATGAGTGATTAGGTTTATATATTGAGAGTCTACTTACTATGATACTAAGAGAAATCTAAGGATTTCATTACAGTTGTTTTCTAGGCCAATAAGTGAATGAGTTTAGGCAAACTGAGATAGCAAGAGTTTTTCAATATTTGTAACAGAAGTTTTCGAAGGTACCATATAATTTTTCATATCATATATATAGGCCAAATCAACATCATGTGAAGGTGTGTTACATTTCTCATATCATACATAGGCTAAATCAACATCACTGGAAGATGTGTTAGATTCCTTTGCTTCTAATACTGTAAATCACTAGTCTACTTATTTCAAGGTAATTATGTGATCAGATCTTACTTGTGAAGTTGTGATGCATATTTCACCTTAATATTCTTTTTATGCATGTTAGGACGGAATATGAACTCATTGAGGGAATTGTCAAAGATGTTATGCAAAAGCTGAATCGTATATTTCCCACTGAAGTAAAAGAAACACTTGTTGGAATTGATCAAAATATTGCTCCTATAGAATCATTATTGAAAATCAGGTCAAAAGAAGTTCGCATAATTGGAATTTGGGGCATGGGTGGATTAGGAAAGACAACCATCGCCAATGCTTTATTTGCCAAATTATCATCTCAATATGAAGGTAGTTGCTTCTTGGCAAATGTAAGGGAAGAATATGAAAATCAAGGACTTGGTTATTTACGAAATAAACTTTTTTCTGAGGTACTGGAGGATGATGTGAATCTCCATATTAGCACCCCCAAAGTAAGATCCACTTTTGTTATGAGGAGGCTTAGACAAAAAAAGGTTTTGATAGTTCTTGACGATGTCGATGATTCAAAGAAACTAGAATATCTTGCTGCACAACATGATTGTTTGGGATCTGGAAGTGTAGTCATTGTGACCACCAGAGACAAGCGTGTCCTTAGCAAAGGGGTAGATGAAACATATGAGGTCAAGGGATTGTCCCTTCACCATGCTGTTAGGCTTTTTAGTTTAAATGCCTTCGGGAAAACCTATCCTGAAAAGGGCTTTGAGATGCTATCAAAACAGGTGGTTGATCATGCAAATGGCAATCCATTGGCTTTAAAAGTTTTAGGTTCACTTCTCCATTCCAGAAATGAGCAACAATGGGCCAATGCTTTGAGAAAACTCATGAAGTTTCCTAATGCAGAGATTCAGAATGTCTTAAGATGGAGTTATGATGGACTAGATTATGAACAAAAAAATATGTTCCTGGACATTGCATGCTTTTTCCGAGGAGAGAATATAGAAAATGTTATAAGGCTACTAGATATTTGTGGTTTCTATGCATATATTGGTATAAAAATCCTTCAAGAAAAAAGTCTTGTAACTTTTTCTGATGACGGTAAAGTGTGTATGCATGACTTGATACAAGAAATGGGCTGGGAAATTATTCATCGGGAATCTATCAAAGATCCTGGAAGCCGTAGCCGATTGTGGGATCCAAAAGAAGTCTATGATGTATTGAAAAATAACAGTGTAAGAAAGATATACTGAATTCCCTTTTTAAACACATGCTGGAAAGCTGGTTAGTGTGGTACTTTTTATCATCTAACATTGTAGTTTTTGTTTGTCAGGGAACTGATGCAGTTGAAGGCATAATCTTAGATGTGTCTCAAATAAGTGACTTGCTCTTGAGCTATGAGACCTTCTCAAGGATGATCAATATAAGATTTCTCAAATTCTATATGGGGAGGGGTAGGACATGCAATTTGCTCCTTCCTTCAGGTCTCAAATCATTGCCTAATAAATTAATGTACCTACAATGGGATGGATACCCTTCTAAGTCTTTGCCATCAACTTTTTGTACTGACAACCTTGTTGTGCTTTCCATGATGGAAAGCCATGTTGAAAAACTTTGGGATGGAATCAAGGTAATGACTTTTTTTTTACAGCAGGTCTTGTATGTTTGTGCTATTAAAGCCTTTGTTTTTTCATTCTTTGTTACTGCAGAGTTTTGCAAGTCTGAAAGAGATCAACCTCCGTGCCAGCAAAAAGTTAACTAGTCTCCCAGATTTATCTCTGGCGCCAAATCTTGAAACTATAGATGTTTCTCATTGCACAAGTCTGCTCCATGTTCCCTTATCCATTCAATGTGTCAAGAAGCTTCTTCTGTTTAACTTGGAATCCTGCAAGAATCTTAAGAGTCTTCCAATAAACGTTCACTTGGCTTCTCTTGAAATGTTCATTCTCAGACGCTGTTCAAGTCTTGACGAGTTTTCAGTGACTTCAAAGAACATGACACGCCTAGACTTGAGAGAAACAGCAATAACATATTTCCCAGAATATCTTTGGGAGCATCTGAACAAGCTTGTTTACTTGAATCTGGAATCCTGCAGCAAGCTCAAGAGTCTTACAAGCAAAATTCACTTAAAATCTCTTCAAAGACTCAGTCTGAGAGATTGTTCAAGTCTTGAGGAGTTTTCTGTGACTTCGGAGAACATTGGATACTTGAATTTGAGAGGGACATCAATAAAAGAATTGCCAACATCACTTTGGCGCAATAACAAGCTTTTTACTTTGGTTCTTCATTCCTGTAAAAAACTTGTGAATTTTCCTGACAGACCAAAACTTGAGGATCTGCCTCTCATTTTCAATGGGGTATCCTCCTCTGAAAGTCCAAATGCGGATGAACCATGGACTTTGTCATCCTTAGCAGATTTATCTCTAAAAGGAAGCAGTATTGAGAATTTACCTGTAAGCATCAAAGAACTTCCTAGTCTTAAAAAGCTTACCTTGACTGAGTGCAAGAAACTTCGGTCTTTACCAAGCCTTCCACCATCGTTGGAAGACTTATCCTTAGATGAAAGTGATATTGAGTGTTTACCTGTAAGTATCAAGAATCTTTCTCACTTGAAAATACTTACCCTAACCAACTACAAGAAGCTTTTGTCTCCACAAGACCTTCCATCATCTTCAAAAGCTTCATTACTAAATGAAAGTAAAGTTGATTCCCATCTTGAGAGCATGAAAGGTCTTTCTCATCTACAGAAGTTTCCTCTGGTTAAGCGGAAAAGGTTTCATTCTCTACCAGAGCTTCCACCATTCTTGGAAGAGTTTTCACTAGGTGAAAGCAATATTGAGTGCATACCTGAAAGCATAAAAAATCTTTCTCATCTGAGAAAACTAGCCTTAAAAAAGTGCACAGGGCTTCGGTATTTACCAGAGCTTCCACCATATTTGGAAGATTTGTTTGTAAGTGGATGTGATATTGAAATCTTGCCAAAAAGCATCAAAGATGTTATTCATTTGCGAAAGATCACCTTAATTGAGTGCAAGAAGCTCCAGGCTCTACCAGAGCTCCCACCATGCCTGCAATCATTTTGTGCAGCTGACTGCAGATCACTTGAGATTGTTCAAAGTTCAAAGACTGTCTTAATAGAAGATAGATATGCATACTATTACAATTGCATAAGCTTGGATCAAAATTCACGCAACAATATCATTGCAGATGCACCCTTTGAGGCAGCTTATACTTCTTTGCAAGAAGGAACACCTCTTGGTCCTCTCATTTCTATTTGTTTGCCAGGAACTCAAATCCCAGACTGGTTCAGCTACCAATCAACAAATTCTTCACTGGACATGGAAATTCCTCAACAGTGGTTCAAAGATTCAAAGTTCTTAGGTTTTGCCCTGTGCCTTGTAATTGGTGGTTTCCAGCAAAACAGTTATGAAGGGTATGATCCAGATGTCAAGTGTTATCACTTTGTGAAGTCTGCCTTTAACTCTGACCCCAGTGTTCCCTTTCTTGGCCATTGCACAACTGTAATGCAGGTACCACAAGGTTTTAATTCAGACCATATGTTTATATGCTACTATCCCACTTTTAATGCCTCCATTCTGCAAGATTTCAAGGATTTAGGCTTGTACTATGATGCCAAAAGCTTAAGGTTCCGAGTCATCTTTAAATTTAAGGGTCCATATCAACGGTTGGACATTGTAAAGAAGTGTGGGGTCAGACCTCTGTTTATTGCTAATACTGAAAGGCTGCACATAGAAAGTGAACTACAACCTGAATAGAAGGGAGTATGAAATTGAAACTGAGATTTTGATGAAATATATTATAGTAGTAAGAAGAAAAAGAACCATGAACCAACAACGGTTGACACAAGTGATAATGGCTTGTGTCCCTTAACCAAATAGTTTAGGATTTGAATTTTGGTTGACCCTTGGGTATGAGATAAATTGTGTTGGGAGGAGAATACCTACATTGTGTGCACTCAAGGTCTCCGATGAAGATTAGTTATTACTTCCGGTGGGAACTACTTTGTACCAAACTATGGTCAGAAAAAAAAAAAAAAAACCACGAGTACAACCTAAAGCAAAGAAAAAGATTTGAATCCAAATGGTTGCTGAGTAAGAGAGTGTGTCCTTGAAACCTTAGGTATGTCACTCTAAAATCTGCTTTCAACCTTACTTTTCATGCATCCACTAGTACTGTGAAGTTTCCATTTCATAGCAGAGCAACTCCTGATCATGTTAAGGGAAGAAAAAAACAGAAGTACCACTTGAAACTTTTTCCAATAGTTATCATCATTCAAAATGTCTCGAGTGAAATGAGTGATGATGGCCTGATTTTTTTATCCATTTCTAACGAGTTAATGAATGCTTTAGTTTTGTTTTGTTTTTTATGCACTATTTTTTTGTTTTGGTGTACCAATGAATGTTTTTCTTAGTTTAGTTTTAAAAAATAATTAATTTTTTTTTAAAAAAAGGTCTTAAGAAACTGCATATTAAGTAATTACTTTCTTTAAATTAAACTGAACAAAAATACATTAATTTTAGAGCATTTTATATGCCAAATGATGAACAGATATTTTTCAGGACAACTTTGAGGATTATAGTGATGACCCAGTAACCTGGTCTGAGGGTGTGTAGATAAAGAGGAGGGACCTGAAAAATTGCTGAACCCGCGTTAATCATTGTAAGATTATTGTTTAAATCATTGTTTGTAGCACAAAGATTCAAATTGTAAGATTAGACCTAGTAATTGATTCAAGCAACGTTAACCATTAGGCCAACTTAATTAATGACTGGACAGAGTCTTTTGTTATTTAAATAAATTTCATTTGAGTCCAGGTCTAATAACGTTAATTGGATATATACTTTATTATTAAATAAATTTCATTTGAGTCTCAGTTTAGTGGAATCCACGTGAAATCACCTAATAATAGAGTATCTCTTCAAATAACTAGTCTTGCATTGTTTCTAACTAAAGAAATAACGATAGTTCCAGTGTCTTGAACAGTAATGCGCAATATCAAATGAAGAAATTAATAATTAATAATAAAAAATGAAGAAATTAACAATAACATGCTCTGTTTCTTCACTGACTAATAAAAAATATCAGATACTCATTGCAATTACACAAAAACTGTGCAGTGATGAACAAAGGTATCTCTAATAAATACTATATTGTTAGTTATAAATATAGTAATACATGAATATCATTAGATAACGCTAGTTTTGCTTTACAAATTTTTCAGTATATCTTAGCTCTTTTAGTAGTGGACTTCAACCCAGTATTTAACAAGCATACTATAAAATTGTACCAGTACAAGAACCTGCCGATGTCTTCTGGACTGCAATCTGAATGGAATCTCAAGACAAAATTGGTGGAAGTTGGCATTCACGGTAATTCCGAGCATCGGATACAAGCATAATTCAAAAGCTTGGACACAAGGCTATCTGGTTCAGGGATGAGAGAAAATGTCACGCTGTTCCAGAAATGAAATGTTAACGAATTGTGCAGGATATTTTCAAGCAGCACATCTTGTTGAGCTTTCTCAGTCTCTGTTGTCGGTGCAATGAAGTATCTGTTTACAGTTTAATTCATGTAAGGTACACAAGCACAAAAAAGAGAGGCGGTGTCACTCTCCAAGTTAGACTCGAGCAATAAAGCCAACCAGTGAAAAATGCCCACACATGTATTTCTAATAAAACCTACGTCATAAATGTATTCTCGATCAATTGAGACAAATGTAAATTTACCTTGTTATGTTCTGAGAACTAACAGGGAAGAAGATATAAGAGGGTTCTACTGTCAACTCCAAGTGCTTAACAGATTTATTCTCATCTAAATATTTTCGAGCAACCCTCGTCAACAGATCAGCACCATTCCCTCTCAAACTGGTATCATCATATGTCATGTAGAACTCTTCCAAACACTCCTTTATGAACAAACTGCATAGAACAGATAGTCAATCTCAAAGAAAGTCTCACACAGTGCAGAACAAATTAATTGAATTTGCACCTATGTATCACTATATCATTCAAATTGATTATGAAAAGGCATGGCATTATACATTTCAACCAGAATGTCCATAATTTAATCTTCAACTTCAATCAAATCTATCGATAAAATTATCCTCTCTTTTTTTCTCCATTTCCATTGGGGTCCTAACATTTTGGTTTCCAAGCTTATGCACTAGAGGAGACAAATGCTGTTGGAATCCCAAATAAAAAAGAAGGACAAGCCTCCCAATAAATGGGACATCGACAAAGTGTGCATCTCCATATAGCAGTTATGGTGACAACAGCAAAATTGAACAGGATAAAAATGTGTATGTTATGCTTACTCATGCATAAGTCATAACAAAACAGTCATGTTACTCTAATGGAATATAAAACCGACTTAAACACAATGCACAGTATGAAAAGCATACCCAACTACAAGAACCAAGTCTTATCCCATTAAGTGGGTTTGACTACAAGATCAAACTATCACCATTGAGGTTTCATAAAAAGAGATGCAAGAGAATAAACGGCAAAATCATGTTTAAGTTTATTAAAATGGTGGTCTTGAATGTCCAAATTCTGTTCTGTGATGGAACCTCAATGGGGTTTAATAAGTTCTTTGAAAATCATGTTTCCAAAATGAAATCATACTGGAAAGATAGAAAGCATGCTAACAATACCTGTGTCTTGGAAAAGACATTACAGCACCATTCAAAGCACTTCCAGCACCATGACCCTCCATACCAACAGAATTATTAAGAAAAGAAATCGGCTTCAACACGATAATATCTGAATCTAGATAGATCCCACCATACCTGACAAAACAGAAGAAAATGTCATTCCAACAATTTTGATCCTTGGACTTTTTCCCACAAAAAAACATCAGAAACAGTCAGCTCACAACTTACTACATACTATCACCATGTTCAATACATCACCAAATTACTATACTAATACACCTAAGCAATCACCACCAACTACACAAAACAACCAAGAAAACTTACTTGTATAGAGCAGCAAGGCGGATAAGCTCACTGTAATGAGTAGAATAGAAATTTGTCTTCTTCCATTCAAACCACACAGAAGCAAAAATGTGAGCAGGCATATCCTTCAGCAGCTCATCAAGATTTGGCATAGCAACGGCAACTTTGTACCTGATAAAAGCAATTCCTCGATTCTCAGCAATCGAAATTCAAAACATGGTAACTTGAGCAATAAGAAAGTAAAATCTAGACCAAGAGACGCGACAATTACCCGTCCTTAACAAAGCTGTCCTTGAAGAAATCAAGTTCCACCATCTCGGAGAACACAACAACACAAGCATCGGGGTGATGAAAGAGCAAACTCTCGAGACCACGCTGATGCCGAACAGTGTACATCCAAGGCGGCGAATTCCACACCATAAATACTCTAGTAATACATTTCCCCACCCTGAAAAACTCATCCATGAAATCACTGAACGACAATCTCAGCAGCGGCAATCCAGGGTAGAAGCCCCAAGTATCCCCATCCGCATACACATGATTCGCCACAGACACACCCCTAGCAGCACCAACAACATCAACATCTTTCTCAATGCTTGATTCACCACCATTGCTACCAGAATTTACAACTTCTTTAATAATCTGATTATTATTATTATTATCATCATCATTGTTGTGGTTATGATTCAAAGTTCTGCGTTCTGTGCCAACTTTGGTGAGAGTGTTGACATTGACATTGACATTGACATTAAGAGGAGCCTTCTTCTTGATACCAGGGAATGGAACTTTCTTGAACTCATGGATCCACCACTTCTGGACAATTCTGTCCCCCCTGGTGAGTCCGGTGGTGGCGGCGCCGGCGTCGGGATCTTGAAGCAAGGGGTTGTTGAGCGGGTTAAGCACGTCGAAGTTGGATCTGAACATTCTATCTTTTCTTAAAAACACGCTCTTTTTGTCGAACCAGTCGCTCCATCCTTCTCTCAAGGGAGAGGTTTTGAGCAGCAGCGCGTCGTCGATTGTGGCAACACGCGCCGCCATGGAACGGACGGTGAAGTCCACGGGGACGTCGTCGGATGCGAATGCGGTTTTGGAACGGTCATCATTATCGGAGAAGGATTGGAAGGGGAAATTATTGTTGTTGTCGGAGTAACGGTGGTGGAAGGAGCGGCGGATGGAGGCGGAGAGGGGATCGAAGAAGAGGTGGTAGGGGGGAGGGTTGAGGCGGAGGGAGGGGGGATCTAGGGTTTCGTCGATGAAGTCGAACTCGTCGATGGGGTCGTCGGAGGAGGCGATGGAGATGTCGGCGGAGGTGGAGTGGGAACCTAGGGAGGGACGGGGGAGGTGGTGGGATTGAGGGTGGGAGCGGGAGAGGCGGGAGTAGAGGAGGGAGACGGAGAGGAGGAGGAGCACGGCGGAGATCACGGCGCAGAGGTAGGCGCCGTAAGGGGAGCGCCGCCGTGAACGAAGCATTTGACAAAACTCTGAATGAAATCTATGTGTCTATGATTTAGGTTTGACTCTGTTGTCTTCAATTCGTGTCGTTTCGTTACTGTGACTGGATTTGAATGCTGTCTGTAATAGACAGAGGGAAGAGGAAAAACAATGAAATAACGTTTACTAGGAGTTTTGAACACGAGTATGCCCATCTGGTGCTAAGGAATCAGAATTCAGAACCGTTCAAAGAAAATCCGACAGCTGATATTTAATTGAGTAAATTTAATTTTAAAAAACACATATTTACTAATATTTAAGTGATCTTCACCCAAAAAAAAAAGAGACTAATATTTAAGTGATTTTCATTCACTAAGAGTTTAAATAAGGTTTTTTCTACCAGTAAGTTCCAGCAAGACTTTGGCTATGGGATCTCTTGCTTCCAAAAATAAATAATAGAAGAGTTTAAATACTTTTTTTTTCTGAATAGAAGAAGAGTTTAAATAAGGTTAAATTACTATGTTTCTGAACTATTTAAGAATTTTTATATTGTTTTAGAGTAAAAAAATATTATTTTGGACTCTAACTTAAAAAGGTATAAGTTTCTAAATTTATTTTATGATAACGAAAAAAATGATCAGAAATAATAATTTATAACAGTTTTTTTAAAAAAATAATGATGAGAATTCAATTAAAAATAATAATTTAAGGACTTAATTAATAATTTAAACTTCAAATAAAATACCAAACCTAGCTTTCCTAAAAATTTTAATATATAAAAAATTTAAGTAAAATACACTCTGTACTACTAAGAAATTTTTCTAAAGAATAAATTTTATAGAATACAACAAATTTACCGTGGCGTCTTTCTAATTGTTTAGATGAAAATTTAAAATTCCAACTACAGAAGATCCACTTTCCAATCCGCTGAGCTTTATTTGTCGCAAGTAATGTATGTTTTTACTTGAGTTTTACAAAAGAAATATCTTTGAATTATTTTTTTAATGTAAAATATATCCACAATTATAATTAAAATATGAATTTTAAAAATGAAATAAAATCCCCAACATGCTCATCACATGTACCTTTTGATTTGTTTTATTCTTGCTCTTGTCTTTCGAGTAGTTTCGAGATATTAACAGAATAAAATCAGTTCTGAAGAAGAGGAAAATGAATTTCATCTATGACCATGTTTCTAAGATAAATCATTTTGCCATTCATTGAAAATAAAGTGGTATTGAACTTCAACAAAAGCTATCATCGAATAGAAAGAAAAATAATAGACAAAAATGAAAATTACAACAAAGGAAAAGGGACTTCTATTAGTTTACTCATCTAGATATGCTACTGAATACACACTTACCAAAACAAAACGTGCTAATTTGAGAGGGAAGGGGACATTTTCTCCACTACTAGTAAATCACAGGCGTTTAAGATCAAACGGCAACCACCAAATGAGCATAGCACTGAAGAAGCCAACATAAATCTGAAATTCAGCAGCAACGTTAAATCCTGGTTTGAACCGCCGGGAAGTGTCATATATAACCGACGCTAAATCCTTTTTTTGTGTAAAAAACGCTTCATGATAGCTATGCCTTAGTGCATTGCATTTGCATGAAATAAAAAGACTAACAGCTTTCAAGAACCAACTACCTTTCTTCTCGTTAGGTAAAAGGGTAGAAGTTTGAAAACAGCAGACTGCCAAGAAAAATGTACGCCATAGAGTATGCCCATATCACGTATCCCCATCTAAAGTATTTTGCAGGATTCGCCATTATATATGAAGCAAACCAATAAAGAGGAGGACTGGCAGACAAGAAACGAGTTGACACCTGTTAAATGTTGATTACCAAAAGTTCACATTAGCAAAAACTTTCAGCCATTCTTAAGCAACAAAACGGATATGGTACAAATTGATTAAAAGGTGCAATAGGTAAACAGTAAAGGGGATAGCAGAAAATGAAGGGTGCATCTATACTTTTCCTGTGGGCAAATACTATGTCAATTTTCATTACCCCATTTTTCACCAAGTACACCCTCGGTGACCAAGTTTAGAGCATTTAAGCAATATTCAGGGAGGTCTTAAAACATGATTAGAAAAAGTTGAAGTTCACTCATGATAAATAGAAGCAGAAAGAAAGCAAGACAGTTGACACTACCTGTACATGCATGACAAAAAAAGCAGTGCATGCCATGAATCCCAAGTGTAGCACAAATGGGAGAACAGAAGCAGACAAGTATCCCGGCCAAATTGCTGCAGGCTCAGATTCGATGGGAACATTAGCAATGTCTCCCTTGCTCACATTCTTTCTCCTCCTAAGATTGGAGGGTTCTGGTGCAGGAGTGAGTAGTGTTATGGTTGCAATGACAAGATATAAAGCTTTATTGTATAATCTGAAGTCACATGCTTATATGCTGTATACTATACAGAACAATGAATGAAGGCATTAAGTATAGTTTGTAACTCTGTACATATATCACCAAATAGGAATGACCAGACAAACAACAAAATGGTTGAACCACAAATGTGAAAGAATGAAAATAGAAGTACCACATAAATCCAAAGTGGATGATTTAATTATTATACCCAAGTCAGTGAATTATTTACCTCACAAAGCAATGTACTTCCAACTAATGCAAAGTAAAACACAATTATCTGTTTTGAGAATCATACCTTCTAACCTAACAGAGGACTTTTCCACACTTTCAGCTTCTTTGGACCTTGAGAGTTCATCTGATAAAAACACAACTCCACAGCCCTTTTCTTCTATAGGAGTTAAAAAACCCAGAGAGAAAAAGTTCTGAGGCCTTGACTTAGCATAATGGACAACTGAGCAAAGTGCCAGAGACAGTATTGGAGATGCAAGAAGAAAGTTAGGCAACTGTTTCAGCTGAAAATATCTCAAGAAACCTACACCCCTGGACAAACAGAAATTAACAACCTTCACTGGAAAATCTGACTATTTAAATTTCAAACATCCAAGTTCCAACTTTATAGACTACAGAGAAAATACATCATAATAGGTTGCATAGACTAGAGTATAATAATTCAGCCAATAGCATAGTATTAGCACAATAAATCAACAAAACTATTGAATCTTAAAAATGAACATACCAATAATGACTTTGGATGTAATTGTAAAGTAATGGTATTCTTGCCTTGCACCAGGGCCTTATTTCATCAGGGGAACGTTCAACACACATATTGTAATAGCCATAAGCCTGGAAAGCTACAAATGGAGCAAAAATACATGCAGTACGTAAAGCTCCAACGATAACAATCTGCAAGGCCAACTGGCACAATGACAAAGAATCAGTCAGTATTCCAGTTTATAATTCAGATTAACAACTTTTGAAATCTTTTTCTTTTCAAATGACATGGAAATCAATCCTAGAACATCTACCCTAACTACTGTTGGATATGGCTCATACTGTGAAGTCAGAAGATATGTACTTAGGCTTGGATCCATGAATAGCTACAGTACTTAGGGTTTCTAAGCCTATATATTTCCTTGTAATCTTATTGCAATTGTACTAGTGTGTGAGAAAATATAGTGAATAGCTAGAGTAACCCACATTGGGTGAATCAGGATAAATTTTGTGTGTTGTTTTCTTCTTACCTTTCTCTATTTCTTCTATCTCGATTGTTGTGTGATTGTTCGGTACTCAACAACTACTTGAGCTACATCTATATGTCAGTTTACAAATGTTCCTATAACACATAGTTAAAGAAAAATTATTAGTTCTAGATATATTTACTTTCTACTCTATTACCTATCACATGTGAAAAAATCCACAACTGCAAAAAACCCTCAAACATACAATATTGCACCGCCACCACTCTCGTGTCCCCTAACTTCCACACCTAATAGGCTAATATCATAAACATCCATACTCATTGTCAATAAAATTTGCCATCAAACCTTCCAAATAACGAATGTACCATGAAAGCTATTTTCTTGATGAGACAATTAATGGAAAGGCATAGGAAAAAAAGAAAGACTTACATATGGTGTTCATAGATCTTGAGAAAGCATATGATAGAGTCTCAAGAGAAGTCTTATAGTGGACTCTTGAGAAGAAAAAGGTAACATTAAAGTATGTTAATGCTATCAAGGATATGTATGATGGAGTTACCACATGTGTGAAAGCCGGTAATGGAACATCAAGGTATTTTCCTATCAAGGTAGGTGTCCACCAAGGTTCAGCTCTTAGTCCTTATCTCTTTGCCTTAGTGATAGATGAACTAACGAAAGATATTCAAGAGGAAATGCCGTGGTGTATGCTTTTTGCAGATGATATCGTGCTTATTGATGAGACCAAAGATAGTGTTAATAGGAAATTGGAATTGTGGAGAGACACTTTGGAGTCTAAAGGATTCAAGATAAGTAAGAGCAAGACGAAGTATATGAAATGTAAGTTTTCGTAGGTAAGAGATGGTGATCAAGACACAGTGCATCTACTTGGTCAAGAGGTACCCAAGAAATATGTTTTTAGATACTTGGGAGCAATGTTGCAAAAAGGTGGTGAGATTGATGAGGATGTAAATCATAGAATTAGAATAAGGTGGATGCATCGAGATTTTTGTGTGACCGCAAAATTCCCCTTAAGCTAAAAGGAAAATTCTATAGAACAGCTGTAAGACCGGCAATGCTATATGGAGCAGAATGCTGGCCAGCACAGAGGCAACATGAGCATAAAATAGGGGTAACAGAAATGAGGATGTTAAGGTAGATGTGTGGATGGATAAGATAAGAAATGAGGATATTCGATGAAAGGTATCAGTGGTACCGGTATGTGAAAAGATGAGGGAGCATAAATTGAGGTGGTTTGGACACGTTATGAAACGGCCACTGGATGCTCCCGTAAGAACAAGAGTTTGTTACCAAGAGTTCGACACAAAGAGTGGTAGAGGTCGACCGAAACTTACCTGGGGAAAGGTAGTGAAACAAGACCTAATGGAGTGAGATATAGATTGACAGATGGTATGTCTTAGGACAGAGTGGAGAAAAACTATAAGCTTGGTGGAGGGTTAAACTCATTAGTAATTCTATGTTTCAGTCGTTCCCTTGTTTTAGTTATTTTCCTCTTCTTTTCTCCTTTCTTCCTTTCACCCTTCTTTTATTTTAACTTATTTTTTCTCTCTTTTGTCTTATTTTTGATTTATCATTGGGTTCATCTACCACCGACCCCAATTAACTTGAGTTAAAGGTGTTGTTGATGATGATGATGATGAAGCTAGACGCCATGCTGACTGAATTCACCCTCTCGTTTACCATTGAATGCCAACAACTACATTCGTAATTTCACACTGCTTGACACAGTTGCTTCAAACTCCCAAGCATAGAAAACCATTTTTAACATTAATCAATACAATGACAATCATGTGAGACTTAATGCAAATGAGATTTATTAAGATTCTGTTAGGAAAAACTTCTATATAAACACTTATAGTAAAAAGACAACAAAAAAGGTAAAATGAATTGAGTTTCTCCAATGGATTAAAAGTTAAAATTAACTTATGCATCTTAGCTTCTATGAAGAAGTTAGATGAGAGAGCTTCTATAAAAATGAAGAACCTAAATTCACTTTATCTTCTTATTGAAGTGCTAATGGAGAATTTTATCCGCACAGGACCCAAGGGCAAACACTTATACTCCCTCCAGTCTTGAATATAAGCATAAGGCAATGTATGTTAGTTTATCTTTTCTTATATTCGAGACCAGAGGGAGTAAGTAATTACACAATGTAGGAAGTAAGAAATAGTGAAGAAACTAACAGCAGCACGCTTTTTGTGAAACACAGCATGATAAGCCCGATGCATAGTCTGAAAACAGAAGTAGCCAGCATTCAGCACGCCATTAGACCTCGCACAGCCCGAAAGCGCAAAGAAAAGAACAGCCAAATTGTTTCCACCAGACACGAAGTGATACATTCCTCCAAAACACAGAAATGCATACAAACTCTCCGAGTATCTGCCATCACACAAACCAAACACCAAGTCACAAAGAAATATAAAACATAAACACTTAAGAAGAATGCTAGCAACACTCTCTCTAACACTCTCCCTCGGAGACTTTCTATGTGATTGGTTAAAATTTATTAGAAATCATTAATTTTGGTAGGTTTCGTTTCTCAAAAATGGTGATTTCCAATAAATTATAACCAATCATAAAGAGAATCTTAGAGAGAGAAAAAGAGAATTCCGCTAGCATTTCTCAAACACTTAAATATGAATTTAGTTCCAGTAAGTTCGCGCTTTTTCAATTTTGGTACTTTGCAAGTTTTTTTTTTTTTTTCATTTTTACTTCATCTATGTTTGTCTTTTCCCAACTTTACTCTCTGCACAAACATAAACACTTACAGAGACCAAAATTGGAAAAAACGCGAGCGAACTTTGAAATCCCGTTTAAAGAGCATTACATGGATGAGTAAAATACAGAGGCGGGATTAAAGCAGAACAAAACGGTGGCACGAAGCGCCATTTGGGGGTCCTTCAAGATGGAAAGGGAGAGTTTGTAGAAGTAAAGCGCGGCGAGCACGAAGGAGAGGTTGTTGATGACGTAAGCGGAGAGAACGAGGAGGGATCTATTGGGGAGAAAGAAGGAGAAGAAGGAAGCTGAGAGAGGAAGGAGGGGTAAGAAGGCGAAGGTTTGTTCGTACTCGTAGCCACATTGGGCGATGCGGAGGAAGTAGACGGAGTCCCAAACGACACCGTTTTCGAGGGGGGAAGGGTGGGTGGTGGCGTTGGGGTTGGGGTTGGGGGTGGAGAGGCATGGAGGGTTTAAGGGTGCGGAGGTGTCGTAAGGAGAAAGGAGGGTGCGGAAGAGGATGATTAGGGTTAGGAGAAGGAGTCTCGAATATGTTGCGGATTTTAGAACCAAGAGTTGGTGATGGTGGGCTGATATTTCCAACATCTTGGAATGGAACCGATCTGAATGAAATCAATCCTGTGATCCCACCGTGTTAACTGCCAAGGGCGCCTAACTCCAATATGTATTTCTTTTTTTTTTTTAGGAGACCGATCATGTATTTCAAAAACAAAAAAAAAATTATGCTTTATTTAAAGAAATAGATCTACAACATAAATAAATAATACTAAACAAGAGTTTAATTTTCATTTTTTTGGGTACAACGGGGAGGGAAAGCAAATAAAGTAAGAACATGTATGTTTGAAAATCAGAGAAAAAGTTACTTTTGAGGCAAAAGTATTTTTGTAAAATGATCAAAAATTTTATTTTTGTTTTTATCGTTGAATCTATTTTGAAACACGCATCATAAAATATGTACTGAAAAATTGATATCAGATCACGTAAATACGCATACTAAAAACTAAAAAGTAAAAAAAATAAGCTAACAAACATTATTAATCAGTTTTGGTGTGCTTTGTAGGATGATAATTACCAAAATAAAAAAATTATCATATTTTTTTTCTAAAAAGTGTATTTTCATAATTAGAAGTAATGAGATTAACTCTTGAAAGATCAAGAGAATCAAATCTCTTTCAAGATACTTAAACATATTGTCGAATGATAATGTAAAAAAATATTATTATTCTATATAATGCATATACGTTTTTCTCTATTGTATGGTGTATATATAGTGCATATGCGTTTGTCTCTGTAGTATTATTCTTTAAAATATGTTAAATGAATATAAACTTTAATTTATTTTGACAAAATATTTTTTATATTATCAATTAATTATAAACTATTTTCATGTATAAATACTATAAAACTACATAGTAATTTATTATTTAAATAGTGTACTCATAAAAATACACTTTTATTGAACAAAACTTTAACCTTTAATTTAAGTTGCATATTTTATATTCAAGTCTTCAAGCATGAAAGGAAAATCGAGACTGCAATCGTTTCCAACATTTA
Source organism: Glycine latifolia (assembly GCA_013407115.1). Lineage (NCBI taxonomy): Eukaryota > Viridiplantae > Streptophyta > Magnoliopsida > Fabales > Fabaceae > Glycine > Glycine latifolia. Next base: position 7,691,240 of record CM023953.1, read on the forward strand.
AACATCCTAAAAACATATTTATATATTTTCAGCATTTGAACTAAAACCCACTTGCGTTCCAAACATGACTTCAACCTTTGTCATACTAACAGCACCCTTCCCAAAATAAGGTCTACCGCAATTGGCAGAACATCCTCTACATCTTTCTGAACTTTACCGAAATACTATACCATCACAGAGAATGGCATGTGTGAGCCATACGTAAATGCTCAAGCCTCCAGCTATTTCTATTTTTGTGGACAATGGAAATTTAAAAAAGAAAAAAAAGAAGCCAGAATCCCCAGCAGCACTGTCAGCTAACAAAAGCCAAGTCTACAAAATCAGGGGGAACATAGAAGATAATCTCTATGGTTTGCAAACTCAAACCATGATTAGCAAAAAATCAGAAACTTGATTAGCATCTCAGGGGAAAAACATAGAAGATCATCTCTATGGTTTGAAAACTCAAACCATGATTTGCAAAAAATCAGCAACTTGATTTGCCTCCCAGTAAGTAAGCATGAGTCCAATGAAACCAACCGCAGCAGTCATCCCAACTGAAGAGACACCAAAATGATACATGGAGGAGCCACACACCTCTTTGAAATGAGGTTTCAATCTGCTTTAGAATCAGGCTCAAGCCATCTTGTGTAGTTCACAAGGTGTAATTGGAGCATTGTCTTCATTGCCAGGGTTCTGACAACTGTCAGATCCATCTTGAACTTCAGTAGTAATGGGTGATCTGCCAACTTTTAACATTCTTGCTTTAGTCATAGTAACCGTGCCAGCACATCTAACCTTTCCAACATGACATTCTTGAGGAATCGAAGGCAGTGATTGGGATACTGATTTTTTACTATCAGTCATACATAAGCCTTCCTTGAAACAAGAAGTTGCAATTGATGCATTGTCATTATTGGAATTCTGCAAACAGTCAAATCCATCTTTAACACCAGCAAAGTAGTCACCATCTTTTGACATTTCTTGTTTAGTATTATTCCCTCTGCCAGTACATATGATCTTACCTGTAAGGTGTTCTTGACAAATTGAGTGCAGTGAGTTTTTACCTGCAGATGCTGATTTTATACTATTCATCACAAGTAAACCTTCCTTCATAGGACACGAAGTTTCAATTGGAGCCTTTTCATTACCAGAGTTCTTTAAATATTCAGATCCATCTTTAAAGGAGGAGCTGCAATCTTTTGGCATTTCTTTGTCAGTATTAATACCTCGGCCAGCACATATGATCTTATGCCCATGATTCTCTTGTAATTGACAAATTGAACGCAATGACTCTGTGTTCAGAGATACTGATTTTATACTATCCATCAAACATAAACCTTTCTGCACGTCTTTGCAAGAAGCTGAAGCAAAAACATTCTGGTTTATGTTGTCAAGACATTTTGATCCATCATTCAATGCAGTAAGAGCACCATTGATTGCTTTTTCTCCTTCACCACAGACATATCCCCTGGCACGACTACTATTCTTATCAGTTGCTCTTTCTCCTCCTTCAATGCAGGCATATCCCCTGGCATGACTACTCTTCTCAGAATGTGTTTCACTAATAATATTTCTTACTTCAGCATCAGCTTTAATGTTGTCCGCAGTTTGAACCAAAACACAGCAGCTTTCCCTAACATCCTTAACATTATAACTTCCAAGAGATGATGGTACTTGTAAGTTTTGAGAAGCACCAAGGTCAATGCCCTTATCATCAGAAGTTATACTCTTGCTGAAATTTGGGCGGATCAACTTTCTTTTCTTTTGTTGCCCAAACCCCAAATTCTCTTTCTTTTCACTCTCATTGGAGCTTCTGATCTCATTTTCATCACTAAGTTTCCTCACTTTGCTACGACGCTTGAAATCCACAAAACATGTCTCTTCAACTGTTTTTTTAGTATTGCCTTCAGTTGCAGTAGACAAATCCATAGTTTGATCAGTCAAGATATTTTCAAAGCAATCACCCTCCTTCCTCGAGCTACTGATTTGAGGTTTATCCTTCAGACTTTCAGCTTTGTTGTGCATAGGCTTTGGCTTTCTTTTTTTCATCCACTTGTTGTGACTCAGACGAACCCTTTCCATCACTGCATCAACTGAAGTATGGAAATCATAACCCTCATTCCTCACATTGTTTCCATTTTCTTGTTTGCTATCCTGCATAAAAGATAATCGAGAAAAAACACTACTCTTTTTCTTTGGATAACTAGAATTATTATTTTGAGAACCACATCCAATATCATATTCATGGATTAATGAATCACCATCTTTGAAATGACCCTCATTTGCCCATGAAATATCGGGAGTATATGTGTCATAGTTCTCCGGTAGTGTTATGTCATGACTCAGTTTTTTTTGCAAAGTTCTGGAATGAAAATTGTTGCCTAACCATGATTGGTGATTATGGAACAAGGAAGAAAAGGGATCATGTAGACTGCTGCTCCTTCCAATATCTGGAGGAGGGATAGAAGGTGATAAGGATGGAATGTCGCAAGCCTCATAAACAACAGATTCTGCTGCCAACTGGTCAGAATTTTGAACCGTGTTGAGAGGAATGTAATCCCTGTTGCTACTATAAAAAACAGAATTTTGCAAGTCACCCCCAACAGTATGCCACCTGTTCGTGTCTTTCAGTTCTTTACGAATGAGATATGGTTGACTACTCAAGGAATTCCTTCCATAGTTATTTGAAGGAGAAGTGCTTTCCATTATTGGCTTAGAACCATCATTAATTCCAGCAGATGATACCTGGCTAAAATTTAAACCAGAAGCATCTGGTTCATACAGAAGGGAGTTACTGTTAGAATTGGTATCTCTTTGGGATACACCTGTATTGTTTAAGATCTGTGACTGGATTGGGTGAATCATTGTAGAAGTTGGCCTAAGCTGATTTTGAACAAGAGAATTATGCTCCAAACTATGCTTGCTGTAAAAGCCAGATGGATTGACATCAGAATTATTTAAACCAGGAACATCATTAGAAAATAAAATCCTCTGATCAGACTCTGGTAGGGATTTACTCATGAGCCTATCCCTAATTGATAACCTTCCCTCACCATGATTTCTAATTTTACCAGATGGACTTTTGGGGTATCCACCTATGATGTTTGGCCTAAGACAGGTATCCATATAATCCTCATTCTCATATGCAGCAAACCTACTTTCATCCTTTAATCCCAAATGATCACTAACATACTCACTTGAAGTATCCACCAAAAACTGAGCAGTCCTTCCTTGCTTAATATCACTTGCATTTAATCCAGTATATTTATATTCTCCATTGTACAGCAAAGAATCTCCTTGGCAATTAGGCATTTTGATGGCTGAGATGCTACCACCCACATCTTGCTTATTCTGAAGTCTTTCAATACACATTCCATGATCAACAGATCTTCCAACTTTGCCTAAAGAGTACCACTCTGATTTCAAGTCTTCATTTCTGGACAACATTCTCCCAGGAGAAGCCTCCGGTTCTAGCCTTCTCTCACTGAACAAATATAGAAGTTTATGAACCTACACAACAGATTGATATAAAATATTTTAGCAAATCATCCTCATTTTGTTAAAAAAACTAATCATGTCCAACCAAGAGCAGACCTGATTTTCAGATAGCCCAAAGTTAAACTTGTTGGTTGTAAAGTAATTTTCTCTGATTGCATCACGGAACAACTTTTCAGGCAGTGGCTCACAGAGCCAAATTGCATCAAACTTAACCTACAGCATATCAGTGCAACCATAACATATTAATCTCAATGCAAGAAAAATGCACTCTTGCACTCAGAATCAAAAGAAGGCTTTGCTCATTCCTGATGTGAAGGGAAATTTATAAAATGAAGTTAGTGAATTCTTACCTGAGCAGGAAATTGCTTCCCCGCTGTCGCAAAGGCATTTGATACTATATTGATAGCTCCGTCACAGGATGCCTTGAACACACCATGCAGTTGTCTCTTCTCATATTCAAATAAGAACAAAATCATTCCAGTTTTAATCTGCTCTACAAACTGGATATCAGAAGATGGGAGGCCAAATAATCCCTTCTTGAAGCATTCTCTTTTTGTTTTACTATTTGACATAAAGATTGCTCCAAAATCTGGGTCTTTTCCATGTGCGTTGTTGTTCTTATCATTGATTCCCATGGAGATATATTTACTAAACTATACACTGTCACATGAGAAAATAAACAACAGGGTTTGCATTGTGTAAAAATAGTCACACGTATCAAATTGCTTTCAAGTTTCAAATATCATCAGTCAGTATTTAGCAAGTTCAAATATCAACCACGACCGTTAAATTCTACAGTTTAAAATTACAATCAACAACACACAAAACCTAGGTCTTTTCCATCACCATTGTTGTGCTTATCGTTGACTCCCACAGGGATATATTTACTATTTTACGCTTTCATGTGAAAAAATAAACAACAGGGTTTGCAATTAGGTAAATATAGTCACTCATAACCAAGGTTTTAAAAAATGGTACACGACCATGATTTGGGCAGCAATACCAAGATTTTTTAACTGTCCATCGCGTTTGGGACCACATTTGTCCGCGATTTATCGTGATATCAACAACCGCGACGGACTTTTAAAACCTTGCTCATAACAAATGTCTTTCAAACTTCAATATCAATCAGTATTTAGCAAGTTCAAACATCACCACAACTATTAAATCCCACAGTTAAAATTAAAATCAACAATACACACACACAAAAAAAAAAAAAAAAACACGTCCTTAAGAACTGACGCAATCGATTTGGTATCACTAAAAGGAAAACGAGGCACATTCGCTTCAATCACAACGTAACATAGGTTTCTATCCAATTAGATTAATACAGTTCAAACCAACCAGACCTAAAATATCACATCCGCTTTTCTAATTTTTAGTTTCAAACAAAAAATATATATATAATCTCATTATTATACAAACAACGACTCCATAGTATGATCGAAACAGAAACAACTACGAAGAATGTCGACAAATTCATAATGAAAAACGATACGACGAAAACATGACAAAAAAAACATAGAACAAAGCGCCGAACGCAAAAAAAAAAAAAAAAGCTTCGTTGGAACATTGCAATGAACAAAGTGTTATGATGAATAGAGCATGCGTCATGCAATAAGGAAAAGGAAAAGTGAGAACGGAAGAGAAGAAGCGTACCGAAGAAGAAGAAGAGAGAGGGTTTGAGAGAGTGAGAGAGAAAATGGAAGAAGCCAGAGAGACGCGATTGTGTAGTGTGAGTAGTTTGTGTTTATAATTTTCTCATATTTTTTGCAAGAGTCGTGACACTATCAAACCGTTCTTATAGAGGGAACCGTAATCTAAGTGGGGCCATTTTTAAAAATAAAAAATAAAAAATAAAAAAAGGGTTGCAACTTTCAAGGATTTCCGTCTGTAGGTGACAACAAGAAACACGTGACACGTGGAGCGTGTGGGTATCCCACTATGATGGAGCGCTCTAATATTAAGACACAATTTTATCGTCCCTATTAATTATATTCGACTATTTCTCTCTAGTGGAGCATACTGTTGTCTAAAATAAAAAATACCCAATAAATAATTCATGTACTATTACATATTTTACACGATTTTTTTTCTATATCAATTACTTGAAGTGATTAGTGTGTTGCTTCTACTTAGAGAATATCCTATGTTTAAAAAAAAGTATAATTTGATTACAAATTTATATATATATATATATATATATATTATTTTGTTGATCTATATAAATGATATATTTTTATTGGTTCACAGCATAAATTTATTTTGATTTAAAAATTAGCTTAAAAATCACTCTTTTTTTGTCTTTATCTATTTTCTTAACCGTTTTGGACTATTTTATTATTTTTATTTCTAAATTGAGTTTCAATATTTTTTAAAATAAATTATCAAACAGTTAAAAAAAACTATCCATTGCTCACTAGAAAAAAAAACTGTCCATTAGGATATGAATTATCATAAATGACCTTTGAATATAAAATAAATCGTGTTGGAATTATTTGCTTCAAAAATCTTCAACCAAAATTAATTATCACTTTTAACATGATTACTTTATATCAATATTATGATTAATAAAAAAAATAAATTATTAATCATAAATCTAAAATACAGTTATATGTGAAAAATATTTAGTTATTATGAATTTTAATTATAGTTAAAATTGATAATAAATAAATATTTAAAATTACTGATATTATAGTTGTTAGTATTACTTAAATAATTTCCAGAACTTAGTTTCCGGAAAAAGAAAAAAAAAAGATAGTTATGATGCTATATAAATGTGTAAAAGTATAGATTATAGGGGAAAAAAATATTCACTACAAAGACCGACATCATGACATGATCAAGTATAACATGTTAGTGTAAAAGTGCATATCAATGTTTAAAAAAAAGTGTATCAATTAAACTCTTACAGAATAATATGAAATAAAAACTAACAAATATAGTTATTAATTCATATTTCAATGCCACAAGCCTTGGTAAGATGTTATCATTTTTTCTGGGCAAAGGAGGTTGTTGTATCACAACTCAAGCTGTTTATCTACCAGTCATCCTCATTCAAAATTTACAACATCGATTGGGGGAAGAGAACTTTAGCACCTGAGTAAACAGATTTTGCATCATCTGCACAAGAAAGGCGGAAAAAAAAGGGGTCATAATTGACAAGAAGATGGCATGATCATGGTTGTAGAAACACTCAACAATCAATAAACTAAACCTTACAGAATCTTAATTCACAACTGATGAGGATACACTATTGAACAAGAGTACAACATAAGACTTTGCCATATCAAACTCTTTCTCGTTTTTGGTTAGACCATGGGATATTCCTACATCGTTTGAACATGGGACTAATCTGTGCTATGGCTTTAGTCATGCCTTGGTCACTAGGTGCTTCTAGTAAGTTTCAAAAATCAAACTTCTGCGTTGCCACTAAAACTCACTAGCATATAAAATAAACTGAGCCACACCTTGCCATTAACTTGATTTCCAATTTAATGTACCATGAGGTTACAGATTAATTGATTAGCAGTTCTAAACTTCTAATGTCTAAGTGCGTGTTTGGTTAACTTGTTTTAGTCTTTTAGAGAAACAATTGTTTATTTTTTTCCATCTCCTAAGAGAGACTTTAATCAATAAGTGATTATTTTCGAAGAAATTAATCTTTTCCAGACATGCAATAATTCTCCTGCGAGTTCTCAATAATATTATATAATATAACACTATTCGTGTGATTCTTTGTTATCAATAAGTTAATCTTTGGTACATGGCAACATTATAGGGTTTGTATGATTCGTACTTTTGCAATTCACATGAGAATTCACATAAATACTTATTAGGCTTCGGATGAATTTTCCATTTCTCAAACACTGATTCAGTTCCACATAGAGGCTACCAATCTCCAATCACAAAAATAATAGAAAGTGAGAAAAAGGAACCATTTGTTAACAGGGATGCGCTAATTAGTTCACAAACTAACTTCAAACATGCAACAAAAAAAGCAACTAGACATGCATATGACCATGGCTATAACTAAATGCATAGCTAAAACTTTACCTGTGATAGCAGATAAACTGAAAGTAGATGGGACATTAGCCTCAACCTCCACTGCAGCTTTAGCCACTGCAATGCCAACAGACACACTTCGCATAATATCTAATCCTGCACAAATTGATGTGAGGGTTCCACCAACTAAGCAATCACCAGCGCCAGTAAGCCTCACAACTGATGCAGGAAGTGAGGGAAAATGCACAGCAAAGAGATAAGAGCTTCTATCAAGTTCTGAAAAACCAAAATAACGACTAGGTGGACATTTTTGCATAACAGTCTTGTATAATTGTTCTCCGAAGCCACACTGATTTGTTTTCTCAGCAGGCATTTTAAATTGTCTAGGCCCTCCTTTATTGCATAAAAACACTCCATTAGAGCCAAAGGTCACTAGGACCACTTTAATGCCTTTTTCTAGCAAAACCCATATAGCTGGTTTCAGCATTTGAAACAAAGATAATACTGAAATATTTTTCTTCTGACTTTCTTTAAGTGGATGAAACTCATCACTGCCAGATAAAGCATTTGCCATCGCAATAAGTTCATCTTCATTTGGAGAAGCAAAAGTTACCTAAACAAAGTATGCACAATTTAACATATCTAAAAAAAATTTATGATGTTGGTAAAGCACGAATGATATCCTATGATGTTGGTGAAGTTAAATCACATACACATTGCACAATGTAATATATCTAAAAAAATTTAGTGATGCTAGCAGAAGTTTAAATTTACACATATAATAACAACGTTATTAAGATAATGAATATCAAGAATTCAAGACAACACAAGGAAAGTTGCTGACAAATGATACCAAACAAACTGTTTACAACTGCTACAGATTATGTAAATAACTAAATATTGTAATTAGGGATATTATGAGATGTTGTGAGCTGTATGTATTTATATAAATAAATTAGGGAAACTGTTATCCATTGTATTTATGACTTATATTATAAACAAGAACCTCCACTTTGTAAATTAGCACATAGAATTCAACCTATGTATCTCATTATCTCTCTTTCTAAACAACTATTTCAGACTATTGCAATGCCCATTTACTCATAAACACCTTTGACCAAACCATGAAATTAATAGATCTAATAAAGAATATCATGTTTGTGTAAAGCATAGCACTCACATACTCGACAATAGAATTGATTCTTCGGGATTTAGTAACTGATACTGGCTCAAACCATACAGGACACCCCATGTCAACTGCCACTGAGAAATGTAGATATTTATGCAAAGGGAAAGAACAACATTTGTAGTTAGTTCATAATCCAACAGAGAGAGGGTAAAAGAGAATTAAAATATTATCATGCAATGTACTTTTACAAGCAGCTTCAAGAGAAGGATGACTCAGATTTGCATCAACCATTAACACTGGAGCAGATAGTAAAGTGTTTTTGAAGCGAAAGATCCAGTCAGGTGTCAGATATTTTTCCTGCAACAATATGATTGAATTATATTTCTTTTTACTTGCTTCCTTCTTTTATAACAGCTTTAATTATATAATATGTAAGGTTGCAAAATACATCTTTTAGCTTGCTTAAGTTTGGAGATTACTTGATAGCTTAATACTTGAATGATCAACTTACAAGAGCTTCCACACTAGCAACACCAGCTGCTACCTCACCATTAACATCAAATATATTGCATACTACTGGAGTCTCAATATCTTTATCCTTCAAAATACCTACCTCAAATTTATCAATGTACAAAAAAACCATTACTTTTTACATTTTTTATGGCAGATCGAATGATGACAGCCGCAAAGACAAAATAGTGTACCTTCTATAGATAGGCCAGCAGATTTCCACTGATTCAACAGCAGATTTCCTAGAAAATAAAAAAATAAACATAATAAAGGAAGAGTTTTGTTAGTTTCTTCTCTAGATTTATTCTCCGAATGCCATTCTGATCAAAGTGTTTTCTGATACTCACACAAGTCATTAACAAAGAATCAACTGCAGAATATTCTTGGCTGATTGGCATGACATGCATATCAGTTCACATCCTTAGAACGATATATTATTCAGAACATTATAGATTTGGTATACTTATAATTTGTTAATTATAGTTATAAGTGTAGAATGAAGATACTAATGAAGTGTAGAAAGTCTAATATTGTAATCAGGGATCTAAGTAATTAAAGATAGTCTAAATGGTCAATCAAAGCATCAGACACAATAATTAAGCCACCAAGGGGTCCAGTCCAATCTAGAATATTACTGGAGTAGATTAGTAGGAGTTTTCAAGTGCTTTTGATTAGATTAATGACGTATTATTGGGTAAAACCAAACTGCATCTATTTCATATAGAAGGGCACTGTTTATTTCTAGGATTGGATTTCTTAAGCTTTATTATTAGATTTCCATCCAAGAACTATTTCCAATCCAGCAATCCTATACACTTTCCTCTCATTTCTAGGATGGCATAGTTTGTTCAGAAAATTATTTTATAACATTTTTTGTTTAAAGAAAAGCAACACTACATTAGTGCTTTAGTCTCTTAGTAGGACAGAAACATACATCCAAATTTTGATAAATGAATCAGAGAAATGTCTCCACTTCGAACAACTGACAAATTTGAATATAAACCAGTCAAAGTTGCCATAAAGGGTTCCTCTTGAACTTGATCATAATAAATGCTCAAAGTAAAAATATATATATATATATATATATATATGACAGCAATGCGAGAGAAAATGTTTGTGATAGTAACAATTACCTGCCATGTCAAACCCAAGAGCACTAATCATGTATGGCTTTGCTCCTAGTTTTGACATGCACTCTGCTATGTTCCTTGCCACACCTCCTTGGACATAATAGACCTGACAATTCTCCAGTATACGAATGAGAAAGAAAAAGGGAATAATAAAGAATTTCCAATCATGGCAATGAATGAATGACTGCTTATGGTTTTTACATCATTAACTAGATTGAGCTAACCAATGCCTGTTGTTGGTCTGAGTGGCAAGGAACTTAGCTCCTCTTAACCAGAGTTGGGTTCAGTCTTTTCCCCTTGCTCAAAGTAACTGTCCAAATCAAAAGTTTCAGACCCATGGAAGAAAAATATAGTGCAGGCATCATCCTTTCATTTACCATTGACTTAGAAGCAATTTTCCATCATCTTCACTTAATGTAGGAGATATAAGGTGGGTTAGATGGTTAAGGGAGAAGGAAAGAGGGGAAAGGTTGTGGCCCGTGGGTTCGATCCCCTCTGCTAACATAAACTAACATTCTAGCAAACTAACATTTGCTGATAAAAAGCAAAAATCTTCACTTAATATAATCAATTATCAACTTGAGACTTGATAGTGATCAGTACTGACAACTGAATCAAGGGTTGTATATATAGTTGTTCTCTTGAGCGAAATTGAAGGGATTTCAACTTTACATTGACATATACTTGGAGATATAAGGTTGGTTTGGTAGTGAAGAGAGAAGACAGGGAGGGAGGGATCATCAGTTTGAATCTCCTACTAACAGATTAACAACTAACATTTTCCAATAACAAAAAAACATTAACACACGCACAGAGTACCTAACTAAGCAGAAGTAAGTTACAGTCCCAGAAAAGCAAACAAAAATGAAAATGAAACATGCAAGTAAAGATGTGGCTAGTAGTTTTTTTTTTTCTTCTTTCTTCTCAGATTGAATATATTTTGATCACTAACCTTACCAGGGGTAGTGGTTCCAGGATTTGCTAGCATTGAAGGTGTAGCATTAATGTCCAATACCATACCCCCAATTATCACCGCTTCTCCATCCCCATGCTCCATTTTTTTTTACCTCTTTCCGCAACCTTACCACCCAACAACAACAACAACAACAAACAACCATCAAATAAATTTGCATAATATGCAATAACAATAATAAAGTAAAAAGAAAGATTAATAAATAAAAAAACAAAAAAAAACTAGGGGGATAAACAAATATTAGCATAGAAAGAGTTTGCAGGAGATGCATCACAGTAATATTAGTTTCACGAACCTGAGTTCTTCCCTTAATGCTACCCTCCTTTCCTGTTACTGTTTTTTTTTTTTTCTTTCTCAAATCCCACGCTGGCAAAGAACCAATCAAGTAGCAAATGGCTATCCGATCGTTGCAATGCTATATAAATCCAATGAAAAAGAAGTGAAGGGAACACGACAAAATACTAGGTGTTTGTTCAGGTAATGGATGAGTCAATAGATGAGAGAGAGAAGCATGAAATAACCCTTTGAGAAATTGTGTAGGTCAAAACTACAAATAAGTTTTTTTCTAAGGTTGAATTAGTTTTTTTTTCTGGAGATTTATTAACAAGAGATTCAATTTGTTTTTTTTACTTTTTATCGAATTTGATTTGATTTTCTAACATTTAAGATTCAATTTCATAATTAAATTGATGATATTAAAAAATATATATTGTGTGATAATTTAAAATTATTTAATTATAATTTTAAATCGTTATAAAATGCGATTTTTAAAAAAATTAAAAAACAAATTACATTCTAAAAAATTAGAGGAGGAATTTGAATCTAATTTTGAAAAAAAATAACCAAATAAATAAATACAGTAAAAGACTAAAAAGAGATGGAAAAAAATAGTACTTAGAGATGGTAAAACTCAAATTTAACCCTATCAACCCTACGAAAATTATTGGCAAATAGAAAGGTCTATTGAGAAGAAGCAGAGTGAGTGTTAGAGAGAGAGATGGCTTGCAGACAGTTGTGGGCTTCAAGGGCTGCTTCCTACCTCAGGATCTCCGTATTTCACAGAAGCTTCTCTAACGGTAATCTCCTCCTTCCTCTTTTTCTTCTTCTTCTTTTTATCATACGTTTTTCTTTTCCTTTGCTTTGTTTCATTGATCATTTACGCTGGTTTTGTGGTCACGTCACGTGCCTGGCGTGGAAGAAACATGCGGATCGATCTTGATCCGTGCCTTTCAATGTGTCATTTCAAGTTCCGATTCGTTTCTTCTTCTTGATCGCAAAACTCACGTTTTGGTTCTTTCTGATGTACAAATGTACTTCATGGTGATTACCATATATATATAATAGTGTGGGTTCAGCTGTGTCTGGTGATCTCTCGGGTTATGTTGCAACTGATCAAGGTTTTAAATGTCGGTCTTGGTCACGTTGCGGTTTCGTCGCTTTTGTTTGTTGGTATCGCGGACAAATGCGGCCTATGCGGTCCCAATTGTGGTCGTACTGTCTCAGATGGTTAAAAAACCTTGATGTTGCAGCTCAAATCACGGTTGTGGACCATTTTTTTAAAACCTTGCAATTGATGAAAAGGAATGGAATGAATCAAAATGAAATGACGTTAGTTGTCTCTGTTTATATTGTTTTAAATTTTTAATTAGGATGGAATTGAATAAACGATTTGTTCAATTGAACATGAATGACCATAGGAACATAGATTCACATTGGAAGTTCATTGGAAAGTGCAAATAGAGGCTCAAACGTGTAAACAAACAAACACACACTAGCTGTTTGCTAACTTTTCTTAATCCTTCTGCTTACCTCCTAACAATAGTAGTTGGAAAATTCTACTGTATCCCATGGTAAAATGTTCAAAAGAATGGGAGAAGAATTTTATTTCATTCCATCTCGTTCTATTTTAATTCTGCCCGTAGTTAGATATCCATACATAGTCATATTTGTTATGGTCATTTTAATGGGAAGGAAAGAAACAGAATATAATAATAATAGAATGCTTCTGTTGTTGAATATTGAATGACAACAAATTAAAGGAGATTTTTACCTTTCTCAACAGAGCAAATAGTTTATAAATGCTAAAAATTTGAATGATTCCCCCTTCTTACCCTCCTACTATTTAAGCTAAGTCCCTGCCCTTCTGCTAAAACAACCTAACTACTTCCCTAACTACTTTCTAACCAAATACATAACTTTATAACTATATGTAACTACTTCTATTACTTCCTAAACTCCAAAGTCCAATGAGAAACAAGGATTTTAGGTGGTTACTGGTGTATCTTAGGAAGGAACCAGTTCTGGCATCAGCAAAGTCCTATTTCCACCTCTGAATGGCTGCATTCTGAAAGTAATGACCAGTGCAAAAAGAGAAAAAGTAATGGCACATTATTACTACTCATTGTATAAATTATGTTTGATATTTATGTTGTGAATATTTGTGTAGGCTAAGTCTATTGAAGAACTTGTTTGCTTAGGATTTGTCAGAATTTAGGTTATGTTATAGGTTACGTTATAGGTTACAATTGTGGTAATGACTCTAATTAAAAGAAGAAACATAAGTTGTAATTGAGTCTTTCTTGTGTCAAGAGTACAGTTTGCCAATATAGTTGGATAAAGTTAGTACTGAAAGATGGTGAAATCACGCAGTTAGATTGTGTCAAAGTATGCATACCGTTTTTTTCTTCAATGAACTTCATATCCTCTTGACAGAATAAAGAAAATCAGTAAATTGTAGTTGTGTTCTAGTTGCATTTAAAATTTGTATATACTATGTTTTTTAACATTTAAGTCTGCGAGTTATAATATCCCTGACATTGTGCCATCAGTGTCATAACTTATTAGAATGTCAATCATTGTGACACACACCACTTATAGAGTGAGTTTTGACACAATGATAATGTGGTTTACCTTCCAAGTTGTGGCTTAGTCATAGGTTCCTGTGGCTGAAACAGCTACTCTAATCAGGTGATAAAGTGATAAAAGATTCCATTGTTATTAACTTCTTTACATGGCAACCATGCCCCCACCTCATTTCGGCATTGCTGTTTCTTATCCCTAAAGAGACCTCAGGTTCTACTCATTTCTCGTTCTGTACTGTTTTTCTTTTCTATTTTTTAATAATTATGGGTATGATTTAATCATATCTCAATTTACATTGGTTTGATACAATCTCCATTTTCCAAAAAACTAATTATCTATTTTTACTTAGATAAGAACTGTACCGTCATCAGTTTATGCTTTTCCTGAACAGTTTGAGTAAAGTTTCTTGCTTTATCTTCACTTCGTTTTTTTCCTTTTGGATATGGGCTTTAGTATGCTCATTGAAAGTGTGAATCCCAGTTTTCAATGGTGAAACTTTTTTTTCAATAATGAAACTTCACAATGCTTCAGAGAAAAAAATCTTCTGTTAGTTTTGGTATGTTATGTATATCAAATTTTGTTGGAGAATTACTTTGTGTTGTGTGGGGGGGGGGGGGGGGGGGGGGGGGGGGGGCTGTTACTCACTTACTCTGCTTAATGGCTGAGTATTTTGCTATTATTTGGTTGCTCTTTGTTTTCTCTTTCTTTTGCTGCTAGTACTAGCGTACTACCAGTCAGATTCTTCTTCTAATAATTTGGCTGATCAGATTCCAATATTGTATTTATTTGTTGGGTGAATTACCAAGAAAGTCAAATAATGGTTTTTGGGCCAAATATGGCCTCCCTTTGTTACACCTACAGTTTTGAATGATCTGAAGTATGCTGATTCTCATGAGTGGGTGAAGGTTGATGGAAATTCTGCAACTGTTGGCATAACTGATCATGCCCAAGATCATTTGGGTGAGGTTGTGTATGTTGAATTGCCTGAAGTGGGAGCCACCGTGACACAAGGAGAAGGTTTTGGTGCAGCTGAAAGTGTGAAGGCAACTAGTGATATTAACTCTCCTGTTTCAGGAAAAGTGGTCGAAGTTAATGAAAAACTTACCAGTTCTCCTGCTTTGGTGAGTAGTATTATTGCCTAATTCCTAAAAGAGGTTTTTACATGAAAGACAAGATCTGAATGAATGCCTAGTGTATGTGAACTTTTAAATGTTTTTTCTTCTTTCAGTACTTTCTTTGTACACTCTGATCTAACTTTTGAATCACCAGGCCAATGTGATGCTAACGTATTGCAATATTTTCTTTTTATCAACACCAAGTATTTTTCATCTTGTCTATGTTTCTTCATACAGGTCAACACAAGCCCTTACAAAGATGGATGGATAATTAAAGTGGAGATGAGTGACAGTGGTGAACTAAACAACTTGATGGATTCAGAAAAGTACTCCAAGTTCTGTGAAGAAGATGAAGATTCCAACCATTGATAGCCTTGCCAAGTGCTTTTAGTACTCTTCATGATGTTGATCATGTTCGATGAGGGATTGGTCTTGGTTAGCTAACTTGGAAAAAGGATTCAATATTCCTTTTTATCACCGGTCTAGCCATATTAGAGAAGGTTTTTGCTTGTAGGGGTGTTTTCTGTTTTCTAGTTTCTTTGTTCTTTCTTTCGGGTCTGGTTGTTAGCATGTCTGCTCTTTGGCTTCCCAATTATCTGTATTAGGTTGCCATCACTCTGTCATGCTCGTGGCTTGACTTTTTTGCTGTTGTACATCTTGTACTTGTTTCCTTGCCTTTTATATATATATATATATATATATATATATATATATATATATATATATATATATATATATCATATTTTGCCGATCAAAAAAAAAAAAGTTCGATTAGGGAAGCTAAAAATTGCTTGATTTCTCCTCCTTTCTTTCATGTGTCTTGAATATATTTTTGTTTCTCGTGAGCTTCAAATACAACGGGCTAATAATTTTCACTCTTTGCCTTAGAAATATGAAATTAAAAATGTGGGAAATCTTTTTTTCTTTATGTTGGTTAGGAACAAGAAAAAAGGATGAGATAAAAAATTTAAAAAAAACTAAGTACCCTATTATCTGGAAGCTCCACGCTATGTGCAGATTAAGGGAGATAAATATTATACGTAGTTTTATCCTTATATATACAAAGGAGTTGTTTCTGAATTCAAATCTATGATCACTGAATCACCAAGATACAATCATGTGTCATAAAGAACAAAAGATCAATGTAAATATAAAATAAAAGATGAAACAAATCAATTTTCCTTATCTCAAATTTATTTAACTCAGCTAATTCTTAAATCAAATCTAAACTATCTTGACTAACACACCTTTTTTCATAATCTTAAGAAAAAAAAATTATTTATGTATGTAAAATGTGTTGAAAGCATTTGGAAATTAATTTTTAGTACATTTACCTCTTGACTGAAATATATTTTAGAAATTTGTTTTAAAAAAAGGAAAATATAAAAATAAACGAAAGTTGTATATTTAACTATTAACATGTGGATTTAATAATTGCCTCAACATATTTTGGCCCTCGTAAAATATGTATTGTCATCCTTAGATGCTCACCAACTTCGGGGACCCACCATTCTTCACCCCTATGGCCCTATGGGTCTTTGTTCTGCCTATGTTGGTACTGTTTAAGATTCCTTCGGCAAAAAAATTAATCATAATTCAGCCTTACCAAACACAAAGGCCCACTTGGCACTTATTTCCCATTTTCTGTATAAATATAATACCATTTTGCTTATGATGCAAAAAAAAGTAACAACAGAAAAATATCCGTTCAGTTTTTCTATATTATATATGAATATAACATCATTAAGAAGTATTCCGTATATTTGTTTGATTATTATAAGTATATGTAAAATGTGAAACTTTATAAACTTCAAAAATATTTTGACAAAAAGACTTAATACTAAAAATACAAATTAAAATATAAGCATTTAAAATTTACAATTCACAAAAAATTAAAAATGTTTTTATTGATAGTATTTATATGTAAATATTTTTATACTAAATATTAATTAATAAACTTACATTTTGATTAAAAGAATTAAAAATAAAATTATTTTATTCAATAATTAATTTAAAAAACCAATTTGATATAAATGTTTACAAAATGCATGTCATAAAATAAAAATATATAATTGTATCAGAAAGAAAATTTATATATAAAATATTGCATTAAAGACTCAATGAATCGATTTGATTGTGACTCGTTAAACAATAATGAAAACAGAAAGAATAATTTTTTTGTATTAAAAAAGATGAAATATTTTTTCAAACTATGAATAAATATTCTTGAAGGAATAAAAAAAGAACAAAAACTTTCACCAACCCCCTCAATATAAAATGAATGTTCAGCATGACCACAGCATAAGTGGAGAGAGAGAGAGAGAGAGAAATGGCTTGCAGGCAATTGTGGGCTTCAAGAGCTGCCTCTTACCTGAGGATCTCTGTGTTTCACAGAGGCTTTTCTAATGGTAGAGCATCTCATTCTCCTTCATCCTCTTCTTCTCTTTGTGATCTGCTTTTCATTTGTTTTGTTTAATTGATTAATCACTTACAATTGAGTTGTTGTCATGTCATGTCATGTGTTATGTTGTGGATCTTGATCTATGTAATTCAATGTTTCATATTAAATCTCATGTCTCTTCTCTTCTGGATGAGAAATTCACATTTCTTCTTATGTTTTCTGATGTATAATATGGCATCATAGTGCTAACATATAGTGTGGTTTCCGCCATGAATAGAGATCTCTCTTAATGTGTTGGTCTTGTTGACATTGCTCTTTCTACCTTTACATTATCTAATATATTTTAATGGCAGGGAGCTTTCTAAGCGGTGGTGGGAAGGTAAAGTGCATCACCCAGTCACCCACCCACCAACAAAATAGCATTAAAAATGCCCTGTGCCCAATTTTTTATGATTAGTTTTTAGCAAATCCTAGGAAGTTAAAGTAGAAAAGTTTTTATTTGGGGTACATAAAATTGCCTTACTTGTAATATTTTTTGCATTCTCTTATTATTTTCACAATAAATATTTTATTTTTTTAATTTCTTAATCAGTACACTCACTAGTTAGTAATATCCTTAGTTCTTTTTTTTTTACCTTTATTAGTTTTCCACATTCTTAATGGCATGTACTATCTGTGGCCTACTAAATGGGCTGCATTCTTGACCTAGTGGACCTGATTGGCCCAATTAGTTACATCAATCAAGCAGGAGAATGACAAAATTGGAGCTGGTAATGGATAGTGATAGAAAGAGGGGGGGGGGGGGGAGATTTTTTAATACTAAATGTATATAAGAAACTAGGATAAATTCCAAATTTAAAATTGAAAATATTTCATGTTTGTATACATTTTCAGAGTGTTTGTTACCGAAAGTTTGAATCTTGGGTTGTACCTATGCTGTTGTTTGTTACGTTTTCAATGTTGAAGCTTTAGTATCACTACATCAGAGCAAAAGGCTGTTTCTCGTTTTCTAGTGCATATTTGGAAATTTCGTGGAGAATTACTTAGGTGTTTTGGTCTTTAATAGCAAATTTTACATCAAATAAACCATTACTTTTCATTGCATTTTTTACATAACTTTTATCAATTGCTTCTCATTGAGGGTTTAATACTCATTAATCCGAATTGGCTGGGTAAACATTACTTAACAGTTAACACACAACTCATTGCTTCGAGGTAATTTTTCCATATTAGATTTTGCTCAAAAGTAATTCTCCTCCTTGAAACCAAACAAACCCTTTAGTATTCCACTATCTACTATCCAGATCTGACGGGATCTTGAAGTTGCTTAAATTCTGTTCTTTCCTGAACTAATATTATTTAGGTACATTACATTGGAGCTTTATATGTTAAAATTTATGTAAAATCAAACTCTTGGATCATCAATATCATTGTTTGCTTGTAAACATTTTGGAAAAGAAGTAAACAAAATTGCAATTTGTAGGAGGAAAATTATCTTGGAATGAGCTTGCCTGATTGAAAATGCCTCCTGTGTGCCTGTTTAGTTTTATATCTTGAATTTAAACATCTTATGGGTTTTGGTGATTTTCTGATTCATTTCATATTCACATCTCCAATTATACGCTAAATGTAAATTTCCATCTAAACATGTAGAATATGAAAATGATTATTTTTTTAGTTGTTGCAACTAACATTTCTGAAGTTAATCTACACAATGGCTTCAAAATGTGAAAAGAACACTTTGCTTAAAGTGATTAAGTTCGTTGACTTTTAGTTATCCCTCTAACATGCCTTTTTGGCTTCTTCTATGTTGTACCTCCAGTTATTAAAGATTTAAAGTATGTTGATTCTCATGAGTGGGTGAAAGTTGATGGAAATTCCGCAACCATCGGCATAACTGATCATGCCCAAGATCATTTGGGTGATGTTGTATATGTTGAATTGCCAGAAGTGGGAGCAGCTGTGACACAAGGAGGTAGTTTTGGTGCAGTTGAAAGTGTGAAGGCTACTAGTGATATTAACTCTCCTGTTTCAGGAAAAGTTGTTGAAGTCAATGAAGCGCTTAACAGCTCTCCTGCTTTGGTGAGTTTTATTGCCTCATTCTCAGATACTCCCTCCGTCCCAAAATTCTAAATTGACCGATGTTCTCACTTTTCAATGAGACATGAAAACATCTATTCCATTCCAATTTTGCCCTGTAATAAATATTCATTCTCTTGGAATTCTTACTTTATTGGCTTGTGTGAAAAAATCTTAAACATCAATCATTATGGGACAGAGGGAATAACTTTTTACATGAAGGACAAGATGTGTATGCTGAGTTTATGTGCATTAACTATTTTTTCTCCTCTGTGTATCATGTAGTTTTTACATGCTGCATTTTGGATCACTATGCCTACGTAATGCTGAAAGTATTGCGATAAATTCTTTTTTTTTATCAACACCTTGTGTTTTCATGTTGTCCTACCTTTCTTCACACAGGTCAATTCAAGCCCTTATAAAGATGGATGGATAATTAAAGTTGAAATAAATGACAGTGGTGAACTAAACAACTTGATGGATTCAGAACAATACTCCAAGTTCTGTGAAGAAGAAGATTCCAAGCACTGATGGTCTTGCCGAGATCTTTCAGCACTCTCCAATCTCCATGGTGTAGATCATGTTTTAATTGGGAAAGCTAAATTGCTTATTCCTTTTTCTCCTTGTGTCATGGCTTGACCACTGCCCTATTTTTATTTTTCATAAGCTTCTGAATTAGTGGGATGATATTTTTCACTCTTTGCAATAGAAAAATGAAATTGATAAAGTGGTAAATTGACAATGATGATGATAATAATAATTTCTAGTTTTCTTTCAAAGTGATGTCATTTTTGTTAGATGACGTCTATAATAGTTTGATAAATAAGATGGACCGTAGTTATCAAGAATTGAGATTTCAAGTTTCCGTATTCTTTACACAAGATAGACATCATTTGCGTATATTGCATATAACAAATTATTCTTATTGCTACAGTTGGTCACTAAACTCCGTGGATTCTAAGCAATTTCTTCGATGATCATGTAGACGTCTCGTTCCTAAAAATTTCAGAAAGAATTTAATGGGAAAAAAAAATGTCTATATGATGTAAAAAAATATATATAAATTTACTTATGACGCTAAACTATGAGTTTAATTGATGAAATCATTCTTAAGTCCGTGCTACGTTTCTTTCTGCACATCAGCCACTAATCAATTTTTGGTGCCATGTAAGTCTCATCTTTCAAGCCTCAGATCCACCTATTGTGCGCCATATTCATTCATTTCTGGATACTCTAAGTCTAATCATATGGTGTCTCCATAATGGTAGTGCAAAGCGTGCGAAAAAAACATTACTGGCATGAGCCATTGATGATTAATTGTATACGTAAAGCATATTTTGCTGAAAGGGAACATCTTTATGAAAGGAAGGATCCATCTTGTGAAAGAAATTAAAGGCTCAACAACCCTGTGTTTTTTTTAAGTACAATAATGCAATATTATTCAACTTAAGAGGATAAATGCAGTACATCAGCAGCTAAAAGAGGTTCCAATTGGTAAAAAAAATATATTAGGTAAAATATATTTCAACACATATAACGATATAACAATACAAGTCACGTTTCTGTTAATGTAAGTATATAGTATTACGTTATTATATTGAGGGAGGTTTGTAAGGGTTAAAAATGGGAAGGGCATCATGTATAGGAGTAACTTTGTTGAATCTTAGAGGATGTTAATGTAATTTGCCCTCATAATAATTATTTGGAATACTTATATGCATTAAAGGGTCATAATGCTATCTGTATTTGTGTCCATATCATATCAAGGTACTCAAATTACATTGGCAAAAAAAGGTAGATATGTAGCACACATCCTCCTATAAATTACAAAGCGAGATTGTCTTGATCACGAAGGTGAGGTATAACAAACAGATTTTAGCACCTCATATTCCATTAAGTGTGACAACAATTCTTCGTGGGGTAGGATGATCCCGATGTTCGCAGAGCCATATACCCTTGAACATAAAAGAAGAAATAAATTATTATTAACTCGGATGTTACATAATACCAAATTGAATGCAGAGCGCACATCTGCAAAGAGTAACTAAATAGTTATTCATGTCAACCAAACCAACTCCTTTTATCACAGATCCAATCATAAAATATTGTAAACCAACATCAATGATAGATATTAAACACTATCATATTAAAATTGTATTTTTCAATTTATAAAGATTAATTTTATTGAAGAAAACCCCAGTACACAACACATGAAATTTCATACTTCATTTCCTCAAAACCTACATAGCATAGATGGTTCACATTCAACTCCTATGAAAATCAGTTTTTCATCTGTTCTTACAAGTAAGAATGAATGGCATTGTCTTGTTAGTTGCACACGGTCCAGATCTATAATTTTGTCTATCCTTGTTAAATTTTACTGATAAACCCTATGGTTTTATACATTAACTTAGTCTCAAGTTCAGGCATCATGAACGGCAGCATTGCGAGATTTTAAATTTGTTCGTGAAATAATAGGTTTATCCTAATCAGAAATAGTGTATAATGTATCAATCATTATGAAATATATATATATATATATATATATATATATATATATATATCCATCACTCCCTCGGTATATGACATCACTAGTGAATTACTGGCGAGTGGAGATCAGTGTTATCAATGGCAGATGGCAGAATATAGGGAAGCTCGGTATATGGCATCACTAGTGAATTACTGGCGAGTGGAGATCAGTGTTATCAATGGCAGATGGCAGAATATAGGGAAGGCCAAAATTCCACCATATTAACACATATTGCGGCGTATGGCACCGGCATACCACACCTCCCTTCACAAATTGTCTATGGAAGTCGGCAAAAATTCATCCATTTAACAACATTGCTGGAGACAACTATTTTTAGAACACTATCGACAATGGAAGCATTGATTCAACTCCTTGAATGTGCCTGTGCATAAAATAAACATGGGTAGCAGCTGACTTTTCATGCAAGGCCATGAATCTTTTAAGAATTGCTCAGCAACAGGAGTGTTCATGGATGGATTCAACAAAATTCCAAAAGTGCAATGAAAATTAATTCGTTATCCCAGAGCTCTTTATCCCTGCACTTAAAAGGAGTCCCCCACCCCCTCCAGTCTCTACATATATGTGTGCTTGTGTGCATGTAGTAACAATATAGATATTAATAAAGATCATTTTTGATAGAGCATTGCAAAGATGAATTTTATTACCTGCCATGTCCCCATGTTAAGCTTCCCATTTGTAATCGGTACCCTAAAAAAGTAAAAATATACGTTGATGATAACATAACCATAAGTTTTCAGCATGATGAATAAAACTGAAAGATGGAAGTATTTCTCACGTGAGTGTACAACCAAACATCGATGATTTAATATGAGCTGGCATGTCATCTGGCCCTACAAAATTTCAAATCCAAATCATCTCCATTTGTCAAAGATGCAAAGTATAACCAACACCTTAGTTATGATGTTATGAGTTATAAAAAAAATACAAGCACAGACAAATATATTAGCACATAATCTTCAATTAGAACTTCAGCAGCTAAAAGGAACATGTTCAGGTGAGAGGATAAGAATGAACTATAAAGTTCATCTAATCACAGAGGCTTTCTGGTGAATATATAAAGTATAATAACGAGTCAAAAACAGAATCACATTATTGAAGCTAGATCAGCTCCATTTTATTAAAAATTAAGAAAACGATAACAAATATTGAGAACTAAAAAAAAAAAAAAAAAAAAAAGACTAAGTACTAACCCTCTAGAGTATGCTTCCATGGAGCAGATGACCCCTGCACGAGAAATTAACACACAAAAACTTGATATAAAGACGTGTTGTGACTATAGAAGAGTAATGAATGCATCAAATTGGTGATAGAAAGAAAGAAACCTCAGGAACTATCCGATTGAGGAAGGTTTCAGTATCATCGCGAACATCGGAGTCGTAATTCTCATTAATGGTAAGAGAAGCACTGGTGTGTTGCACTGTCGTTTTAATTTCACATCATAATTTCCAAATTTAAAACCTTGTTATGCGTATAGTGTATAGTATAGTATACTCACAGAAGAGATGAGCTAGGCCACACTTGAAGCCAGAGAGGTCTTGCTCAATTTCTTTCACTATCTGATTTGGACCAAATCATCCCAATATAAATGGTTAGGGTTTTGCAAAAATTATTATAAAAAAAAAAAAAAAGAGGAGGAAATGGAAATGGGACCTTGGAAGTGACGAGATGACAGCCGCGGCGGAGAGGGGGCAAGCTGACTGTTTTTTGGGCCCACTTGGGGATGGTGGACTCGGCGGCGGACATGGAGTCTTTCTTCACGGTTGGGTGGTGCTGCGCCCTTACGCCAATTGGAAACTTAGCCACACAGAACGACGTCGCTTGCATGCTTTTGGTGTTTCCCAGTGTTAACCAAAACAAACGACTAGTGGGTTATGCAACAGCCAACAGTACCAGCCCGAATGGATGGGTTTTTAAGTGATTCCAAAATTAGGCCTCTCATAAAAATATGATTTCCTTGTACAACTGAATTATTTTTTCAGGTGCACCTAGTATATTTGAGGTCTAACACAATAATAAAATTGTATGTTAATGATTTGTTGATATATTTAAGTTCAAAAATAAATTTTTTTTGTAAATGGGATGAAAAATAAATAGAGCAAAAATTATATATCAAAATTGTGTTTCAATGATTTATTTGGGGATGAAAAAATAAAACAATAAAAATATAATTTTGTTATATATCACATGATAAAATCGTAACTTTATTGCTATATTATTTTCACCTAAAGTAAATGACAGATTGCATTATATAATTAAACTATCTACCTTCAAATACAATGTCATCATCATATGCATAAAATATTATCCGTAGCTTAGTTTATAAGATATGGCAATGGCAAGTCTTCTAGAAAAAACTTAAGATAAATTTTCCATCGTTATTGCGAATGACAACTCCACAAGATGCAAAATTTGTTGCATGAACATAAAAAACATCATAATTAAGTTTAAAGAATCTTCAAATATGATTTGTTCAATTAGTAGACATACACGAGATGAAAAAGAGTCGGTAGGTATGAAAATATTGTGACTTCCTTATTCCTAACTTGTTATGTTTAGATAAAGACTTATAAAAAAAGAATTTAAAATGAATTTGAATTGCTTTAATTTATAATTTTTTTAATTATTTTACTTGGATAAATTAATTTAAATTTCTTAAACTTTAAATATAGTTTAGATAGGACAATTAATTTTTCACTATATATAAAATATAATTTTAATTTGTCTGGTTTAAAAAATGTTTTCTAAATTTTAATTTTTTTTAATTCTTAACTTTGGTCATAAAAATATTTCTTTATTTTTATCTGATTTTTCACTATAAAATATATTACCATGGCTCGCCTAAACGACATCGCAAACAGCATCGTTGTGCGGCGATTTTGGTTTACGACATCCATCAGTAACGCAAAACCGCCGGTGCCGACGAGCCCGCGACGGCGGAAACAGCGTAACCCGCGGTGGCTGTTTCAGTCAGCGAAGGCGAGAGCCTCCACTTTTTCAATCCATACATACAAAAAACTCCTTGAAGAAGAAGAAGTGAGCTTCCACTTTTTTCAAACTGTTTCCCACGATACAACATGAGCAGCCACGTGTCTCTCTCCTCCTCGCTCTTCTTCTTCCTTCCCAATAACAAAAACCCTTCCTTTTCATCATTCTCAGTAAGTATAAGTATCTTTGCTTTTGCTCTCTCACTCTCCTTCAACTTTCTGACTTCAATACGCTGTTTTTGTTGTTGCAGCCTTTTCGTTGGACCCAAACGGTGGCATTTGGGGTTCGCAAAACGCCGCGTTTTGTGGTGTTTGCTGGCCCTAAGAAGATATTATTTGGCAAAGAGTGCAGACAAGCCTTACAAGCTGGGATTGATAAACTCGCTGATGCTGTCTCTCTCACCGTTGGACCCAAAGGTATATATATATATATCACTATGGACTATGCTTAGCAATTTGATTATTAACCAAACCGTTGTTATTGTGTTTTTTAATTTGTTGCATTACTTAATTGCTATCATATTCAGTTGCATGTCTGCCTCAACAATGGCCAATATCTAGAATCTCTATCTGCATTTGATTAAGTGTGTGTTTGGGTGAACCCTTGCAAAATTGGTTTTTAATGAAATTGATTTTGAAATAAAATGGTTTATGTTTGGATGTTTTTGTCTCGAAGTAAGTTAGCAGTAAAGCTCAACATAATATTTTTTTTAATCCAACATAAAAGCTACTTGGAATCGACTTTAGACCCGAAAATCATTTTCTCAACGTGGGAACAAACACGTGAACATGTTTGAATTCATGTTGGATTATCCAAAAGTCATGTTCAAATTCCAGCTAATATGATTTTAGCTAAGTGTTCACATGCTTGGTTTCACTTTGAGAAATTACATCGGGTCCAAAATCGATTGAGTTGAAGAAACTTTAGGTAAGTTGTGCTGTATAAATTTTTTTGTATTGTTTACTGCTAACTTGCCTTTAGAATTAAAACATCATCTGAACATAAATTACTTCACCTCAAGATCAATTTCATTTGGAATTAATTTTGCAAACGCGCACCCAAATACACAAAAAATTGACTAAATGCATGTTAGCTGGTATTTTAACATGATTTTGGATGATCCAATATGAACCCAAACATGCACTGAGTGCATTTTTTGTTTTGATTTGGCTTTGGTTTGATTGTAAGCTGTTTTGTACACAACGTAAGCTAATTTGAAGAAACAGTAAAAGCCTCACAATTGCTTTGTTGAGAATCATAATAGGATCAGGATAAGGTTAGAATAGGATCAGTTTCAGATTTTTTGTCTTTATTATCAAATCAGAATCATAGGAACAATATCTCCTATACTTAATTGTATTGATTGTAATTAATCTATATAAAGAGGCACCACTGTGTAATTCAGACACATGGTTTCAGTCAAATACCTCTGTTCTATCTTTCTTAACATGCTTTAAATTATATATGAGCTGGAAATTCCTTGCTTTTGAATCTCAATATTATTATATAATCATTGGTTGATTCTGGTCCAGTGTTTGTTGACTTTTCTTGCTTATTTGTTTCATTCCTAACCATGCAGGACGAAATGTTATTCTTTCTGAATCTGGAAACCTTAAAGTGATTAATGATGGCGTTACAATTGCTCGATCCATTGAGCTTTCGGATGCAATTGAGAATGCAGGTGCCATCCTAATTCAAGAGGTTGATCATGGTTGTTAGGATTTTGCCTCGGGTTAAATGGATAAAATTTGAGACAATAGTAACCAGAGATGTATTTATGTTATTAGTTTTCCTCCTTGTAGGTTGCAAGCAAAATGAATGAGTTGGCTGGTGATGGTACTAGCACTGCAATTATTTTGGCTCGGGCCATGATTAAGTCTGGACTACTAGCAGTTACTTTTGGGGCTAATCCTATTTCTTTGAAGAAGGGGATGGAAAAGACTGTAAAGGAGCTGATCAAGTTGTTGAAGGAGAGAAGTGTTCCTGTTGAAGGAAGGGAGCATATTAAAGGTCTTTGTTCTGTTTGTTTGAATTTTGTCAAATTAAGGGGTTTTCTTGACAAGAAAATATCGAAGATATCTTCCTTCTGTTTTGCAGCTGTAGCATCGATTTCTGCTGGAAATGACGAGTATGTTGGTAACTTGATTGCTGAAGCTATGCAGAAGATTGGTTCAGATGGGGTGATCTCTATTGAGTCTTCCTCATCATCTGAAACCTCTGTGATAATTGAAGAAGGGATGAAGGTAGGGATAATGTTGAAATTGTGGGGGGTTTAGGTGTAAAGAGATTACGAGAAAAGACACTTTGAATAATAATATTTTGAGTACTGTAATGTTTACAATGTGATATTATGTTCATGTAACCTAGACCTAGAGCACTACTTATAATCCTAACTAATTAGGGAAAATAATAATGAGATAATGAAATATGGTAATCAATCCTAAGGGAAGCTAATCTTAAAGGAGAGTCTAAGTAAGATGCTCTAAAATATGAAAAGATATTTTTATATATTCTAACAGATAATATTACTCAATAACCAACATCAGTTTTTCTTGCTCATATCTGAATTGAATAATCCTTGTGTTTTGCCCTTTACAGTTGTGTTTGTCCTTTTTGTACAGTTCGATAAGGGTTACATGTCTCCTCACTTCATTACAAACCAGGAGAAGTCCATTGTAGAGTTTGACTGGGTTAAAGTTTTGGTAACTGATCAAAAGATTTCAAATGTCAAAGAAATAGTTCCTTTGCTGGAAAAGGCTATGCAGTTGAGTGCCCCACTCTTAATTATTGCAGAGGATATCACAAAGCAAGTGTTGGAGACCTTGGTGGTGAACAAAATGCAAGGATTACTAAGAGTTGCAGTTGTAAAATGTCCAGGATTTGGAGGTGCAAAGAAAGCTTTGTTACAAGATATTGCACTTATGACTGGTGAGTTCCTACAGAATTTGATAATTTTGGTTGATATTTCTGCCAACTTCCTCTTATACTTCCTATTTTTGAATTCTTTTCGTGAAGCCTATGCAATTTGTTTGAGACAAGAAACTTTTCTGTCATTGCTTTGTTTTCATTTATTAATTTGTTTTAGTTAAGCAGTTTGACTGCATTGGGCCCTAATGTGATACCACCTTGTCATTTAATATTTGCCCAGGTCTTGCTGTCAAAATTTGCAATCAACCTTGTATGATGTTTTTGGTCCTCAGTTGACTGTTAATAGAAATAATTATTCATAAAGACTTGAATTACATATGGGGGATGTTAAATTTTGGAGTTGTTTTTTGTGCATTGCATGTGACTATCTGTATGACAGTATGAGGACACTTTGAAATTCTGATTTTGTTTTCTTAAATATAACCAGGATGTATTTTTTTGTTCCCATATCTCAGAAGCAGTCTTCTGTCTAGCCTTGTTTAAGATCAGCACCCTTTTTCTGTTCTGCTTGTTTGACCTCATGTTGACATTAACACCACAGGAGCTGATTTTCTTTCTGGAGACTTGGGTCTCACACTTGATTGTGCCACATCAGACCAGCTTGGCACTGCACTGAAAGTGAGAATTACCAGTAATGACACAACTATCATTGCTGATCCTAGTTTGAAGGCTGAAATTCAAGCTAGAATTTCACAGATAAAGAAGGATCTTAGTGAAACAGATAATGCAAACTTGTCAAGAAAGCTCTCAGAGAGAATTGCAAAACTCTCTGGTGGTGTAGCTGTTATAAAGGTACCTAATTCAATAAACATGTCTGGGGCTGTCTGTATTCTGGTAGCCTTTGTTCTTTACTTTGCTAATGTTACTTTAGCATCTCTTACTCTGTTGTCCCGACTTGAGATTTTATATATTATTGGGTTTTACTGGATCATAGTGTTATTCACCGTGTATTTCTTGCTTTTAACTTGACTTGAGAAATGGATTGTTGACAGTTTCCTACTAGCCTTGTTGATATGTTATCTTGTCAAAAGTGAGATCCTACAAATTTTTTCACTAATCACTTCTATATCATTCATGTTATATTTATCATAATATATCATCTATTTGTTGCTTATCTTCTCTGCAATAATTTTTCTTCTACTTTTTAATTTCCTTTTTTCAGTGAAACCAATTATTACAATAATATCTATATCATTCATTTAACTAATGACTCAAAATGGCCCATTGATTGTCTAATAACTCAAATCAGAATTGTGGTCGTTCTATTTTTATCCCTATCAATTGTTGTAGGGTTCTGAATTCTATGAGATCTGAATTCTATGAGATTGAGTCTTGCAAAAAATGAAAGATATAAATCTAGATTCTAGATCTCACACCACGTCAGTTCCCGCATAACATTCTTGTTTGAGGTTGAGCCTTGACACACCAGTAAGGTTGGTGCCTTGTGACTTGGAACACGTTTAATTGTGGAAACAAACTCTTTGTTTGTGGTGGGAGCCTCATGCAGTGGGTTGCCCTTTTATTCATAATATTTGTGAGGATTTCAAAAAAAAAAAAACATTAGTAAAAATAGATTTTGAATTGATTTCTTTATTTTATTAGTTATAGGGCTTTGTTCACCATTAATGTTGGAAAGTCTCACATCACCTACCTCAAGATATATCTATTGGGCAACTTCACTTAATGTCAATTGGTTTAAGATGAACTCTAACATGGTATTAATTCAATTAGTAGTTTGCAGTTCATGTACCTAGTGGGCAATTTCAGTCAATGCCAATTGGTTCTTGTTACAACATAGATTTGGGTCTAACTCAACTCACAAAATCGGCTTGTAAGGTGATAATTGTTCCCCACTTATATACTCTATTTCGGCACTATCTCTAGCCAAACTGGGACTTCAACATGCTTCTCTCCTTCCCACGGCTACCCGCCACAATGTGGGACTTCATCACACCCCTTTTTGCTCACAACTACCTAGGGGTGAGTACAATTAAGGTGGCTTTCCAACACTCCCCCTCACACTCAAGGCTATACGTCCAATGCATTTAGGATAGACTCTGATACCATATTAGCAAACGAACTTGAATAGTTAGTTGCATAAGGGTCCCTATTTTTGTTGGATGCAAAATCACCCTTGTTTGTCCAACTCACAATATCAACTTTTGTGTCCTCAAAGAC
>CM023953.1:7721965-7777084 GCA_013407115.1 Glycine latifolia
GTCTTTGAGGACACAAAAGTTGATATTGTGAGTTGGACAAACAAGGGCGATTTTGCATCCAACAAAAATGAGGACCTTGATGCAACTGACTATTTGAGTTTGTTTGCTAATATGATATCAGAGCCTATCCTAGATGTATTGGTGGGTCCTTGTGTTTATCATGCTCTATGTGGGTAGCGTGAGTGTTGGAAAGCCACCATAATTGTGTTCACCCCTAGGTAGCTGTGTGTTTGAAGTCCCACATTGTGGTGGATAGCCTTGGGCAAAAGAGGGGCACGTTGAAGTCCCCACATTGGCTAGAGATAAAGTATACAAGTGGGGAACAATCCTCACCTTACAAGCCGGTTTTGTAGGGTTGAGTTAGGCCAACATTTTAACAGTTTTAAATGAAAACTAACAATTAGCATGGATCCTATAAAAGAAGTGAAGTATCTACTACATGATCCTTGTATAGATTAAGCATGAGACCTAGTAGGCCATTGTGTTAATTGCACAGATCTTGACTTTCATTTGTTTTCCATGTTCACAATTTTTTATTGCAATTCGTTTACAGATAGAAACAACTCTCTTAAATTGTGTCCACGATATGTTACATTATTTTCATTCTCATGTGTTTATTACACAATGCAATAACCAATTGTGTAGGTAGGTGCACATACTGAGCTAGAACTCGAAGATAGGAAACTTAGAATTGAGGATGCAAAGAATGCAACATTTGCTGCCATAAGCGAGGGAATTGTTCCTGGAGGGGGTGCCACATATGTCCATCTATTGGACTTGATACCAACAATAAGGAACTCCATGGAAGATCTAGATGAGAAAATTGGTGCTGATATTATTGCAAAGGTGTGGTACATTTTTTACTATACTAGTTCTCTTTCTTATCTTCATATATTTCTTCTCCTATTGATTTTACTTTGTAGTGAATGTTCTAAGATTATTTTCATGTAAAATGTTTCTTTCCATGAAAAAATTTAAATTAGTAGAGTGTTGATTTATGAGATTTGCATCTTTTGAAATCCAGGAGATTTGCGAGTTTTCTTTTTTAAATTCTTGTTTGGATTGTAATAGAAAGAAAACCTTTTACTTCATGAAGTATACCTCATTATTTTGGGTGGAACATTCACTTACTACCCGTATCACCTAGTCAAGCACTTAAAAAAAGGTTAAGATTCCATATGAAGTATGAACTTGTCTGGACTCTGGAGTGCTTTTAACATATGTAAGCGGTTGCACATGAATCATTGCAGGCACTTCTTGAACCTGCAAAATCAATTGCAACTAATGCGGGAGTTGATGGAGACATTGTTGTCCAGAAGACTAGAACACATGATTGGAAAACTGGATATAATGCAATGACAGGCACATATGAAGATCTTCTGAATGCTGGAGTAGCGGATCCTAGTCGTGTTGCAAGATGTGCTCTTCAAAGTGCAGTTTCTGTTGCTGGTGTCATTCTAACTACTCAAGCTATATTGGTGGATAAAATAAAGAAACCGAAGCCACCTGTACCCTTGGTCCCTGGCATAACTCCCTAAGAGAAAACAGTTGGTACAATTTTGAAAATAGAGTTTAGTCTTTTCCAGTGTGCATGCCATTGGTTTAGTCAAAGCATGTGAATGTCCCTTGGGTTGGTTAATGCTCCAGCAGCAATAAGAATGGGAAAGTCAGAGTTTGTTGCTTCTTACTCAAGTTATGACTTGATGAAACCCATGTGTCATGAAGCAATAGGAACAATTAGACAATTGATGAAGTTCAAAGTGCATTCCGCTGGGAATTTTGATTAGTGTTAGGTTTGTTTCTTCGTTTAACCGATTAATTTTGTTGACACCAATGTTATTTTTTTTTAATTCAAGTTTTTGACACCAATATTTTTTTTTAATTCAAGTTGTTGACTCCATAATTGGTAATATAGATTAATAGTTTTGTTCCATAAAACCGGTAATACGATATTATGAGGAGATTGTTGATAATAAACTCTAATTTGGCTGCTTTTAGTTTGTTGTGTCATGGGATGATTATAACCTATATGCTTCACAAAAATAAGATAGTATAAATGTTGTCTTGTGGTTGAACAGGATCTATAAGTATTATAAATTTTTTAATCTTATTTTTTATTCTCACATATAAAAATAATAATTAAACCTAAGTGGTTAATTTATGGAAGACAAGTACTTAATATACACCATCTAATTTTCAATTTTAGTTTTGTGGTACAAAATTTCTTTGTGCAAGTTTTATTATGTGTGACTAAAGAAGGTTTGGTGTATTAGCCAATGATATTTTTTAATTTAATTCGATGGGTAGGTACACCCGCTAATAGATTGGATGTTGAAGGCTTACGTGCTACTTGGACTCGCGGTTTTGTTGTTTAGTTACTATGTTATATACTACGGGAATGTCAACTATCAAATCAAGTTTCAAACTTAGTCATAATACCGGAAAGAATAGGCTTTTTCAAGTTTTTTCTTTTGGGTATGTGTTTGTGGTTTTGCTTGTTAGTAGTTGACAGGTCTCTTTCTTGTCCTTTTGATAGATACTTTGTAAATAAAGTAGAAAATGATTCAGTTCCTTGACTATAATCCAGTTGACTTTAATACATACCAACTATATATTTAATGACTTTTACTATACACAATTAAAGTATAATTACAACTATGTGGAGTTAATTGCTTTCATGAACTAAGACCATATATGTTGCAAAGAATTACCAGTAACCATTGCTTTTCTTTTTATACAGACACGTGCTTTTACTTTTCTCCAAACCTAACTTATTTTTCAATCCTCTCTATTTAACCAATTTTCCTCCAAACATAGACTATGCACAGTTCAACAGTATGTTTTACTGGAAAACAGTACAAACCTAACTTATTTTTCAATC
Organism: Glycine latifolia; assembly: GCA_013407115.1. NCBI lineage: Eukaryota > Viridiplantae > Streptophyta > Magnoliopsida > Fabales > Fabaceae > Glycine > Glycine latifolia. Next base: position 7,724,847 of record CM023953.1, read on the forward strand.
CTCTTCATTTAACCGATTGTCCACCAAACAATCTAGACTATGCACAGTTCAGCAGCGCTTTTTACTGGAAAACAATAACGGAAGTCATTGCTACTTGGCTGAGATTGTAAACCATTTTTCTTGTTGTGACTGGTCTTATTTTTTTACGGGAAAATAGGTTATTTATTTATAGGTTATGTAACGACAAATTTAAAATTATTTTATACTCTTATTTAATTACAAACTATTATATACAACAAGTTTTTTTATTTTTTATTCTTGTGATAATTAACTTAAAATTCATATTAACGGTGATTTCTAATTAATTTATGCGATAAAAGTTTTTTACACTAATAATCCATAATCATTAAATTCTTTTTTAATTAGAACACTTTGTTTTAACCAAACTATTTTAACCCTCCAGTTTACTATGAAAAAATGGATCTTGGCTAATTCAGAATTCAGTCAAAAAAGAAATAAAGTATGACAAAAAAATAGTTTTGTCAATAATCAAATTCAAATAGTACCTGAACGATTCAATCTCAACTTCAATATATTAATTACTTGTGTCTAATCATTTACTTAACAAAACTATTTTGTCGCTACTCATGAGGTTCATACTTGTATTTTCTTGATCTTAGAAGAGTAGCAATCTATGTATGACAAATGAGTCTTATTTCAACTTTCTACAACTACCCCTACTCCTTTTTAGATCGACCCTAAGCATGGCTGGAGAGTGTGTAACACCCCACAACTTTTTGTCCAGTGTTTAACAAAAGTAAAAATATAATATTATTCCTATTTTATGACTTTTCATTATCTCATACTTTTTTTTCTTTTTCCATATGCGCCTCTTTCTCTAAACCTCTCTCTCCAAACAAGATACAACACAAAATTACTTGTACTGTGTATTGACCATCAAACAACTTATGATACAAAAGTTATCCTATAACTCAGCTATTTGTCAAGTGTTGTTCAGTCTCTCTTTTTTTTTAGCAAATAAAACGCACCTTATGAACGTTTTTTGGGCACAAATATATTATGATTTAGGTATACAATATATTAGGCTTCAAATTTTCAAACAAAGTATACATAAAGAAGAGATAGGAAAAAAAGAGAAGGAAATGGGTAATAGATAAGTAATTTTGTTGGAGATGAAGAAGAAAATAAAAGAGAATATATGATTTTTTTATAGAGAAGAGAATATATGAATTAAAAAATTATATTTTATGAGTTTAAATTTAATGTACCGTTAATTAGTATAAAAAAATGTTTTCAACCAATAAAAAATATTGTTAATAGGAATTTTAAAATAATTATTATAAAATAAATAAACTTATTATATATATAAGAATTTGTTATTGAGCAATAGAGTAATAGTCCTTATGATTACACAAACTATTTACTCATTTTCTTATTAATAATTATAAAATTTAATTATAATTTTAGTCTCTCTTTAATAATTTAGTATACATTTATTTATTTTATTTTATATTTTTAATTAATTAAATTATTTCTTGATAGTACCATAAATAAATATATTTTATCTAATAAAAGAAATAAAAAATATGTTAAATTGAGAATTTAATCAAAATAATAAATTTTCTAAAATAAGTAGACTAAAATCACGAAAATAATAGAAAAAATTGTGGATTAAGGACAAAATCATAATTTAACCTAATTTTCTAATAAAACAGAATTAAAGAGAATAAAATTCTAACAGTCATATCACGAAGTTAACTAATCATCTAATCCAGTTTTATAATCAAACCAAAATCGGCATTGAAGAACTCATGTTGTGCATTCTTTACAAGACCAATTAAGCTTTGAAACCTCATGTGTGGTAGAGTTCTTTCCCTTATTTCAGTTATTTGATGTCATGCTATTGTAAAAGGTTTATCAAAGGAAACCAAAATGTGGCAATGACATAAGACTAATACAACGTAAACAAGGTTGAAATATAGGAGTCATGGGTCATGGGTACCAGAGAGTAGAGTGTTCTGGTATGCATTACATCGATACCACTATCAGTTTTGTGTTCTGATACCACTCTAATGGGTAAATCGTACCCTCAAATAAACTCTATTGGGTTATTGTCAAACCCTCAAATTGATCTGCGAAATAATCAAATAAAGGAGAAGGATAGAGATAAACACACAGACAATTTGTTTAACGTGGGAAAACCTCCTTCAGTCATGGAGTAAAAACCCACGAGACACTAGTCCAGAATCAAACTTTCACTATATAAATAATGGGTTACAAATAATCAAATACACCAAGGTGGTGGTTCTCTCAACCTCTCCAACAATGGTGAACCAAACGGGCTCTAGACCTTATACCGCCGCAACACCTGCGGGACACGCTGTGCCTAGGCTTGCCAGGAAGACTTTCGATACAGGATGTCGAACTCGTCTGGAATATATTCAAATACAAAGCACAAGGCTTGCTCAAATATGCTCTCAAGAATGTCACTTGAGGAACGAAAGCTCTTTCTCAGAAGCTTTCGGACTCTCAAAGTCTCTCAACACAATGAAGAGTACCTCCACCTCATTCATTAATGACTTATATGAGAGAGGAAGGTGATTCTACGTTGATCCACTCAAGTATCTGACTTCTTGAGCCTTACACCCAAGAGCCACCCAATCAGGATGTAACTCCTTTAGGCTTGTGGAGTTTCAATGCCTCAAGACTTGAGCCAACATTTAAGATTAAACGGTTCCCAACATAGAGACCCCATAAAATCTAGTCTCACAAGGAAAACACGAAGGATTATGTTGGAAGCAGTTATTCTGCTAATTTATTTTTTGATTATGTCAAGTCCTGATCACTTTATACTTTGGGAAATTTTGATTTGCCAATTAGAAAAAAAATTCAAACAAAACATATGCAGGGTTCACATTAGATTGTTAGAGACACCATCGTGATAACAAAGACCAAACCATTACCGTTTAGCACATGTATGGATCAATTTAATAAGTTTTACTGATAGGGACAAAATTAAGAATGTACCACACACATGTAGGACCAAAATATGTTTTAAACCAAATTACTTTATACCATTCAATTGTCGCCCTAAATTTTTATTTATTTATAAATATAGTCAAATACAATAAATTAGACAGGAGTGATGTTAATATAGTTTCTAATATATTTTTTGACCCACTTTTTATCATTAATTATTTTCATTTAAAATTATCAAATTATAATTAAGTAGAAATTTATTAAATAAGGAGTAATACTCACACAAAATTGTCACTTTTAATATTATGATTCTTAATAAATCTTAGTAATTAATAAAAAAGATATATTTAAACGAGTGTCTTGCTAATATTTATCTAAAATATAAAGTTAAATAATCCCTAAGGATTGTATCAAACAAAATATGATGCATATATGATTAGAGTAAGAGAAATTAGATTTCTCTATAAATACTTTTTAAATTTGTAGACTTTTCCTATCTAGGACAATGACACTTTGCCCTTATCCTAATTTTCTAATAAAAAAACGTAAGCAAGTGAGTTGTTATTTTTGCTAGTGAAATTGTTATTAAGTGAAAAGACATGCATGACGAATTATAACTCCTAATTATTTTGATTAGATATAAATAAATAAAAATGATAAAAGTTGTGTCTGATATGCTATCAGATCATAATTTTTCTTTGTGCGTTTGATGTTTTCAAACAATGCATTCATAAGATGATATGATATAACATTTAAGAAGTGTATTTAAGACATTCATTTAATACTCTATATATCAAATTCTTTCATGCATAAAACATTCTTATAGGATCGGTCAAAATCCTATGAAAAATAAAAAGAAATCCACAATCTGGAAGACGTTGATTTTCATCAAAAGGCACACCATGTTGTTACCGACCTGCAATGATGAAAGAAGTGACTTCCTTGCTAAAGTACATGACACACTATCCTATCAACATAAACTTTGCATGAAGAAGGAACGTACATTTAATGTAAGCATTAAATGCTTCAATGGACTCAAGACCTCAAACAAAGAAACAATACATGAATCATCTACATGAATCATTCTTTCATTTTTTCTTGTAAAGCTTTCTGTAAATTCTTGTAAAGATACAAAACTCTTAAAACATCTTGTATACCTTGAGAAAAAAGACCAAAAGTGTTAAGTGATATATTCGTCTGTTAGACAATCATACTTTAGTTAGTGAATAATCTTCCAACAAATCATATTAATTGTTTAGAACTAGTAGTGACTTGGTAGAACAAAGAGTAATGAATTTAAGTCAAGCTTGAGGTAGAACTTGTAAGTGTAAGAATCAGAAATGATAGTAAACAATACTTGTAACTTTGATAAATTAGTGAAAATTTGATGGTTGCCAAGAACTTGACGTAGTCTTATGGTTGAGACGAATCAATATAAATTATTTGTTTGCTTTCTTGTTTAACTGACAAAATAATTTTGAATTTGTTTTTAGATCTTTCAAAGAAAATTATTTTTCTCATCAAATGATCTTTTATATTCATAAGAGGATAAATATGTTTTACAATCTTAAAAAAAGTTTTAAATTTTTTAAAATACAATTTAACTCCCCTTTCTTTATTTAGTTCTACAATTATACAAGTTTAATTATTGAAGTTACTTAAAGTTTTTATTTCAAATGAATGATCTTTGTATGTGGAGAAATGTTATTAAGATATTTTTTAATACACCCTTTTAATATATTTTCTATTATTAATTGAAATTTATCTAAAAATATAATTTTTTTTATGTTTCACTTGTAATTTTATAGTTTTTATAATAAAATTTTGTCAATAATATAGAAATGTGCTGTTGGGCTAATAAGATCTAACTCAATTGATAAAATTGTATAAATTATTGTAAATTTTAAACATTATTTTTGATTTCTATGATTAAAAAAATTATTTAATCAGTATAGCTTATATTGATGAGAGAGTTAGATGAGAATCAATTTATATAGATATAAATAATTTACACTTATTCTTAAACTTTTTCTTTTAATTTACACATACGTCTATAAGTAAAAAAATGACGTATGTATGACCCAAGAATAAAATTTTAAGAACTGAAGCCATAAAGGATTAAACATTTAAACCATTAAATTAGCCAGTCTCACTGTAGGACTAGGACATTGGAAGAAATGGGAATTACTGACTAAACACACTAAATACTTGACGTACATACCCCATTTCACACAGAGAAAACATAATTTTTGATTATATAAGAAATGAAATGACACATATGTTTCTTTTTTGGTATAAGAATGAAATGATATTGGCTTGATGTGCAAGCCAAGTATGCTAATTAATGGCAGAAATAAATGCTTCAAAGATACAGCACTTCGCTTTAAAGTATCAAATATTTCCGATCACACTAATCAAAATCGTCCCAGTAGGCACTACCCTATGATTCATATTATATATCTGTATTAAAAATACACATTATGTGACCCTACATCATTATTGTTCTACAGATAGTTCCACCCACTATACCTTACAATTTATTGTATGTGCCGGGATAGCAATGGCTTGGCAGAAGCATAATGAAACAAATAACACTACTTGTTGATATATCAAGCGATAATAATTTTAATTTTTAATAAAGTAATTCAAGATTTAAATCCTGATTTCAGATATAAAATAAATTATATTAAAAGAAGAATATATGCACATTAAGAATATTCGATAAAGATTAGTTATTATTTTTTATGATAAATATTTTATATCAATACAATAATAAGAAAAAAAAAAGATTAATTTATGCATTCTTATTAATTTTTTTTTAGTACAACAGTTACATGACCCACCAATAATCTACATATACCTCGTACAGTGGATGTCACTGGATGCAATGGCGTGGTTATTACTCTCTTTTTAACCATCATAGCATTGTTGATATTGAGTGATATATTTATGATGTCTATGCAACATAATTATGGAGCCTATAAACAATAGAGTTTCTGTTTAATCCTATAAATACCATTAATTATTATTATTATTATACGAATATTTTAATGATATTTTTATCATGAAAATAAAGTGAGACTATCCATATAATATTTGAGGGTTTTAAAATATAAGATTCAGTTTAATAAATATTATATATTCTCATGAAAACTAAAAATATTTGGAAGACTAAAGTAAAGATGTTTATGGACGCAGTGGTGGAACCAGAAATTTTATTGAGAGGGGACGAATATAATTAATAAATAAAAATACTCCGAAGACAACACAAATCTAATATACAAAAAGAGATAAACTACAAATCATAGACAGAAAAATTGCAAACATAGTGGGTTGATGAACAAGCTGACAAAGTTTAGTGAGTCTTACTAAAATAATTCACAATTTAAAATCAAACTCAAAATAATAATATAGATATAAGAGATAAAGAAGACACAATCAGTTTTAGCGTAGAAAACTCAATTGGATAAAAAATCATGACCTCAAAATTGGATAATCAATCCAATGGACAACTCCACTACGATAATAAATAAGTACCTTTCAATCCTGAAAGAGAGTTAAGAATCAGACTTGTTAAACGCTTCTATATGATCTCATAACAATTCTCTCAATGATGCAAACATAAACTCTCTAAAGCTTTAATATTATTTGGAATGAAATGCATATTATAAACACAAAAATATGTTTCTATTTATACTAATTTAAGCAATCCTAAAAATATTCTATCATATTATGCAATGCAATCTTAAAGATATTTTATATTATGCAATACAATCTTAAAAATATTTTATCCTATTTTTGAATACAATATTAAAAAATATTCTATTCTATTTTTGAATGCAATCTTAAAAAATATTTTATCTTATTATGTAATATAATCTTAAATATTTCTATTATATTATGTAATGCAATCTCAAAAATATTTTATCTTACTTTTAATGTAATATTAAAAAATATTATATTCTATTATATTATGCAATGTAACCTTTTTTTACTATCAAATTATTTTTTTAATTTTTAATATATATAAAATAAAATTTATATTAATAAAATTTTAGGGGGGATAGTGACCCACCCTAGCCCCCTATCTCCGCCTCTTTATGGACAACAAATGGATTAGAACTTTAGAAGTACTCGATAAAAAGTAAAAAAATATTATGATGTGGGAGATCTAGATGAATCTAGCTCTATGTGGTTGAGTAATTTCAGGAAAAATATATATGGAAATAAGTGTATAAATAAGTATTTTACTATTCCCATCTACCTCAAATTTGCATATATAGTTTAATGCATATATTTAAAAATAAATAAATATATATATATATATTAAAAAGGGAGTTTAACACAAGTTGATTAAGTAAAATATATTATAAATTTTTGTTACTTGTTTTTTATTATTAAGGATGAAAAAATACAAGTTTACAAGCTTCACATTTCTCATTGAAAACCCTTAATTCAATTATTGAATTGGTTGTCTTATATTATCTATTATGAGTTTAATTTATATATGTTAGTATAAAATATTTGAGTTTAATTTTTATACACGGTTAATATAAATTTTTGAATTAGTATATAGAAAAAATATTTTGACAAAATTTTAGGAGTGTTAATATAATTTATTTTTTAATTTTTTTATACTATCTACTAATTAAAAATTGCTTTACACATGACTTTTTAGATCATTACAAAAGTTAATAACATAATTGTACACAATAAATGATGATTGAATGATATTGTAAATTTCATTGAAAATGATAAATTTATATGAATCTCCTTTCTTATTTAATAAATTCTATTAACAAGTTTGTAATTTTTAATAAATTTTTATCTAGTATGAAAAAAGTATGTAAACAAAAAATTACTAGAAAACATTTGTATGTTTCTAACATTCCTCAATTAATTAACATGGCATACTTAACGAGAGTTTAAATGCAAAACCAAAAAAAGAAAATCAAATCAATCAGTAACACCTTAAAAAGATTCTCCAAAAAAATAATAAAATACCTTAAAAAAGAAAATATAATCACATATGCAATGTTCTTTAACTCTTCAAAATTAATGTTCCAACTCCCTCAATTTCTACACCAGACTAAAAGATCTCAGTTATATACAGCTTAGTAACAACTGATAAAAAGCTTCGTAACAATAGTTGGAAGAGGAATATTAGTACTATTTTCTTTTACACATTTTTTAAATTAATTAAAAATTATCAATTTTAATAGATTTTACTTTTTATTTATTTAATATAAATAAAAAAGTCATTTAATATTTAATATAACTAAAAAAATATTACATAAAAAATAAAACTTACCAAAAATAATAAATTTTAATAAATTTTAATCAATAAAAAATTAAAAAGAGGGTTTTAGATAGTGCTGCTATGATTAGATTCAGTAATCACTATTTTTATTATCTAATGTGTATGTGTATGTGTATTTGACGAGTCTACGGACAGAGAGAGGACGCGGAGACGCACGTCGTGAAGAAGTGAAAGCGAAGAAATAGGCGTCAGAACTTCACTGAAAGAGAAAAAAAGAAAAACGGCGGATCTGTCTTTTTAGTATATTTTAATAAAAATAAAAATATATTTATAATTAGAAAGAAAGGTAAACACTAACAGTAATATCTGCGCTGAAAGTGCAGCTCAGCTCCCACACTTGCAATCTTACATTGGAGAATTCATATTCAATTCCCACGAACCACCCATTCTCAGCTCAGATCTGACACACTCCGATTCCTTCAACGCTTCTCTCTCTCTCTCTGCTGCGACTGTGAGCTTCTCTTCTCTCTCTCTCTCTTGCTTTGAATTTGGTTCTGTGGAAATAATTGCTGTTGCTTTTCGTTGTGCTGTTTTGCTCGCAATGTCGGATTTGGTGATATTTTGTTATTTATTTTAGTTACATTTGCTGCTTTTGGTTATTCTGCTACTGAGCTCATCACCGCTAAAAATGGAATTAGGTTTTAGGTCTCTCTTATAACTTAAACTGCAAAATTCGTGCTTACAACTCGCCAATTCACTTGACCAAGGCATCGTGTGTGCTCATAAATTGATTATGTTGATTGTGAGCTCATTCTTTCGTTGTTTAATTTATATAATCACATATGTTGTGGAAGTTGGAACAGAGCTCATAATGTAGTTTTTTTTTTTTTTTTAAGATTTTAGGTTTACAGTATAGAATATTTGTTAGAGGCTCTTTTTTGGTAATCAAATTGGACTTGGAGTGACTTTTACTTGAATATGAAAATTGAAATATAATGGAATTATGATTGTAGAGTTTGAGAAGCTTAGGAGATTAGTTGGTGGTTAATTTATGCATGAGCTTGATTTTTTTAAAACTTGATACGCAGACGGCTTATTAGTTCATGGCAAAGTCAAGGCAGAAGTTATCAAACCAGGATTCTTCGTTGTCGCCTACTGCTGCAAGATCAAGGGAGTGGGATGGACCATCTAGATGGACTGATTACCTTGGGCCGGAAATGGCTTCTCCGTTGTCGTCTAGTAGCTCCAGGAATATATATCATGATGGGCAGTCTCAGGGCATGACGCCGGCCCAATCGCACAAGGGTATCAACATACAGTGGGTTGTCCAACTCACTGAGGTTGCCGAAGGTCTTATGGCTAAGATGTATAGGTTAAACCAACTTTTGGATTATCCAGATCCCATCAACCATGTATTTTCAGAAGGGTTTTGGAAAGCTGGTGTGTTCCCCAACCATCCCAGAATCTGCGTGTTGCTCTCTAAGAAATTTCCGGAACACTTCAGCAAATTGCAACTTGAACGTGTAAGAAGTGAAAAGTGATGTCTGATATGCTTTACATTTTGAATGTTGTTTATGGCCTCCACAAATTTCATCATTTGGCAAGAAAATGGATGCAGATAGATAAGATTGCTTGGGATTCATTGCAAGATCATGCAGAGCTTCATTTACAGAGCCTGGAACCGTGGGTGCAGGTACTTTTTTGGTTAATTTTTTTACTGGTTTTTCCGTGTGTTTCCCATTCATAACCCTTAAGCAATTGACCAAAGGTTTTCACATTCCAGTTGCATGCCCTCTCATTAGACAAAATCTTATACATCCCTTCACCCAACAACTTAAGCTTTTAGGTTAGTTGATTCATGCACCTCACCTTACTTGACTTGCTGGATTAGTTTGAGCTATTAAGACTTGCCAAATTCTACTTGTCAATATCTTTGTTTAATCAACTTATCTGCATGACCCATGAGTAAATAAGAATCTGAAAATTTGTAATTTGCAATTCATTTCTAGATTTTTTTTTCCTTTAGGAGGAAAGGTTGAAAAGAGTGAAAGAGAAGGCTGAAGCTTGTACTAAAGTCTAAACATGTAGTTTACACTTTACATTTTAAACACATATAACACAAGGTACTGTCGCACACACAAACAATTAGCATGGAGACCAAGGGGAATAGTTTTACTCAATTGAAGAGGACACCAAAAAACTTTAAATAAACTACTCATAGATACACCAAAAAACCAGTTACAACTTATCCAAATCATTTTTCCCCCAGTGATAGTTGCTTTATTTATAACAAGATAAAAGGACAAAAAACTACTGCTAAGTGCTAACATCTATCCACGTTCTTCATTTGAAGATTGTGCTGTAATCCTATTGTTCTTGTTTCATGTAGCAATCCACCCCTATACTTTAGCTATTATACGTTGGGTTTGGAATGCACTCTTTGTTTCCTTCATACTATGGTTAATTCTGCTGTTGATGATGGCAGCTACATATTGTTATTAATAAACCAAAATCTTCACCCTATTTCAAAGTTCAAGCTTCTCTCTTGACTAGATTTATAGATAAATTCATTTATTAACGTGGACACTCATTATTTCTTCATGAATAATTCTTTCTGTGGTTCTGGCCCATGGTGGTTTCATGGGAGCTGCCATTGCCAATATGGAGTGAGATTTGACAACCTTGCTGCATTCTGAGTGTTATTGTTTCTTTGTGTTGTACTTTATGATAGGATAACTGTTCCTTCCCCTGTTGTAGTTCTCCCTTTCTTCTCTCTAATTTTGCTTTCTTAATCCAAAAGAAAGTATGAATAGTTGTCATACATAACACTGAACTTGGTCCTTCTATTTATACTATTAATCTAGGTTAAGGTATTAGTGTAGTGCAATATGTACAAACCTAGCTTAATAACAATCAAAACTAACTATTACCATATAAATAATATTTTTTAACTTAGAATACCTCGGTATTCTGACTGTTCAGGTTTCAAGTTACACAAACAAAGATTTGTAACTTTGGTGTTTTATGCATTAAGACATTTTACTTTGTTATCGATGAAGATAACATCAAAAGTTAATTGGGAAAAGGTACATTTCACCTTTATGCTTTGCATTTTTTATTATATTTGATAGTTCAATGGTTTATGTCCTCTCACATTTCCCCTTTATATACACATCATCAGTAAAATATAAGTTATATAAAATGGAGCTGTTTCTGCATTCTCCTGCTATCATTGACCTTAATGAGATCGATTATGGGTTTCATTCATAATTTATGCTTTTGATCAATAAATATCTTTATTGGTGTCATTTATGTCAATTAGAACTTGCTTATTTATTTCATAACTTTTAGATTTTCAATTCATGTTACCTGAACTCCTCGTACAGTAATGATTCATTTGTGTGTGCAGCTACTTCTTGACTTGATGGTGTTTCGTGAACAAGCTCTGCGACTTATATTGGATCTAAGCAGTACAGTAATTACCTTGTTGGTGAGTCTGAATATTGTTACAAGGATCTAGCCCTTTCTTCATTTGAGTCTTGACTCTTTAGTCCAGAAGCTTTCATCATTGACGAACAACTGTGCTAGTAAGACAAAAAAAGTGGGAAGTTTCATCAAATTTTCCTAAAACATTTTTCAACTCTTAAGAAAGCTTCTGAAATTCACATCTCATGCATCAAATATAGAATAGGAAACGGGGCATAGTGAGTTAGTCTTTGTCCCTTTTTAGCTCATTTATCTGAAATCATCACTCCAGTGAAATGGTTTAAATTTTTTAATAGATGTCCTAACAATGGAAATAAACTAATAAGTAATTAGTTAATAATTTTTGCATATCTCAAATAACTTGGCAGTGTTTTGCAGCCCCATCAGAATTCTCTTATACTACATGCATTTATGGATCTATTCTGTTCCTTTGTGCGGGTTAACCTTTTCTCTGAAAAGGCAAGTTAATTTTCCTTCTATTTTTCTTGACCTTTTTTTTTTTACTTATGAAAAGCTTTGATGTTTTTGAAATAAATTTTCTGGTCAACTATATATGAATGTAATTATTTCTAAACCAATGTTCTCATAACAGATGCCAAGGAAAATGTTGCTACAGACCTATAACTTTCTACATGCAATGTCAAGAAATGAGCGGGATTGTGACTTTTATCATCGGTAGGATATTTTGATAAGTTTTCTTGAATTATTGTCTATTTCTTGTAAACAATAATTGATAGGTATGCATCTGTACATACACATACGGACATAGCATGTTGTATAATCCAGCTTTTAAGAAAAAGGATTCTTTTAGTCCAAAAAACTTTCCATTAAGAGAGTTGCATAAAAAAATGTCTCAAACAAATGCTGAGGACCATTTTGCATATGTAATTATGCATAATTGGCTTGTGTTAGTGGTGATGGGACGGATGGATTGGAGATTCTAGTAAACTTTGGGCTTATTGATGATAGACCATTCGATCGTTCCGGATGCAAATTTCAAGACTCCATGGATAATTGTTTGAAAACTTCAAATAGAAAATGGTTAAGATTAAGATGATAATGAATGATGCCATGAACTGTAACAGAGCGATAAGTTGGAGGAGGATTCGCCACAAAGGAAAGCTTCCTTGAAAAAAATCAATTTGGGTTCAGTCAAGAACCAAGAAGAGGCTAAGCTCTCAATTCAAGCAAATGCTTAATTTCATTAATCAAAAGTTGTCCAAAAATAGCAATATCTGAGTACTTATAGAGCTAAATCTTTAATAATCACCTAAAAATGTACAGTTTAGGCCTATTTTTGGTAACATTCAAGCCCATTACAAAAATAAACTAAATTATGAAAATTCTTGCAGACATGCTAAGCGGGCCATGCACGCTAAGCCCAAAAAACTCTCGGCCAAGTAATTGCACTAAGCGCGACATGCGCGCTAAACGGGCCAAGGCGTTACGCTAAGCGAGCCACGCACGCTAAGCCTAAAAAACTCTCTGTCAAGGAATTGCGCTAAGCGAGCCATGCGCACTGAGCCTAAAAAACTCTTTGCCAAGGAATTGCGCTAAGCGCGACATGCGCACTAAGCGGACCAAGGCGTTGCGCTAAGCGAGACATTTGCGCTAAGCGAGCTCTCCAACAATCTTTAAGGGACTCCAATTCAGCTCCTTACGTCTTCCTCTGTCGTTGTCCTTGATAAATAGTCCAACCATGATTTTCTTGGTCATCTCTTCTTGTAGAAGCTTGGCTTTAGACCTTGTCATTGGATCCTTCAGTTCATGGAGTGCTTCTAGGTCTTCATGATCTTTGGATAGCCCTCTATCACTTATACTCCCTGTACTGGTCACATTGTGATGTGTTGCGGGGCTTTTAAACTCGAGCAAAAGAACATAGAAAAACTGCAAGGCATATGAAGAAACTTAGATGTTTGAAAATCTCCAAGAACTAGTTAGCTATAAATAAACATATATGTGGGGATTTGTTTCTCTTGGTCAGAACTAGTTTGAAGTGCATGACCCTCACTTCCTCTTTTCTTCCAATTTGGGGGCTCCCCATGGGTCTTCCAACAAGTTCTGCTTGTATGCCATGGGTATTTGCAATGTTCACACCATGGTCTATCAGATCATATCTCCTGCTGTCTTCCCCTCCTTGGTTTGTAGTATTGAGAGCAGAACCTTCCACTTCTAAAACAGGGGCTGACTTCCTAATTTTTCTACTCTAGGTTAATCATATAGCCCAATCCAAAATACAACTCCTATCTATAATCAGGCCATTGTACAATACAAAAAATCACGAACTAGTCAAAATTGAAGGATTAGACTTAGGGATGGAATTGACGAAGAATAATAAAAAATGGATTTTACTCTAGCTTTGATATGAAATTCTTTTAATTTGGTTTTTCCCTAACCATTGTCACCTTTATTTTTTAGCAGATAAATGTTCCTTGTTTTAGTTCTTATATGTTTCTTACTCTACTTTACAGTTTGGTTCAGTTCATTGACTCTTATGATCCACCACTGAAAGGCTTACAGGAAGACCTAAATTTTGTGAGCCCTCGTATTGGAGAGGTTAATCTCATCCTTTCCTGTATCAATATTATATAAATAATTGCCAAGTACATATGGTAAAGAAGACGAGTATGTTTTCTAGATTTCTAACTAATTCATGATTCTGTCTTTTCTTGATTAAGTTCAATTTATTTTCATTAGCCTTTCTACTTTTTAGGAGCAGCATTAGTTGGTCTTAAATCTTGTCGAAGTGTGTGAAAGGTTTGCTTTTTATGGTGATGACTGAGTTTGTGATACTTTGGTGCATTTGCTTGAGATGGACAATGCTATAATATTGAATAATTAAGTTATATCACCTGATCCCCTTCATTTGCTTTGGGATAGAAACTAAGTGTCACTTTCTTTGTCATGTCTTGTATAATAGGAAGTCACTCCTGTTCCTCCCCCTAAAATTGTCTTCCATTGCTTAAAAAATTGTCTTCCGCAAAATCTTCTCTTAAATGTTATATAAAAGGTCATTCCTCTTCCTCCGCCTTACTGCATAAGCCTCTAGGATAGTTGGTCATTTGACATGGTGTTCAAGCCTCTTTGACCAAGTAGTCAGGTGTTTGATCGTCGCCTCCTCCATTCTTTATAATTAAATTAAATTTCAGTACAAGATAAAGTTTTTCCATTCACTCTCTATGTTGCAAGATTGAAGGGTTCTTGTGCGGAGAGGCTTGTTATTGATAGATAAAAACCATGCTGGACCTCTACTTAACGGCTCAAGTTTTTAGAAGGTTTGGTCCTTAACATTATATAATATTAAAATTTAACTAATCATTTCAGCAGAAGTCACAGTTGGTATGACCTCCGTCTTTTGGTTCCTTATAAGTGAAAATTGAGACCTAGAGAAGATTGCATATGGCATTTAGTTGTTGAATGTAAAATCTCAATATGCTTCTTGAACAGTATAGCTTCTGCTTCCAGATATAGTATGATTTTCATCCAGGATAAACTTATCCTGTTACTTGTAATCTTTTCAAGTGAATAAAATATGTTCTCTAATGCAGCAAAAGAAGATTGAACATTTTAGATATGTTTTTATACTACACATGATATTTTATT
Source organism: Glycine latifolia (assembly GCA_013407115.1). Lineage (NCBI taxonomy): Eukaryota > Viridiplantae > Streptophyta > Magnoliopsida > Fabales > Fabaceae > Glycine > Glycine latifolia. Next base: position 7,740,136 of record CM023953.1, read on the forward strand.
TATTTATTTATTTTTATGTAAAGAATGAGTTTCTTTGTTAATCTCCTTTATGGGTGAATTACTTTATTTGACAACTTGTTAATATATTGCTGTTGAGATATTAATAGATATATATTTTTTAATTCTGAGATATTGATAGATATTAACATATATTAGGGATATTCTGATTTCATTGTTTCCTTGATTCTTTCCTAGTTATGTAATTCACATATAAATATTGTACAGTTTGTATAACAACACAATTATTCACTCTCTCAAGTATTGCCATTGAGGTTTTGATCTCTTTTTTCAGGTGTTGGAGGCTGTGGGTCCTATTATATTTCTATCAACAGACACAAGGAAACTTAGAAATGAGGGATTTTTAAGTCCATATCATCCTCGTTATCCGGACATACTCACAAATTCTGCTCATCCACTGGTAATGTTAATTTTTGTTTTAAACCATATTGCTATAGACTTCTTAAATTGATAACTTATAATTACACTGAGGTTCTTTTCTCATTCAACTCTGCAGAGAGCACAAGATCTAGCAAATGTAACTGCATATCGAGAATGGGTGTTATTTGGTTATCTTGTCTGCCCTGATGAACTGCGTCGTGTCACTAGCATTGATATTGCTTTGGTATAGTTCATACTTTGTACCTGTAGTCATATACCTATGTTGTGAAGTTTCTATTTTACTTTACAACATGTGGAGGGTACTGAAATTGTTTGGTTTTACTGGTGCAAAAACACAACCATGTTAATACGATTATTGAGATTTGAACTGGTGGCTTTTTAAACAAGAAAGCTTTAATACAATTTTTTATAGCTATTCTCTTAAAAGTTTAAATTGTAAAAGCTTTAATACGGAAAAAGGGCTCATCTGACCCATCTGTGGTCCTATTTCGTATGCATTTATATTTGTTTTATGCATGTAGTGAAGATACTGAAGTGTGAATAAAACAATATGGAGCTTTTTCTTGTCTTGGGGTTTACGCTGATATTTGAGATAGAAAGGAGGTAGGAATCTTTTATAGAATGAAGAACAAAATCTCAGTTCTGTAATCAAAGTAAGTGCAGACTAAGGGTTACAAGAAAGTCAATCCCAGAGAAATTAGAGAGACTCTGGACGCTCCTAACTGTCTAACAATTCTCAGCCTCCAAAGACCCTTAATTCTCCCACCCTCCCGGTACATATAGTAAACCCCTTAACTAATTATAACAAATCTTCCTAATTAACTTCAACTAACCTCTGTTTACATTTGCTCTTGGTTATCTTCTGGCCCATTCCTTCCCTTCCTAAAATAGACCTGTTTTATTTTAGGTCTTCTAACAATACTCCACACCAAAACTTTCACCTTGTCTCAAATTGAAAATCAGGAAAAGCATATTGCAAGGTAGTGAGCAGCTCCCAAGCATTCTCACAGTCTGGTAATCTTTTTGATTTGACTAGCAATTACATTGCACCTGCAGCATTGCATTGCAATTGTAGAAGCTTTTGGGGTTGCACTTGTAGTTCCCAGTCCTCAGATTGCCCAGTTGGTAATGGCTTAGGTTGTGCACCTGTTGACACAGCTTTCTTTAAAAGGCATACATGAAAAACAAGGTGCACGCTTCTGTGGTCAGGCAATTGCAGAAGGATATTTGATAAGAATGGTATAGAATAATTCAGCTTGGCTTTATCAGATAATATAGATGTAATATTATTTAGTGTTAAGTCAAGTTCTTGGGTAAGCCATACAGGGGGTTGAGATATAACTTTTATTTCAGATAAAAATGATACTCTTTCCTTACTAATAGTCATCCAAATGTTGTTATAATTACAGTAAGATTTTATATTGATATTATGTGGATTATAGTTATGCTAAGTTTACTTCCTTAATTCTGTTTGGTCTTGGTATTTCAGGTTGTACTGAAGGAAAATTTAGTGCTCACATTATTCAGAGATGAGGTAATTTTTGTCTATTGGCTTTGAAACAATGTCTTTAGCTACAGTAGTTGACAATTTAGTAATAATCATTACACAGTACATACTACTGCACGAGGATTACCAGTTGTACGTTCTTCCTCGAATATTAGAATCTAAGAGGATGGCAAAATCTGGACGTACAAAGCAAAAAGAGGCAGATTTGGAGTATAATGTTGCAAAGCAGGTTGAGAAAATGATAAGGTACATACAGAATTCCTTTTGAATATATTATTGTGTCAGAGGGAATGAGAGAGGTCAAGATAGTGAAATCTTGTGAGTTGTACATGATTATTCCAGGTTGCTATTTTCAGTGATTTGGTGACTGAATTCTCTAAATTCTCTTGGAATAATAATGAAAGCAGTTATGCATTCTAAACTTAGAAGACTGAAACAAAAACAATGTAAACAAAGGCTTAGTACTTTTGAATTCTTGTCCAGTTAATGGACATGCCTTGATTATTTGATGCACTTTCTTAAAATTAAATACTCCCTCTGGTCCTTTATATAAGAAACAATTGAGTCCATTTTTTTGGTCTTAATTATAAGAAACATGAACCCACTTTTAAATGTATTAATTTCTATTTTCATTCTATACCCTTTCTTTACTGTGAAATCTATTAGTGAGATGCCCGCTCATTCTCCATGTAAGTGATTTCATTTATTGACCTATTAGCAATATAAAATTCATTGGTGGAAAAAATTATCCCTTGAATTATGTGTAGTGTCATTAAATATTACCACTACTTAAATCATTTAATTTTATAGGTATTTTGGGATAAAATTTAAATTTATGACATTATTAATTAAAATTAACTAAGCTACTTTTATGGGCCTTGATGAATTAGTTTAGTTATTTGTTTCTTATATAAAGGACTGGAGGGAGTATAATAGAAGGGATATAGCAAATTTTGTGGTATCACTAAACTCTTTTTACCCATTTGATAAGCCATGCATAAGAATTTAATTGTGTACCATTTTTCAGTTCTTGGAATGCTTATTTTATTAAGGTTAGAATTAGGGAAGTTTAAGATTTGACACTTAGATGTTTTATTTTTTGGGGTTCAATGGTTTTCTTAGCCTCTTTATAGAGTTTGCATATACTTTTATTTTCTGGGGGAAATTGTCGGGGTTGGGCACAAAGTGGTTCACTTCAAAAAACTTAACTGAATGATGGCCTTCTGAATCCAAGGAGGCAACAATAAAGAATAAAATATTCTTTTCTTTTATCTAAAGGAAAACATGATAAGACCTGGCCTCCCTGGCGTGAATTCGTCTAGGAAATCTGCAAAATGCCTCAGACAACACACAGCCACAGAATAATAGAAACCAAGGATAATCAAGAACAATTACTAAAATTCCACTGTGTAATATTAAATCTATCGGTAACGATATTGACAAGGAAATGTAACGGAAATGATTCCCCTTGGAACCAATAAGAATTCCCCTTGGAATCCCTCCTCTCTCTCCTTGCTGTTCTGATTTTCTCCCCCCCTCAAAAGTGCCTCACAGCACCTATTTAAACAACCACTACTAGAATAACAAACTAACTACCTGCCAGCTCAGCAGCAGCTGAATGAGGCAAGGTTTTCACACCTTCCAGATATTTCCTTCGAGTATAGACTCTTTTAATAACACTCGTATCAAAACATTCTGTATTGTTATTTGTTACATGAAATCACTCTTGCAACTCTTCTACTTTTTTATGTAGATATTTGTTACTCTTTTCTGGGGTTTGTTTTCTTTTGTCATTTTTTGAGGGATGATTCATCCTTACTATTACAATTGGCAGTGCTAATCAAAAAGCTGATTGACTTTTTCAGTGAAGTGCATGAGCAAGCAATATTATCTTGTGATGCCATACATCGTGAAAGGAGAATTTTATTGAAACAAGAGATTGGGAGAATGGTGCTGTTTTTTACTGATCAGCCTAGTCTGTTGGCCCCTAACATTCAGGTGTCTTTCTTTTGGTATTTTGAAGCATGAAAAAAATGGTGTCTCTGACATTTGTTACTGAAACTTTTGGTATTGTTTTACTTATAAATATTCTTGATTCACTTTTACACAATAGCATATTATTACCTCTCCTTTTTTTGTTTCATATAATTAAGAGACTAGAAATCTTTATAAAATTACAAGAAATGAGCTATAGAAAAATATTTTTAGAATTCTAGTTACTCAACCAAATAATAATGTTCAAAGAGGGGTTAATGTGTAACCACTTAATAACTTCATTAACCAAGTGGATAATTGTTCCTAAAAGGTTCTACAAATAATTTTATTTGTATAATTTTCCGATTTTTTTCAAAGATACTTGATATGATGCTTATGTGGTTTCTATTTGAAATTTGCTGCTAAAACTTTCGTTTATAGTCTGATGATGGTGACAGTTCTTCTGTTCATACCTAATCATTGTTAATGCCTTTTGGATTTGATGCTCCTAAGGGGAACTTGGGCAAAAGTTAGCATCCCTATTATTTAATCAATACAATAAAGTCCATTACTCTTGTATATGTTAGGCATAGTGTGTTGAAGTTCCACATTACCTGTGACGAGAAGCTTAAATAAACAAAAATGCTAGCTCAAATCAAAATGACTTCTATCCTCTCTTTCCTATTATACATTTTGGCAGTGATTGGTGAATCATAGAGTGCACATACTTACTCAATTTGTATTTGAAAAGGATAATAATCTGCATATCTTATGAAGAAATACGTATATGCTAAATACTATATAAAAATGATATTAATTCACCAAAAAAGAAGTTGATATTCCTTATTCTTAATGAAGCTGTATAAATAAGAGCTTAGCAGCCTAAAGTTATATTCAGCCTTATCAATTTAATAACTGAACTGAACAAAACTGAGCCCAAATAGTTTGTGACTGTTCTGTTTATCTTCAGTACACCTTTTACTGGTTGGCATGCTTATGTAGATACTTAGAAGTTAGTGTTACTGTTAGGCTGTTAGCATGTTAAGCTAAGTAGGCGTCATATACATTTCTAGACTTGTCTTCTCTTCTGTGGACTCAGTGTGGTATGTCAATTCAAATTAATTTGAGCATAGTACTATATTTGTTTTTACCTTTGTAATTAGTTAGTTAATTTTCTATTAGTATTTCATGTATCTTCACCTTTTTAAAATAATTGGTTTGAGAGGATTTAATCTTTGTCACAGATGGTGTTTTCTGCCTTGGCTTTAGCCCAATGTGAAGTGATATGGTATTTCCAACATGTAGGAATTGCATCATCAAGATCTAAAACTACTCGAGTGGTACCAGTGGACATAGTAAGCTTTTATTTATTATTCTTTTATTGCCTTTTTTAATCAAACTAGGGCTCTTTTCTAAGCAAATTACAAAATTAGGGCTTTCTAAAACTATTAGAATAGGACTTGGTTTAACTCAACCCCAAAAATTAACATAAGGGGTGAATATTGCCCCAACCTTATGAGGACTATTTTGGCCATTTTTTTTGCTGGTGTGGGACACATTAAATGATTAAATACACTCCTCTTGTCCATGACCAGCTTGTGGAAATCTTGAATATGAAGTTTTCTGGGTTGGACATATGTGGGTGGCCAACATCAAGACTCGTACCATATTAGAAATGAATTGGCCTGACACTTGAAAACTTGAATTATGAGGAAAAATGAATATCATTTTTTACAATTTTATAATGTTAGGGTACAATTATACTGCCTTAGAGATAAATTCTATCCCTAGTAATTTTAGACTACAAATATAGATATATAGGAAATATGGAAGCAATAAGAATTAATCCTAATTGCAAGAACTAAGGAAACTAAATCTATACAAATAAGGGAAAAATATTGAATTATAACACTTATTCTCAAGCTGGTGAATGGATATTTATTAATTCTCAATTTATACATAAGATCTTGGAAGTGCTACGAGGGAAGTCGTATGGACTTTTGGTCAATACATATGCCAACTAAAGCCAACGGGACATATGTAGTAGTCACTATGAGACTAGTATCTAATTTTTCCTTGATGAAATGCTAGCCTATTACCCCATTAAAATATATTTTGTCCCATCATGTTAAGTTGGATTGTGTGCTATATTAATGGTAGACTTATTGTCACAAAAGAGCTTCATACTTAATCTTGAGATCAAGTATAATTTTCATCCATAATAGTTAACAAGTCCCTTGATCCATAATACGGAATTCTACCTTTGCATTAGACCTTACAACCATATTTTGCTTTTCACTCTTCCATGTTACCAAGTTACCACCCAAAAAATACAATACCCTCAGGTAGATCTCTTATCAACAACAAACCCTACAGAGTCTGCATCTGTGTATACTTCATGGACTATTTTCCCAGCTTTTCAAATAATTGTCCTTGTATGGTTTGAAAGGGAGAAGGGGAAAAGATTCAAATTTGATATAGGGACTGTATCATGTGGGAAAAAAAATGTCACCTGGTAGTAGTAGACATGCTGATAAATGGTTTGAAAAATGCCCTAATTTGATAACCAGTTTGATAAAGGGCTGTCGTTGGGTGAAAAACTCTTATCACATGTTCTCTAATTTTCTTTAACCATATAGTTTGAATCTATTGATACGGTGGTTGACTTAAATTTCATGATCATGTTTTCAGGATCCAAATGACCCAACAATTGGATTTCTGTTAGATGGAATGGATCATTTATGTTGCTTGGTACGCAAATACATTGCAGGTTAGATTAGCTTTCTGTATACTAATTTATCCTATAGTTAGGGAATAGGATACTACCTCTGGTCATTATATAAGAAACAAAATGGTGCATTTTTTTGTCCTAATTATTAGAAACATAGACTCATTTTCAAATGTATTAATTGCTAATTTTCTTTTATACCCTTAATTTATTATGAAATCTATTAAATATGACATGCCCTCATTCCCCATGCAAATAGATGTGCCCATTGGCCTATTAACAATATAAACCATACTCATTGGTTGTAAATTTATCCCTTGCATTGCAAGTAATGTCATTAAATATAACCACTCACTTAAACAATTTAATTCTATGGGTATTTCTAGAATAAAATTTAAATTTAAGACATTATTAATTAAAGGGGTAAAATATGTTTGGAGTCCCTGTAAAATCTGAAAAGTATTAATTTCATTCTCATAAAAAAATTTCATATTAATTTGGTCTTTGTAAAAATAAAACATTTTTGTTGGTCTTCTGTGGTAATTTCGTTAGATGATAATTTGAAGTGGCTAACAAACTTACACATGTAATTTGATTACAAATGAAATAAATAATTTGTGACGGTTAAACCTCCCCAAAATGAATTAAACAATTTCTGGAGGCTAAATACCCCCCAAAATTGTAAGTTTTCATTCCTTCTTGGGCTATTTTCTTGCACTTTCTGATGAGATTATGGGGAAGATGAAGTAATAATGGGTTCTGGTGTCTGAAGGTAGAAAGAGAAAGTAATTAAGTTTGTTAGTCACGTCAGTGAACTGTCTAGCAGGGAGTTTCCACTGAGGACTAGCAAAAATATGTTTTATTTTTACAGGGACCACGTTAATATGAAAATTTTTATGAGGATGAAATTAATATTTTTCAAATTTTATGGGACCCCAAACATATTTTACCCTTAATTAAAAGTAACTAAACTATTTTCATTGGTCTACATGAATTAGTTATTGTTTCTTATATTAAGGACCAAATGTAATATTAAACAAGTGCTTTTCATTATCATCAAAGAATGTTAAAATACTTTCTTTGAAAAAATTATGCATTTAACTTTTAAACTGCTATATGCATTTAAATTTCTATATTCCACATTTGTTAAATTGAAAAAGTTGACTTGTTTGTCTTAGAATTTGAGATTTAGGGCCTAAATCATCCTTTCTCTTTAAACTAAAGTTCTATAATGGGAGAACTCTCATATCCATGGCAACTGCAGTACCTGTGCATATCTCTGCATATTGTAAAAATGTAAAAAGATTATGGTTATTTTGTATTTGTGGAGCCTTCGGCTAGTGGTCAAGAGTCATTATTTCTAGATGATGGAGTCGGGATAAATCTCTGGTATTGGAGCTGTGGAATATGAGAAAGATATGGAATTTGGTGAAAACAATATCCTGAGAGCTTTACTGTTACTAATATATGATCCCTGCTTTGAATTAATAAATGATCCCTGCTTCAAATTAAAAAAAAATGCATTATTTTTTTATTCTGATTTTAGTTGATACTTTATGTGCAAGTCAGTTGCTACACTAGCATTTCTTTCCCTTTAATTTTTTTTTTGCATGGATGTTTTGGTTGTTAAATGTTGTTTCATTTGATTTGAGTGCAGCAATTCGAGGTTACTCATTGTCATATCTTTCATCCTGTGCTGGAAGAATCCGGTTTTTACTAGGAACCCCTGGAATGGTGGCTCTTGATATTGAGGCTAGCTTGAAAGGACTTCTTCAGCAGATTGTTCACCACCTTGAAAACTTGCCAAAACCACAGGGTGAAAATATATCTGCTATCACTTGCGATCTGTCGGTATGTGGGACATCTGTACTAGGCCTTTTTTTTTTAATATCTTGAATGTGGGACATATATGTATTTTGGATTACAGTTCATTATAATCATTTATTTAATTATACTTGCATTGACATTCTTAGTATGTGGGTTTGATCCTAATTTAATCCCATAAGCTAGCTCATAGGGTGAGAGTTGCCTCCCAGTTATATATTCTATCTTGGCCTTATCTCTAGCCAATGTGGGACTTGGGTTTTTCTCAATAGACATAATAACCATAACCAAGTTGCCACTTGCCACCTATGTGTAGAATTGGTTTCATTCAATATAACTTGTGCGCATCATTTGCTTATTGATGAAGTCATTGGTATGGTGAAGAAAAAAGTTAAAAGTCATGCTAGTGTGCTAATGCATGCAAAGGTTGCAAGTTTGTATAGCTTTTAGTATCAGAACCTTAGTTTATAGTTTTTCTTTCTGTCATTTTTTCTTTGTTCTTTTCTAGTTATAGACAACCTAATCTTTTATCGCACTTAACACTTACTAATACTATTTTCAGGATTTTCGAAAGGATTGGCTATCAATTTTATTGATAGTCACGTCTTCACGTTCATCTATAAACATTAGGCACTTGGAGAAAGCTACAGTTTCCACTGGCAAAGAAGGATTATTATCAGAAGGGAATGCTGCTTACAATTGGTCCAGGTTTTTATTCGCAATTTTGTTTTGTTTACCTATACTATTCTGATATTTAATCCCCTTTCTCTACCCTACAACACACATACACCCCATTTATAAAAAGTATATATAAAAAAAAATTACCATAGTATAGTCAAAATCGTGATCTTTTGCATAAGATTGTATGATTTTACTATCTTAAGTGTTGGTTGTGCTGCAATCACGATCTCAATCAGAATTGCAATTTGGGACATTGCCATGTAAGAGCGTTGAATTGAGCAATGTCACTGCGCCTAACAAATCTGTGTTGATGTTCTGACCTGTGACCCAAAATGCTGCACTCCTGAAAACCCTAAATCAGCCAAACCTTTCCCCATTTTGTGCCATTCTTCTTCACACCCGAAACACCTATCACTGGACTACTGTCCTTGTTCCTCTTCTCCTCCATCTGTCTTCATCTCTTCCATTGCTCCTCTTATGCACCTTTGTTTGCTGGGTGGTTGGTTTTCCATTTCTTCTCTTCTCTTCTGTGCATATGCTTTGGTAGCTGCTGGGTTCTCTATTTTCCACTTCTCTTCTGTGTCTGTATCACTGGGTATAAGAAATGGAAAGCCTAACTGTCCTGTAATAGTCTGATTTGAAGTTGCTGAACAGAACTGAAAATGTCTTCAAACCCAATCTCTGCCGCTTAGATTATACTATATATCTGGCGTTCAGGTTTAATGCCTTGGCACTTGTTAAGAACTTGTTATTTGGTATTTTCTTATGTTTAAGTTGTTATGTGTGACTTATGATTTATTAATAATGACATTCTTATGGATTTTTAAGTTTAATTAAATCTTTATATGAATTTCATAGGATCTTATGATTTGTGTTATGAACCTGCAATTTATAATCTTAACTCACCAGTGGGTAAAATCTCAATTTTGGCCTTTATCAATCTATTTCCTAGTTTGGGGGACAATTGATTTATCTTCAGGTTCTATGACTTTTAGTAACCCACATATTCATAGGGACTGATCCATGCCCTTTTGTTGTACTAGCAGGACATCTTGATCTTCTGTCTTGTACTCTCTTCTCTTTTATAAAATGCTTTTATAATTTTTATATTACTACTAGTAGGGGTGTTCGAGGTGAGTCCTCACACAGTGATAAAATTGTGTTCGGTGATTTGTTGGTTATGGGTTTGAATTCAAAAACAGTGTCTTTGCATAAGCAAAGTAGTTTTTGTTTACTAGTAGGGGTATTCAACCGGCGGATTGGGGTTTAAAATATCCAATCCACACAAACCGAACTATCTAATATCTTGGCCCATATCCAACCGCACTTTCCATCGGATAAGGTGGGTTATGGGTTTGCGGGTCATGGGTCGAAACGGGTGGGTTGAATCGATTTGAACATCTGTTTGCACTCGTATTCTATGCTTCAAATGTCATCTTCCTCGCAAAAGATCATACTAGTTCAAGTCGACATTGAGAGTTCCTTATGTACGTGGCTGGACTCCTCGTCGTTGGTGGTGCGAATGGCTTTAGCACCTAAACTCTTACAGAAAACAAAAAGAAGAAAGGTGAAAGATTGAGAAAGAGAGATACACACCCACGTTAAAACAACCTTGTAGAACTAAAAGAGAGTGAGAGAAGATATTGAGATTGAGATGAGAAGAAGTTGAAGCGGTAGCTGTAGCAAAAAGAAGAGGAAAATGAATGGTGAAAGAAGAAAGTAGGAAACAGTGCGTGGAGTAAGTGTGTAGCTGTAGGTAGCAATTATCACTCATGTCTGGGAGAGGAAAAAAGCTGAAGCATTACTTTCGAGAATGTGACTTTATGTCATTATGAAACTTTTCAGCAGTGTAAGTTATAATAATATTTTAAGTTTTGAACAAAGCATAGAAGTAAAACCAGCGTGTTATTAAGTAAATTCGGTCGGGTGCGGGTATCGATGGTTTCTTTTTTCCCAATCCGCACCCGCCAGTGGCCAACCATGTGAAACCGAATTTTTCGGTTTTTTAAATCGAGACCTGAAACTGACCATCCAACAACCGATTTTTTCATGCGGTTTTAACGGGTTTCGGGCGAGTAACGGTTCCTTGCTCACCCCTAACTACTAGAGGGCCTTCGTATAGTATTATATTTTTGGATTATGGCTTGTATTATGGAATTATTCATGTGCCACGTGTGTGTAAAAATTTACCATAGCGTAACAGCTGAGTTAGAGCTTCCAGACATTTTTTCTCTCTATATAGTAAATTAAAAAAAAAATGTAAAAAACTTGAGATAATTATGGCGTAGTGGTTCTTTTTTTCTGCAGATGTGTAGATGAATTGGAATCTGTGCTTTCAAAGCATGGCAGTCTTAGGAGGCTGTATTTCTACCACCAACATCTCACAGCTGTGAGTGTCCATATTCCATCCCACCTAATTCATTTCTTCAATTTCTCGAGAATGATGCCTAATTTATATGCTATTACTTTAACCTTAGGGTATGAAATTTGAAATTTACTAGTCACTTTAGTTTATTTTCCATTTTAACCCACACTATGTTCCTATTCCAATATCAGGTTTTTAGAAACACCATGTTTGGTCCAGAAGGGCGTCCTCAACATTGTTGTGCATGGCTTGGGATCGCTAGTAGTTTTCCAGAGTGTGCATCTTCGATTGTCCCAGAAGAGGTAAAAATAAATCCTTGCCAGCAGTTTTATACTTTGAATAGTCAAGTATTGACCAAAATTTGTAAGACACTAACTGCACATTTTGATGGAGGCATGGAGATACATTATGCTTCTTTTTTTATGGTGTTGCTTTGTTTGCTTACATGAAGACTTGATCTGCAAATATTCAGGATGTTTACTGCAACGCAATCTTCCATTTTTTGTTAATAATTTTGTTGAATGAAGATGAAGAAACTTGTTATTACAAAAATAGAGTTAATAGTACTTATGTATCTGTTAAAATTCTATAAGGCTTCATACAACTTACCTAGATTTTTTTTATAGTTAATTTCAATTTCAATGAGAAGGAATTCTCAAATGGTTTGTTTAAAGTTACATAGTCATTGTGGGTTTTGATGTCACTGCAAATCCAAACTTCTCTTATTGCATAACTGGTCAAAACTCAAAAGTACAAATAATGGCATCTATTGACTTAACAGTCATGTAAACTTCAATTTCCTACTGCCTAATTGATCATTAGGTGTTATGTGTGATGGTAGCAATATATGGAAAATGTAGAATATAGGTGTTCACTGTAAATTTTGCTGCAAGCAGGTTACAAAAATCGGCAGGGATGCTGTTCTTTATGTTGAATCTCTGATTGAATCTATCATGGGAGGATTGGAAGGATTAATAAATATTCTTGACTCTGAAGGAGGATTTGGTGCCCTAGAGAATCAGGTAAATACTTTTAGTTAACAAGTTGGCCTCATTTCAGAAAACTAACATTTTTATTTCATCAGCTTCTTCCAGAGCAAGCAGCTTCATATCTGAATCAGACATCAAGAGTTTCTATTCCATCATATAAATCTCCAAAAGGAACTGCCGGTTTTCCTTTACCTGGCCATGAGAGCTTTCCTGAAAATAATGGTTCTATCAAAATGTATGTCATAATAATCCCATCCTAAATATGTATGAGTAACCACATAATGTATCCTTTTAATTTGTCTACTTTTTCTAATGACAGGTTAGAAGCTGCAATGCAGAGGTTGACCAATTTGTGCTCAGTTTTAAATGATATGGAGCCTATATGTGTTTTAAACCATGTCTTTGTACTAAGAGAGGTTGGGGATGGATATTTCTTTTCTTCCTCTTTTCTTTATGAGATTTACTTATCTATTGAAAACAGTTTAGATAATGCTATCAATTGCATAAATTTTGGCTAGCATGAAATCTATGATTGAATGGGTATTACCCTTTTAAAGAAACTTTGTAGCATGGCTGTTTAACTCCAGTATATAAATAAACTGAAGCAGTAAAAAAGTCATGGTTGTTTTGATATGTAAATCCTGGAAGGATTGTAAAACAGTAAAAGTAGGCTAAAATATATTTTTCGTCCCTATAAAATTGGAAATGCTTGTTTCTTGTCCCTACATAATTTTTAGTCCTTCTAAAATTAAAATATACTACTCTTTGGCTCGAAGTCAAGCTCGGAGCAGTAACAAAATTTTTAGAGCTAGTCACGCAGGTATGGTTATTATCCGAGCCAAAGAGTAGTATATTTTAATTTTCGGAGGACTAAAAACATAAAAAATTGTAGGGACAAAAAATGAATATTTCCAATTTCATAAGAACAAAAAACATATTTTAGCCATAAAAGTATGATGAAGATATTAGTGTACAGCATATTGATGATAGAATGGAAGAGAAATAGGTACAAGGTGACTCTTTTCCTAATGGAAATGCACATTATTTTTTGGATATTGTGCTAGATATGGATCTAAATTGGAAATAGCTACAATCTTTTTTTTTTTGTTGGGGGGGGGGGGGGGGGTGTTGGGGTCAATATTTGAAGCAATTAAAAAAGTAGATGTTCTTACGGATCTCTAGTGGTGCTGAACTTATAGCTCACAGTTTGTCTCTGGATTTTGCAGAGGTTGGGTGGTTTGGGGACTTTCAAAAGTCTAGGAGAAATAGTCATTTTAGTCCCTAAAATCGGAAGGCACCATCACATTAGTCCTTGAAAGTGTAAAGACCATCACATTAGTCCAAAATTAAAAAAAACGTAAAGTGATAATATGAACATTTTATTAGTTTCAGGGACTAATTGTGACTACATATTCCACTTTCAGGGACTAAGGTGGCTATATAGTCAAAGTTTAGCTTAATCTTTCCAGTGATTTGGGGCTGTAAGGAGTGTTTGGTTTGGGTTTTTCAGGTTTGTAATCTGGGAACCTGAAGACTGAACTAAACAGTATTGGGTTGGGTAAACACTAAACCAAACTGATTAAGTGATCCGAACCAAACCAAGTTCTTATTTGGGTCAGGTCCATTGGTTTCATGGGTTGAGCTGTTCCCTCTTAAATCCCTGATTTGAGGGTCAAAGTGCTTATAATATTCACCGATTGGAAAATTAAAGTAGATTGGCACATATCCATGATCTCTTCCCAATGCTTGTATTTTATAAAAGTATTAAGTTATTGATTATCTCGTCAATGGTTATCAATGCTGCACTTTATTCTTCAGTGCACTACTCAATTTAGAGGATCCAGATCCAACATTAGTCACCTGCTCAAGTAATGAATCAGTGCATGGAACCCAAGTCTTATATGCATCCACTCCCTCTATATCAAATTGTACTGTTTCTGAAGCAAATATCGTTCATTCTGCCATTATTAACATATCAAGCTATTTGTGCAGTACATGAGAGAATGCATTCTTGGCAACTTCAGAAGAAGATTGCTTGGTGTTCTGAAAACTGATAACGATCTTCAACGGCCTACCATGCTAGAATCACTGATTAAGAGACATATTAGCATTGTGCATCTTGCAGAGCAGCACATCAGCATGGACATTACTCAGGGTATACGGGAAGTTTTGCTTTCAGAAGCCTTTTCAGGACCAGTTTCTTCTCTGCACTTGTTTGAGAAGCCAACAGATCAACATACAGGATCGGCCACTGAATCTGTATGCAATTGGTATATTGAAAACATAATCAAGGATGTTTCAGGTGCTGGGATTTTGTTTGTTCCAATTCATAAATGCTTCAGGAGTACAAGGCCAGTTGGTGGATATTTTGCAGAATCAGTCACTGATCTTAGGGAATTACAGGCTTTTGTACGTATTTTTGGTGGTTATGGCGTAGACAGGTTAGACAGAATGCTAAAAGAACACACAGCTGCTCTTTTAAATTGCATTGACACTTCACTACGCTCAAACCGAGATGTGCTAGAAGCAGTTGCGACTAGTCTGCATGCTGGTGATAGAATTGAAAGAGAAGCTTCTGTGAAGCAAATAGTTGATCTGGAAACTGTGATTGGTTTTTGTGTTCAGGCTGGCCTTGCACTGGCTTTTGATCGGCTACTTGCTGAGGCTTCTGGTGCTATACTTGAAGAAGGTGCTCCCTTGATACATTCGTTGCTGGATGGGGTGGTTAAGCATCTACCTGATGGAGTACCAGAAAAGGAAGAAATCAGGAGAATCAGAACAGTGGCAAATACTGTAGGTGTTGTTAATGATCATGATTCAGTTTGGGTAAGATCAATTTTGGAGGAAGTTGGTGGTGCAAGTGATGGATCATGGGGCTTGTTACCATACTTATTTGCCACATTCATGACATCTAATATTTGGTCCACCACAGCATTTAATGTTGACACAGAGGGTTTTAGTAACAATATCCATTGCTTGGCAAGGTCAGTATGGTCGTAACTTGGCCCAATGCCAGTAGATTAACTTCCATGCAGTAATTCTACAGGGTTGTATCTGGAAATTATTCGTTTAGTATTTTGATTCCATTGTCTAAACTAATACTATTTGAGAAGCTGAACTATTCATTGCCATTCGCATATACTAATTTTGGTATTTGTCTAACTCTAACCACATAATACCGTGCAGGTGCATTTCTGCAGTGGTTGCCGGAAGTGAGTTTGTTAGATTGGAACGGGAACATCAGCATCGACAGTCTTTAACAAATGGACATGCTAGTGAGGGAATGGATCCCGAATTATCAAGTCATATGTCAGCCGAAGCTAGTATTAAGTCCACACTGCAGTTATTTGTGAAACTCTCTGCAGATATCATACTGGATTCCTGGAGCGAAACACACAGGTAAATATACATACATACATATACATATATATATATATATATATATATATATATATATATATATATATATGATTTTGTTGAAACACAAATGAGTGTACACGTGTTTGTAAATTACCCATTAATTAGGTAGGCAATGTTGCAATATATTAAAGTAGAATTTCACCAGCGGTTTTGCATCAGTACTCTTTTATCGGAAACATTATTCTTTCATTTGTTAGTTATCTTATATATTTTGTATTTTGATTTATGCACAGATCTCATCTCGTAGCACAACTTATCTTCTTAGACCAACTTTGTGAGATTTCACCGTACCTTCCAAGAAGCTCGCTGGAAACCCACGTTCCGTATGCCATTCTCCGTTCAGTATACAGCCAATACTACGCAGATACTCAGTCCACTCCATTGGCAATACTGAACGCATCACCCCGTCATTCACCTGCCGTGTTGCTAGCACACGCTTCTCCTGTCTTAAGGCATCATCGTGGTGGAGACTCACCACAGTATTATGGCCACGAATCAGGGTACTTCAAAGGATCGTCATCACAGAGCCAGGAGCACCTCTATGATGATATTGGCAGCTTAAGGAGTATGGACAACAAGCAAAGAAACGTTCGTCGTTCCGGGCCTTTGGATTACAGTGCCAGCCGTAGTAGGGTAAAGTCTGTTGAAGGCTCAACTTCTGGAAGCACTGGCCCCAGTCCACTTCCTAGGTTTGCAGTGTCTAGATCTGGTCCATTAGCGTACAAGTAGTGAGTTGTTTGATATAATACCCAACAGAAGCTGGTAAGTTATTCACCTTCTGCTAGTGATCACTTGTCTCTAAAGCGTAAATCATCCAACGTTTGCACAAATTTTAGCAAATGTATATCGCACTTAAGCGTCCTTTTGTAATCGCCTGAATAGTTTAAATCAATGCCATATTAAGTTCCTACTGTTTTAGCGAGAACCAGGTGTTCATTCTATTTAATGCTCGTATAATCTTGACATCTCGCAGCTTGAAGTCTGTTGGCAGAGGGATGATGTATCTTATTTAGTAATCAATATTCAGTAATGATATTTGCTCGTAATTTTTTACTTTTTTTTACTTAACTATCTTTTAGATAATAAAACAACAAAGGCATACATTTCTAAACACATCAGTGGTTTTCTCTATTAAGAAAATGCCGCTCGAGTACAAGAGTGTTTGGTTACACGTTATTGAAGTGATTTCTCGCGTTTTCTGTGAAGCTAGCAGCTATAATTTCCCATGTTTCTTTACGTGAAATCGAATTGAATAACTTTTCGTTCTTGAAATTATTAGTAGAGTTTAATATAAATTTTTAAAATGTAATTACATTCACTCAATCACAAATCATGTTGATTTTGATGACAACTTTATTAAACATGATTTTTAATTATTTGATAATATAATTTTTTATATATTAATAATACATATTAAACTTTTTTAAAAATCATCAAAATGTCATTATTGGTTGTAATATGTCTAGATATATATTATTATAGGTTTAAATATGTTAAAGATTCTTAATAAATGATCAAATTTTATTTTAGATTTCTAATAAATTTTTTAATTGTTGAGTCCTTTGTTTTGAGTATTTGTCATCACATGATGGATGTGATGGTAGAGAGTCAACATAAATTTCAATATATTTGAAATTCAACAACGAAAATAATTATTAAAAATCCAAATTAAAATTCAATTATTTAATCGGGACCTTGAATATATTTGAAGTCTACATTATATTAATCACTAAATACTAAGAACCATTTTGTAAAAGTAAATTTAAGGACCAGAACCTACAGTTTAAAACCAAAATATATATTTATAAAAGCTTGAAACACGAGTATTAGTAAAATTTCCCAGATATCACTCTTTTCATTCCTGGTATTGTAAATCATTCATTTGTTATATATATATTGACAATAAATAATACAGCAAAGAAAAGACTCTAATGAGTCATTTTTATAGAATTAGCTAATTAATCTGGGGCACTAAATCGTAAGTTTACTGAAGCTGAATTCTCACACGGTCTGGACGCAAGCTACTTTTCTAGTCCATTTTGTCTTAATAACTCATTAAACGCGCCATGTTCTTTCCTTGCAATTACTACAGTTGTAGGAAAACTTACAGATTATGGCCTAGGAAAACTTACAGATATGACCATAATCGCCAACATCTGTTGATAAAAAAAATGGTCGTAATTGTATTTGCCATTCAATTTGAGACTTTAAAAACTGTAATTTGGCCTCTCCTTGTAATAGAAAGATCACATTACTTTTTTCATTTGTTTACAAACCAATGAGTTATCCCTTTTGACCATTATAAACAAAAAAGAAAACAAACATGATAAATACTCGGTAAAATATTCTAAAAGCTTCACAGCCTAAGAGATCCTAACTCTTTGGGAGAACTACTTGATCCGTTTAATCATATCCCTCTCCCCAAGCCAGATGATATGAGGAGGATAGAGCTCCTGTTTGTGTGATTAAAAAAAAAAAAATACCATATGGTAGCCAGTGTTTCTGGCAAGCTAAGTAATATAAGTGTGAAAGCTATCTATCTTCAAATGGTGATCATGGTAATAACTAATTAGCATCCTTGGCTCAACAAGTTAATACGTTCTGCAGGTATTCAGTTAAAGACAAGCAAGAAACAAGTTCTGGGAAACAAGTCTGATATCCTTCTAACAGAAATTAATCAACCTCCTCGCATATGTGCACCTAGCTCACCAAACTGATCATCGGCCTCCACTGTATCTTCAGATAGCCGCACAGCATCCAACTTCTGCTTGAGAATTTCTATGGCATTTAGAACCAATTGAGAAGCTTTAACTGCTCCAGTAGACTCAACAGTGAATATGAAGCTATCCTGCCTCGCAATGATTTCTACAAGCCCAGGCTTGCCCATAGCTTCTGCTTTCTTAAGCACCTCATCATCATATGTGTATGCCTCAGCATCAACCACCATGACCTAATAAATGCCAAAATACATAGTACGATAAATGACCTCAAGACAACACCATCTGATTTTGAAGGGTAGAAAATTTAATACTATTGTTCAACAATACATAATATATAAAAGAATGACTCATGACAACGAGACAAAACATTTGATTGTGAAGGGTAGCAAAATTTAATATTTTTGTTCAACACTACATAATATGTATTAAAGGACTCGTAATCATATGTGTATTGTGTATTGGACAATATATAATAGAACCTATAAAAGGGTATTAACTACCAGGTATCAACATTTCAAAATAGACAAAAATATGTATACCACTAAGTGGTTGGCAGAATCAGCCAGGTAGATCAGACATCATTTTAAGAACTCTTGATGTTCCCGGATATGCTATACATCCAATGTGTATCGGACAATACATAATAGAACCTTTAAAAGGGTATTAACTACCAGGTACCACTATTAAGTATCACATATCAACATTTCAAAATAGACAAAAATATGTATATCACTATGTGGTTAACAGAATCAGCCAGGTAGAACAGACATCATTTTAAGAACTCTTGATGTTCCCGGATATGCTATACATCCACCATCATGAGCTGGATTGCAAACCTTGATACTAATGTCTTAATTACAGTAAATTTCTTCGTATCTCAAACTTCATTATCGATCTTGATGCATAAATCTTTCACATTCATTCTAACCATGGGTTTTTTGGGGGGCCAACCTTATAGAGGATATCAAGTGTGTCTGGGATTCAGAAGAACAGAGAAAAGCAGTGAAGGGTAGGTGTCACTGGAAAACCACTGAAGATGGGTGGTTCCGGTGGCACAAAATAGGGTGAGGATGTACGTCACAAAGTGGGTCTCAAACAGAATAGATGAGAAGCGTGGGATCCCTTGTGTTAGTTTTTTCTAACGTTCTGATAAAGAGTGGCAATGTCAACTTTGGCCTATAAAATCCCCCAAGAGGGAACTGTTTCAAGGGTAAAACAAGGATTTTTTAAAAAGTCCTCAACAAAGGGGGCACTATAGGGCAGCAAACGACTGCTTTTTGGGACTGATTGCAACTACGACAGCCACAAAGGTAAAATGCACCACAAATCAATTCTCTGCTAGGACACTATTAATAACTGCTTGAGTTATGTAAAGTCTTTTCCAGAATCAAGTACAAGTGGTTGTAAAGACCTTCCACAATTATTGTGTATGCGGTTGTTCACTTTCCCCGATTTTCAGGGTTGACAGAAGAATTTTGCTTTTAAACTACCTTGAGATTCCAAGTAATGGAGGCTACATTACCTTGAGATTAGGAGTGATGAAGGCTACCTAAAACAACTTCCCTCTGACTCAGATTAATGAAAAAAGGCATAAAGTTTAAGGGATATGCAAGTGCTAAGGTCATGTATATTTGAATAGCATCCTTACTCCAAGATAAAGCAGGAACTTTACAAAACATTATCACCCTAATGCTTATTCTCTGGAAGGAGATATAATATTTTCCAGGTGGCCACAACCAAAATATGAAGAATAGTTGTTTCTTAGTTTTACTGCATGTGCACTCTATGTGATAATGTAAAGCCTATCTTAGAGGCTGTTTCTATAACCAACTAAAAAACCAATCTGAAGATTGCTTACTTTGTTCACAAGAAGAATTATGCATTCAAAACATCAAATTACTAATGTCCATCATTGAACACATAAAACAATATGCCTCTAATTTCACTTTCTACTCCACTTCAATCCAAAAGGTTAAAGAGACATACAATGTTCAGGATTAGGGATTAGCATAAAACCGCAAGGAAAGTAATTGACATGCAAATGTTAAGATAAATTCCAAAAAGTAATATATGCATCACTGCACCAGTAATTTATCAAACTACCATTTAATCATCAAACCCAGAAGAAGAGAGGCTAGGTAATTATTAATTCTGCACAGAATATGGATCAGATAACACTAGTGAAAAATGCATAACCAAAATCATAAGAGAACAAACGATAAAAACCGAACCTGTTGTGTCACTGGATCAATTTCAAAGACACGGGTTGGACTACTGTCAACCCATTCCCTTTTCTCTTCCAGAGTCAAGGTCTCCATCAAATCCTCATTTATATGAATCTCTGGTTCATACATGAAAGTGACAGTTGCAGCAGGTGACCATTTAGCATGATCCTTCCCAATCCCCTTCCTAGCAATCGCTCGCAGCTTCAGCTCTTGTCCGCGTCTCAACTTCACAATGATAATCCCCCTGAATACACAGTTGAAAACAAAGAACACCCATAAGAAAAAAACAAAACAAATACCCAATTGAAAAGAAAGAACACCCATTCGAAAAAAAACAAACACAAATACCAATTTCAAAAAACCAAATACCCAGTTGAAAACAAAGAATATCCATATTAAAAGGGAAAATACCTAGTTGAAAACGAAGAAGACCCAGTTGAAATCGATAAATACCCATTTGAAAAAACAAAATACCCATTTGAAATCGATGACGACCCATTTGAAAAAACCAAATACCCAATTGAAATCGATGACGACCCATTTGAAAAAATCAAATACCCAGTTGAAATCGACAAAAACCCATTTTAAAAAACTAGGTTTTCCTATATAAAAAAAAAGTTGAAGAAACGCGCCTGTTGTTGTCTGGGGAGTCAGTGGCAGAGGGGTCAGAGAAATCAACGGGACTCACAGTAGGGTCAGAACTGTAGAGATCCTTGCTAGTAACATCGAGGGTCTGATCGGTCATGCACTTAACCCTAAGATGAAACTCGACGGAGCAAAACTCGCACTGTCCGTCACCGTCGCAGGCGTCGCAGTCACGTGAGAAGCGCATGGACATGGCGCGCTCGCTCGTGAGGGGAATGAGGCCGAGCCTGTGCGCGATGAACTCGTCGTTGAGCACCGACGAGTTGACCTCGATCTCCACGAGGTCAATGGCGACCGTTGGCACCTCCGCGATCATCACACGCCGCAGCGCGTTGGCGATACTCGCGTCGGTGTCGCGGAGCTCGAACTTGGCGTAGTCGTCCTTCAGCTCGCGAATTTTGACACGAGGCATGCGCGCGTAGGATACTCCTGCCTCCATCGTTTCGTTTATTCTCACTCTGTGTTTTTGTTTCTGTTTCTGTTTCACCGGAGAACGAATAAAATGTAAAACCCTTCTCTAAACCCCCAAACGTTCGGGTCCTTTAGTCTAACTTAATTTATTCATCACCCCTTCCGATGATATATTTTGCAGGGATCAAATCAGATTTTTTCTCACAAATTCGGCTTATAGTATATTCAGCTTCACCCATTGGGTAGTGAACAGTCATGGTATGAGAATGATTTTGATTTAGATGATTTTTGTTTCAGATGTAAATATAAAAATGAGATGATAACAAATTAGCCAATCTAATATATGTAAAATCAAATTTATTGTATGTAAAAAGTATGATGAATTGGTTAGCAGATAATTTATCGACAAATTAATTCTTTAATTTTATAATTTAATATTAAATTAGTCATTGAAAATGTAATTTATTATTAAAATAATTTTTTTGAAACAACTTTATAATAAAATATTTCACATATTTAACAACATAACAATTATCACACTTTTTACAGGAATAAATTTAAAATTTTCATATTTCAAAGATTTATTTGTCACAATCTCCTATTTTCAATGATCAAAATTGAGTATTTATCCTAAAAATATTTAAATTATAAAGGTATCTATGATTAATTTAAATAATTAAGTAAGTATTTCAAATTTAAGAAAAAAAGTAAATTTAAAAAAATGAAAGTAATTAATTTGACATTATATTTAATTAGATTAGTTTATGAGAGAAAGAAATAAGAAATAGTTGTCATTTTTTAGTCATTTTCTCCTCCTTCTTTATCTCTTCTTTTCTTTTATCTTGTTTCTCTTTTTCCTTCTCTTTCCTCCTCCACTTTTTTTTTAACCTTCTTGTATATGTCATTGAGTTTATCTGTCACCAATCCGAATTAGTTTGGGTTAAATGTGTTATTGATATTAATTTTTAGGTAGCTATAAATTTGTTTTGAATGATATTAAAAAAAGTTGAAAAGTAAAAGCCTTCATTTGCCTACTTAAACAATTCTTGAACTTTGGATTCACTCAATGAACCACGCCAATTCTTTTATTTTCCAAATTTAAGCTCAAAATGACATCATCAAATTAGTAAAAATGAAATAAATTTTGTTTATCTTGTAAATTCCAAATGAACACATCCATTAAAAATGTGATGAATTTAATATGTCTAGATCACACTCTTATTTTGAGGCTTACTCATATATACTAAGTTGGTTTTTTATACTTAGAAGCATATGTGGTATTTGATGAGTATGATTCTTTTCACTTTGAGTTTGAGGTATATCTTGTTGTGTTGGGGTTCTTTGTCGTTTCTAAATGGATTTGTATTGTGATTTTTTATTTGATGGACATCTCTTTTACTAGTATTACTTTGGTTTGCATTTGATATTATTTGACAATTGTTTGTAATACTTCTAGGTACAAGACATTTTTTTTATTCTCCTTATGCATAACTTATCATTCAATTGTTACTATTATCATTGTAGTGGTTATTATATATAGAGAGGGGGAGGGGGCATATCTTTTGTCTTTTTTTTTCATTTTTCTTCTATTAAATAACTTAAAAATAATCTGACTTTCCATTTTTTCAATAGAAAAATTAATATATATATATATATATATATATATATTTAATTTTAAGAAATTTAAAAATAATTTAATACATTCTTATCTCTAAACACAAGTGACTCTAAATGCACTTCTAATGCATATGGACTTAGCCCACTGACAATTAGACACAATACAAACCACAAGAAATTATAAAAATGCTTTAATTTTAAGAATATATACCTTGTGTGAGAGAAAGTAGAGAGAAGATAAAAAGATAGAAAATGATAAGGAGTATATAAAAAATTATTTAATTTTAAGAAATTTAAAATTATTTAATTTATTCTTATCTCTAAAACCAAGAATGTGGACTTACCTCATTGACAACTAGACATGACTGATGTAGGCTAAGCACGGCAGCGCACCGCTTTGTCAAGTAGTAACTCAGTAAGTCCGAGGTCGAATTCCACAGGGAACTTGCTTGTACACGGAGTTAGTATATTCCTAATTTTAAGCGAACAAGAATTGAATTTGAAAGTTTCCTAACCTAATTGAGGAAATGTAAGGTGCGATGTAAGTAAAGATAGTCGAGCAGGAGCACAATAAAGAGATAGAAACACACACTTGGAGGTGAAATGTCAGTTGATACGGAAGATGGTCACGTGTTGGAGTTCAACGAACCGAAATTACCATTTATGTAATATTAAAGATATTTCTCTATTCAACGATTAAATTTGCTCACCCTCATCTACTAATGTGTTCTAACCTTGATTCCTTAAGCCCTAGAACCCTAAATCACTTGATTTCACTCTTGATCCTTCAGCTAGCTACATCAAATAATTTGCATTAAGAATAAAGATGATTCATAACCTAGGCTAGACAACATCACTTCATCCCTAGACATGACATCATTTAGAAGCATTTTTCAGTTCAAAGGAAACAACCATTTCTTAATGCATTGAAACCTTATAACAAGCATGCATATGGGAGATCAAACCACACACATGAATAAGCTCAGAAAAACACAACGATACGAAAATAGTATTAAATAGATAGTTAGGATCATTACATCAAAGGTGTTTGATGGAAATGGATGAAGATACCCAAATAAGTAGGATCTCCCCCTACTTTTGTGCCCAAGCTCTCCTCAGCCTCCTTGGGTCTCCATGGGAGAACCTGAAAAGAGAGAAAACTGAGAACCCTCATTTTCGTGCCCTAATTTCTCTTTTATAGTGGCTTAGAATCACGGTGCTCGTTGAGCGGGCATCTGGCGCGTTGGGCGAGCATCGCACTGATGCATCTGGCACGCTGGGCGAGCAGCTTCAGACCCTTAATTCTCCTCTTCTTTCCTTGCAATGAAATCTCTACAAAAACACAACCAACACCTCATGAATCAACCAAACTTAGCATCTACTGGACAAAAACTCAAAGAAAGTTAATTCTTATATTTTAAATACAAAAAGAAGCATTAAAGTAGGAAAAGAAGAGATAATTGCTAAATAATTAATATGTACTCTAACGTATACTTAGCAGTTATCAATGACACAACCACAAGAAATTATAAAATTTATTTAATTTTAAGAATATACACACTGTGTGAAAGAAAATAAAGAGAAGATAAAATGAGAGAACATGATAAAGAGTATATAGAAAAATTATATAAAGATATTTAATTTAAGAAACTTAAAAATTATTTAATTCATTTTTATCTTTAAACACAAGTGACTCTAAATGCACTTCTATTACACATGGACGTAGTTCACTGATAACTAGACATAACACAACCACAAGAAATTATAAAAGTTATTTTATATTAAGAATATATATCATATCTAAGAGAATATAAAAAGAGAGAAACAAATAAAGAATATATATAAAAATTTATTTAATTTAAAAAAATTTAAAAATTATTCAATTCATTTTTATCTCTAAACACAAGTAACTCTAAATGCACTTCTATTGTACATGGAAGTAGCCACTCACAACTAGACATGACAAATTATAAAAATTATTTGATTTTAAGAATATATACCTATGTGAGAGAAAGTAGAAAAAATAGAAAAAGATATGAAATAAAGAATATATAAAAAAATTATAAAAATATATATTTAATTTTAAAAAATTTAAAAATTATTTAATTCATTCTTCTCTCTAAACAAAAGTGACTCTAAATACACTTCTACTATACATGGACATAGCCCATTGACAATTAGACATGACACACAAGCATGAGAAACTAAAAAATTATTTAATTTTAAAAATATGTATCCCATGTGAGAGAAAGTAGAGAGAAGACAAAAACAGAAAAAATGATAAAAATATATAGAAAAATTATTTAAGTTTAAGAAAATTAAAAATTATTTAATTCATTCTTATTATAAACACAAGTGACTCTAAATGTATTTCTATTGTACATGGACATAGTCCACTGACAACTAGACACGATATAATTATGAGAAATTATAAAATTATTTAATTTTAAGAATATATGCCTTGTGTGAGAGAAAATAGAGAGAAGATAAAAACAGAGAAAAGAATAAAGAGTATATAGAAATTTATAAAAAATATTTAATTTTAAAAATTATTTATTATTATCTCTAAACACAAGTGGCTCTAAATATCCTTTACATGAAGTGACAACTAGACATGACACAACCATGAAAAATTATAAAAACTATTTTATTTTAATTCATTCCTTGTGTTGTTATGTTTTATGTCAACATTGATTTTATTTATTTAATCAAAAGAAAATTTTCACTCATGTTTTTATTCATTATAAACATTTATATTTTTGTGTTTAAAATTGATTGAGTAAATATAATGCCATATAGAACAAAAAAATATAATGTCACAAGAGAGTTACAAGTTACAACCTACTTGGGGTCATGATTAGGACATCAAATAGTGATTTTCTAGGACCCTTGCAAGTATGTACCAAGTTTATTGACCAAAAACACTATATACCTACCTTGACGGCTTTCCTTCTCTTACCACTCTGCTCGATGAGATAACAATTCAACCTCATAGAATTTCCAAGGTGTTAATTCAAGATCTAACTCTAGGAGGCCAACTTCAACCGTAAAATTCAACAATGGATCAACACATGGAGGCTAGAATCCCTAGGAGGTCCTTTCAAAAAGGACCAATGAACCTACCACCAAAGGTAATGAAGACATGCCTTGGGAACACTTTCAAAGAAAAAGGAAAAAGTCAATGTTATTTACATGACCTAAAGAACAGTCTAACAATAAAAATAAAAATAGGACTCCAACTACACACCCAAAAATTCTTAATGTGGAATTAACATCCAAATGCAAGAGAAGAATAATTGCCATAACCCTTCATCAAAAAAAGGATTTAACTCTTAGCTAAGGGAGACATAACCATCACAATAACCCTAGGAATAGGTGGAATAAAGCAAATAGTTGAGTTATGAGCAGCCTAAAGGTTTCATAAAACCAAACCAAGAACACCTTGTGTGCTCCTTGAAGAAAATTCTTAATAGTCTTTGCACCAAGCTCTAATACAATAGTATAACAAGTTCAATCTCATAGCAACCAAGCATAATTTCAAAAGGATGTTAGCAACCCATTATGTTTTTCGTGAATAACTATGAAAATGATAAATTCATCATACTTTTGTCATATGTTGATTGTTGGGAAAGATACGACTAAGATAGGTGCTCTCAAGAAGGATTAAAGAAAATCTGTTGCTAGGAAAGATATGGGTGTAGTAAAGAAAATTCTTGAATGAAGATCCTCATAGATCACTCTAGAAAAATGTAATGAATGTCACAAGAAGACTATATTGAAAAGTTCTTGAAAGGTTTGACATGCATAATGTCAAACTTGTGAATGTTCCATACTTGGTCATTTCAAGCTCAACAAGACATAATGTCCAAAGAATAGAGAAGAAAAAGAAGCAATGATTAGTGTTCTATTCTTCTACAATGGGATATGCAATGATTTGTACAAAGTCAGACATTTCTTATGCTATAAAAGCTATAAGCATATTCCTATCAAACCCAAGAAAGAAGCATTAGAATGTTTTGAAATGGATACTAAAATATTGAAGGCAAATTGCCACTTGACAATGGAAATTTAATGTTTCTTAGTTATTCAAATACATATATGTGGTAGCAGATGTCGATTTAAGAAATTTATATAAGGATATTTGATTACTTTTGCAGGGAACTTGTCTCATGGCAACGATGACTACAAAAGTGCATTGCTTTAAACCCCACAAAAATAAATACATCCTAATTATTCTAGGTTGTGATGAGATCATGTAGATAAAGACGTCCCTACAAGAATTCATAATCAAGAAGCTTTATTCTCCATTGCAATAGTAAACACAAATCATCTCACAAAAACTCAACATTAATTTTTCATTCATGGTCAAAACACATTGATGACAAAAGTAAACTATGACAATTTAATAAAATTCGCTCCAAAACAACATGGCAATATGATGGCAAAAGCCCTAACTAAAGAAAAGTTAGAATCTTGTAAGGAAGTTGCATGTCTAACAACAATCCCAAACTAATATAAGGATATTTCCCTTTTGGCTAGAGGGGGAGAATTCTTGGTTGTCTTTTTTTTAATCATGTTATTTGTACGAAATATCCATCATTTTTGTCGATGACTAATCTCTATCAAGAAGCCTTGTTGGTCATTTTTAGTAATATTCTCTTCTTCCAATCACCTTTTTTCCATCTACAAGACTCAAACCTAAGACCTTACTTAAGAGGACCAAATACAGTCTATCTCAGACTAACAACAACTTGTTGGTAGAATTGTTGGTTGTCTAGCCAAAGCATTAAAAGAAGGTTGAAATTTTCTTCGACCTTTGCACCTTTTGGTGCTTTTAAAATTAGTAGGTAGCGAATTGCACTTGATGCAATCCTTCTATAAATAGAGGCCTTCTTCAATAGAAATAAAACCACCAGAAGAAGTGAGATTTTCATAATTATATTGAAAGAGAGTGAAATAAAATAAAATAGAGAAGAGCTCAACGAAAGTTGTTTGAAAGAAAAATAATTAGTCAATTTGTGAAATTTTTATTTACAAATTAAAGATGCATTGTTATTGTAATTGTTCAGAGACACATCCAAGGACGAAGTTTGTAATTCCATTATTGTTACAATGAAAGTTTAAGTGACTTACGGGTCCCTTGACATGTTCTACTTGCCTAGTTCTCTATTTTCTTATAACCTATCTTAATTACATTGAGAGGAAAACTTCTGTTGGTATTTACCAATAGTTATCAAATGCATTCTTGATTGTATTTTCTTAACAATTAGTGTAAGAGTACAGATCTCACAGTAATTTGCTTTAATAATCTTGAATAAGGATTTCTTTTGGCAGTAGATGCTAATACTTGACCTCATGGCCTTTACAGTTTGGAAACTTTTTAGCTAAATATTTTGCATCGTTGTTGTTTGCTTTAGCTTTTACGTAAGGCAACGACGAAAAGTGCTTTGATTCTGGTTTGCATGAAGACCAAGATGATTAACGTGGCCATTTTTGGAGCTTGATGATGTTTTTTCTCCCTTTCTTTCCCTTTTTGGGTTGTGTGCAAAGTACGATGGAGGAGACCAAATTCTGACTAGAAGAATAGTGCTTTCCTACAAAGAACTTCAGGAAGCCAAAAATAGATGCAACATAACTAGCACAAGAGTCAGAGAAATCAGATAATGAATTTTCAATCTTTCCAGTAGTAATAGTTCACTGTCCTCTTTGGTCATTGAGAGGAAACATTTTCTTCTTGATATATACACACAAACAACTATAGGACACTACACCCATGATACATCATACACCATGTCCATGGGAATCACAATGCCTTGGAAAGAAGGACACCCGTCTCCTGTCATTACTAATTGCCATGTACCAACTTTGAATGATAAAATGATGACATGTTTAGCGCAGATGATGCCTGCAAAATGTGAAACAAAAATCAATCGGCTGAGAATATGAATCTGAGTCACCTATACTTTACAAAAGAGTTAACAGAAGATCTTAACTAACCTTAGAGTCTCTTTTGTACCACGGCGTATTTTGCAACGGATGGTGGGGAGTCCAAGGCGCTGATGAGCCTCATAGCGGTGACAGCCGGAGAAACCTACAAACCAAAGATAAAGGACATATTGATTTTCCACATTGAGAAGGCATGGATGGATCTTGAAAACAAGTTAGTCCATCATGGTAGATCTTTCAAGTCCTTCAAGTTTCTGATTTTACTGTTTTTTAGCTATGAGCATGACCAAGTTATGTAATAATAATTATAAGATTCCGTACATAATCCAAAAAAAACACATACCATAATAGACTCCATCAACTTCGAGGACATCAATCTGTATCACTTAAAAGGAACTTGAATTAGCCGCAGAGGAATATATCTTGATGAATCAGAAAATTGTTTAATAAGAAAAAAGGAGGAATTGTAAGTTTTAAAACATAAAACGCAAGAAAATCATAACAAACTAATATTTCAAAAGATGTTCTTCTACCATCAATTATGGACATTAAAGCAACAACAAAAAAATGTCCCTCATTAAGACACATGCTTATTATTTTCTGCCCTCAGAGGCTCAAACCTTACGGTGGTACTTAATTGTGCTAAGCTGTATGCACCCATCACAGAATAATTATATAGAAGTATAAACCAAGCAAAAATAATCAGCATAATTATAATGATTTGTAATCTGCAAAGGCATGTCATCTGTAACTAGAGAT
Organism: Glycine latifolia; assembly: GCA_013407115.1. Classification (NCBI taxonomy): domain Eukaryota; kingdom Viridiplantae; phylum Streptophyta; class Magnoliopsida; order Fabales; family Fabaceae; genus Glycine; species Glycine latifolia. The sequence goes on from CM023953.1 coordinate 7,770,346, forward strand.
AAATTTTGGTTGCATGCACACACAATATTTTCCCCATTTTCTTCAGAATAATTGCACTAAAAAATTAGCCAAGCTTTGATTTCTTGTTCCATATTTCTAGGTGTTTATAACAAAACTATTCACAATTTCACTCAAAATACATTATAAGGGATGCAACCTCTCTAATTGTTCACTAAATTGAATCGGTGCTTTCTTTTTTTATATCAGCAAAAATAAATATATTAAATAGGCACAAGGGGTACCTAAAACCCATATACAAAAATGATTTACAACAATCTATAATACAAAGGTTATCTACTATTTTCCATTCTCGTATCAAAATGGATAATAGATAATAACCCATGCTATGTTGATTTCCATCATATAATAAATGCTTCTATCCTCAATATCAATATAGACGTGCTGTAAGCCAATAAATTGAATCGGTGCTTAATATGGTAGTGTGAAGCCAAACAAGATTAATCACAAATCATTGAAGTGGTATTTTTAGTTTATTGGTCTTAATCTGGTGAAAGTAGTCTCATACAAAGTAGATGCCTTATAATACAGTATCTACTGTATCAACTTATCATCATAAAGGACCAATTAATCAAAAGTTATAAGAATTGGAATCTAAATGTTTCAGTCTTGGTTGTTTCAATGAACCATCAGTGACAAATATATGGTATAAAATGAATGGCTGTAACAATGAATTTATGCATCTATGGCTCCACTCCTAAAAGAATTCTTAAGAGTTTTCTTGAAGAAGAGAGGTACCTTGGAAACTCCTAAAGGCTCTACGACTCAACTCCTAATAGATGTTCTTTTAATCATGGGCATACTACAGAGAGAGACACCTTGAAAACTTTTTCAACGAAACATGAAACTCTTATCTCATATAGGAATTTTCATATAGGAAAACATTTTCATATCCAATAATGACTCGAATATGATTACATTTTCCCCTTTCTTTTGCATTATATCAATGCAAATGATTGACCCTGAGAATGATCAGGATGAGGAAATGAAGCTCTACCACCCACTTGCATAGTTATAACATGCAAATATCTACCTACCAGCCACTTTCGCCGTTCTTTTTATTTAGAAAGCACGCATGTTAGAGACAACATAATTTTTCTCGTGACATTTCCAAAAGTGGCTTCACTATCATAATTGGCACAGATAATAGCCAATTAACAGTGTGGAATGCAGCGCAGATATTGTCATTCCATCTTCCACTGAAAAATGGTTCCAACAAATCCATAAAAATCATTTTAGGTTGTGTGTTTTCATATTTTTTTTGTACTCTCAGACCATATCTTTTCAACAGACAAAGCTTGAAGACCAAAGAAAGCAACAATTTCAGCTCATACTCCAATTCAAACTACATCCAATGGGATCCTCATAATACATAAAAGCCTACACCTACTTTCATTTTCTCATAAACCTAACAAAGGGCAAACCCAACATAGCAGAAACAGCACATAAACTCCAAAAGCAATGCAGAGATTTTAAAAATAAATCAGCAAAAGGGAGCAAGTGGTTACAGGCACTTGAAGACCAATTTCCTTGATACTATCCATTAATTCCTGTACTTTGTTTTGATCATTTGCTCTGGTCCTCATCAAAGGCCTTCTGATCTTATCTAGAGGAAGTTCCAATATCACAGGGCCCCCACCCCCACCACTACTGCTTCCAGAACCACCAGGAGGAGCTCCTAAATATTAAAAATAAATCATTTTTTATAAGCTATTAAGATAAATAATTTGAAATTGAGAGAGAGAGAGAGAAATATATATACAATTTTTAATTGACAAAATGAAATAGGGGGAGTAGTGCACCGTTGGGGTTGGAGGAAGCAGACACAGTGAAACTCCTCAAAGTATTTGGAACCTGTAGAATAAAATTTGCCATTTTTCTTCTTCTTCTCTACACAATTTTTTTGCCTTGTGGTTCTAAATATATAGTGAAAACATTGAGAACCGGAGAATATGATAGGCAATCACAAGCATGGGCCACCAATTTCAATGGCCAAGATTGTTCTTTTACAATCAATAAGGAAGGCCCTTCTACACAGAATTCGCTCTACAAAATGGTGTTGAATAATTGTTAGCTACATACTACGGCCTTTTTACGTAAAGGGGGTCTTTTTTTTTGTAATTTACGGATCAGGGGTACTTTTTAAATAATTTACGGGAAGGGGGTGAGTCGTAAAAATTTTTATGACTTCTGAATAGGAAGTCGTAAATAATTTTACGACTTTATTTTTTTATTTTTCAAGCCCAAAATCGGATAAATTTTTACGACTTCTGAATGCATTTTAATTTTAATTTACGACTTCAAAGTCGTAATCTAAAGTCGTGGCATCCAATACGATTTTATTTTTTTTTTCAAAAGAAGTCGTAAATTATTATACGACTTCCATTTTATTTATTTTTTTTAAGGAAGTCGTATAATAATTTACGACTTCCGTTATTTTTTTTTTTTGCAAAGTCGTTTCCTTGTATACGACTTTCACTTTTTCTTTTTTTTTTAGCTTTTTTAGGATACGTTATGTGTTTCATTTTTGTAATTTATTTGGTTTAGTAAATTTTAATAAAATTATTTTATTTATTATTTAACAATACACTTAATATATTTGTTTAATTTAATATTTTGTATAATTTAATTTATTTTGTATTCAATATAAACATTAAAAAAATATTATTTTGTTCTGTTATTTATTTTTGTTTTTTAATTTTAATTGTTGTTTCTTATTTTTATTATAAAAAATATGTTATTTTATAATTAAAAAATTTACAAAGTAATATATGTTTAATGAAGATATTATATGATTTTATTTGATATATTTTATAACATATATATTTTTATGTTAACATTTGTATTTGAAAAGAACTAAACTAAAATTTTTATAATAATATTCAATTATTAACAAAATTTAATATTTGACACAATAATATGTTAATGATTTTTGTTAATAATTATGACAATGTTATGAACATTATTTAATTTAGTAATAAATATGATTGTTAAAATAAAAATAACATTAGAAATGAACAATACAAATGAAATAAAAATATAAAAATTATAAATAATATTAACCGTTGACTTCCTTGTATGGACAGTTACTACGATTATGTCCTTCAGTTCTACATAATGAACATTTCTTAGGCCTATTTGGAATTGGTTCGTCCATTTCATTATGTATACGAGTAGTGGCTGGCCTTCCTGATGTCTGACGTCGTTTTGAAGAATCAGGCATAAAATATGGACCTACATATTGAGGCCATTGGTCTTCGCTTCCAAGAGAGTGAAAGTGATGTTGATAAACTTTGTAAATGTTTTCCAACTTATATACAGGGTCAACAAAGTCATCGTAATTTAAATTGCAAGAAGCGCAAGCTGCAATTGCGTGCGAGCAAGGAATTCGAATGGCCTGAAATTGTCCACAATCACATGACCATTCGTTCAATTTGACAGTACATGCCATTGCTCGTCGCCCAAGTCGCGTGTTTGCAATTTCTTGTACCTCAAACTCCCCCGTTTCTCGAACGAACATCCTCACATAATGTGAGGTTGCAATGTGTCGATTTTCTTGCAGCATAACAGATACCTCTTCAGAGTACCTATATCCTGCCTCTAGCATGGCCATGATTTTCATGCCATTACTAACAAATGAATCATTTATTTTATTAAATGTTTCATTCACTAAGGCAGTAATAGGCAATGCTCGGGCTCCTTTCAACACAGAATTCATACACTCGGCAAGGTTGGTAGTCATATGGCCGTACCGTTTTCCTTCATCATATGCCTGTGTCCATTTATTCTTGGGAATCTGGTCCAACCAATCTGCTGCAAGTGGAAACTCAGATCGCATTATAAGTAACTTTGCCTCAAACCGAGATTTTCTCAACTCATATCCTATGGCAAAATAAAAAACAATAAGTATTAATTACGTTAATGCACAATAATGTAAGAATTTTATTTATGAAATGTTTAGAAGATTACCCATATTTATGACTTGTTTTTTTAAGTCAACATTCCTAAACTCTTTGTTAAAATTTGAAGCAATGTGGCGAATGCAATATACAGAAGATACATCTGGTGAAGTCCACCCAACTCTGTCTGATCGCAAAGCTGCTAACAAACCTGTTCCCCTGTCTGAAATAATACACAAATTCGGTTGGGGTGTAACGTATCTCCTTAAATGATGCAAGAACCACATCCAAGCTTCTTTGCTCTCGCTCTCAACAATTGCAAAAGCAAGTGGAAAAATGTTTCTACTACCATCTTGTCCAATGGCAGTCAATAAAGTACCACAATATTTTCCAGTTAAAAATGTTCCATCTACTTGCACAATCGGCTTGCAATATTTAAAGCCTTCAATGCATGGCTTAAAAGCCCAGAACACACGATTCCGAATCACCTTAGAAGGGTCATCCTCACCATCTTCCATTGAAATCGATGTTTTGTATTTAACAACTGTACCTGGTAGAAAGTGTTGAACAGCTGTCATCCATACAGGCAAATGCCTATATGATTCTTCCCAACTTCCAAATGCAAGTTCAAGTGCTTTTTGTTTAGCTATCCATGCTTTTCTGTATGTCACATTATAACCAAACCGGTGCATCATGTCTGCAATCAAGGTTTTAATTTGGATACCAGGATTTGTTTTTACTAAATGCACAATATTATGAGCAATAACAGATGAGTCTAACCTAAGATGATCTTGTGATAAATGTGATGTTATGCAAGTGTGATGTCCAGTTATTTTTTTCATGACCCACCTCCTACGTAACTTGCTGAACGATGCTCTAGCCCTCCAGTGACAACCATTACCATATTCAGTACACTTAACAACATACTTATCACTCTTGTTTTCTTCAACATGAAAATTAAACGAATGTACAAAATGAAATTCTTTTATGGCATTCACAGCTGCTTGTTTTGATTCAAACATCATGCCTTCATAAAGGTCATTCATACTCTCACCCGCTGTATTCGTAAATGGATTTGAGTACTGTTGATCTTCTGAAATTTGGCTATTAATAGTTTCAAAATAAGAAGAAGACTGACTTTCAGTTTGATTGCTTGCTTCTCCAGTTTCGTGAAATGAGTACTGTTCATCTTCTTCACTAAATTCGCTAACATTGTCTCTGATTATTGGTTCTTCGCTATCCATCTATCAGAAAAGTTGATTGTAATTTGTTAGCCAACATGTCAAGGCGTTAACATGGTAAGGAGAATGCGATGATAAAATATGTAGCATATTATGATAAACATACCTGCAAAATTGTAAGGAACAAGGAAATAGCAGACTTGAACAATATTTTGTTAACTTTTTAGGATGGTAGTGTTAAATGAGGAAATAGCAAATGTTTGTTGAATGGCTAACGTGGCTTTATAATAAACATGATTCACCATGAAGCAACATGAATGACAAATCCAATCAGAAAATTTCCATGAATAGTTAAATGATTTGCAATTAAATAAGTATGACAAAACGTCAACAGTACATTTCTAACTTCCATGTACATTTATTGAAACCCTAGTTACTACACTTTTTTTTTAAAAAACCCAACTTTTCATTACCCAAGTTACTACCGTAATTTTTAAAACACTAAATAATAGTAGTTAATGATCAAACCATTTTTAAAAAACCCTAATTAGTGCATCTTATTTTTTTAAACCTTAACTAGTGCACACATTTTTTTTTTAACACAACTTTTAAAACCCTAATTACTACAATATTTTTTAAAACCCTAAATAATAGTAAATACTCAAATCATTTCTAAAAAAATCCTAATTAGTCCACCTTATTTTTTAAAACCCTAATTACTACAATATTTTTTAAAACCCTAAATAATAGTAAATACTCAAATCATTTCAAAAAAATCCTAATTAGTCCACCTTATTTTTTAAAACCCTAATTACTACAATACTTTTTAAAACCCTAAATAATAGTAAATACTCAAATCATTTCTAAAAAACCCTAATTAGTGTACCTTATATTTTAAAACCCTAATTACTACTATATTTTAAAACTATATTATTTTTCCCAATTTCTTAGCACCTTTTTACAAAGGTATTTGCTTCATTTTATTTTAAAAGCATAGCTATAAAACCGTAATTAATAAAGCCTTTCTTTAATTAAATTTTTTGCCTAAAGCTACTTTAAAGTCACGACTTCAAAGTCGTGCTTTAGTATACGACTTCTAAATGGACTTTGCTATTTGCACCTCCATTTTAGCTTTTGTCACCTTTATTTTGTGAGGAAGTCGTGTGGCCAAAAACGACTTAGAAGTCGTGCTAGTATACACGACTTTGAAGTCGTAAAATGCAATCCGACTTCAATAAGGAAAATCAAATTAAAATATACACAGCCAAATCATGTTTTTAATGTTTGAAAAATTAATGAAAGCATTTGGAAAAATTTACGGAAGCATTGGTAAAAATACATGGAAGAAAGGACAAAGCCAGCTCGCTTCCTGCTTGCTTCCTTAAATAATAATTGAACCAATTTAAAGTATGATATGAAATGACTATTGCGCATGCCTTAGTGATAGATTTGATTTAAAGCTGTAGAATGGTTCAGAGCAGGTTATAGCATAACATTATATGAGTTTAGCATGTTAAACTTAAAGTTTGAGATGACCATTCAAGCCGCGTGAATTGGAAAACAATAATGGAGCCATGTGAATAATTTTCAGTTGAAACAATAATGGAGCCATGTGAATAATTTTCAGTTGAAACAATAATG
>CM023953.1:7791087-7822927 GCA_013407115.1 Glycine latifolia
TTTGGTTAGAATTGGACATGATAGGTCACCATGCCTGTGAATCATACTTGCTGAACCCGATATGAGATTGTTTGGCTAGAATTGGACATGATAGGTCACCATGCCTGTGAATCATACTTGTCAAACCCGATATGAGATTATTTTGTTAGAATTGGACTTTATAGGTCATTATGCCTGTGAATCAAACTTGTCGAATCTGGTATGGGATTCTTTGGTTAGAATTGGACATGATAGGTCACTATGCCTGTGAATCATACTTGTTGAACCTGATATGGGATTGTTTGGTTAGAATTGGGCATGATAGGTCACCATGCCTGTGAATCATACTTGTCGAACCCGATATGGGATTATTTTGTTAGAATTGGACTTTATAGGTCACTATGCCTGTGAATCAAACTTGTCGAACCCGGTATGGGATTCTTTGGTTAGAATTGGATATGATAGGCCACTATGCCTATGAATCATACTTGTTGAACCCGATATGGGATTGTTTGGTTAGAATTGGACATGATAGGTCACTATGCCTGTGAATCAAACTTGTTGAACCCCGTATGGGATGCTTTTGTTAGAATTGGACATGATTGGTCAATATGCCTGTGAATCATACTTGTTGAACCCGATATGGGATTGTTTGGTTAGAATTGGACATGATAGGTCACCATGCCTATGAATCATACTTGTTGAACCCGATATGGGATGCTTTTCTTAAAATTTGAATCAAACTATGTATGTGATTTAGTCTTAAGTGATAATCTAACATATAAACAAATGTTGTACAAATTATGGCTAGGACCAGAGGAGGAATGCATCGGCCTGTTGGTGGAGCACCTGAGTGGCGTAGACCGACAACATCCGTTCGTCGAGAAAAGGTTGGTGTTAGTGTTCCTGAGGATCCTCCACTTGAGGATGCTCTAGTTGAGAAACCACATATGCATGCTAATGTACCTACGACAGAGGGTGTAGGTACTGAAGCTTTTCTAGGAGGTCCAGAAGACTGTTCAGTCTTGATTGATTACGCCGACCATGTGGGTATTAAAGTCTGGTCAGGAGAGGTATTTATAAAACAATGACATCTAGTTTAGGATAAAATGTGAAAGTTTTTTGTCATTGTAAACATGTGTTCATGTATTTATTGTAGGAACGTGCAGAGCTCAAGTTGGCTTCCCATGGACGTAAGGTGACTAAATTCGGGAAGCCAGCTCCGGAGATTGAAGGCTTAGTTGCTGCTAGTGGCCTTAGTCCGTTGATTCGTTGCTCAATGGAGACTGGAGATCGGGGATTGCTGTCTGCATTTGTAGAGAGATGACACGCTGAGACTTCCAGTTTTCATCTGCCAGTCAGTGAATTGACGATTACGTTGGATGATGTCGCCTCCCTTCTGCATATCCCTGTCATGGGAGTGTTCCACTGCTACGACCAAATTGATCTCGGAGAGGCTATCACATTGTTGGTCGAGCTGCTGGAAGTCAGTGTTGATGAGGCTGATGTGGAGACGACACAGTGCCAGGGGGCATATGTTCGATTGTCCTGGCTTCGAGAGTTGTATTTTAGTATGTGTGACTCTAGCCAGTGGATAGTAGCAGCCAGGGCATATCTGTTGCATCTTGTTGGTTGCACTTTGTTTGCCAACAAGAGTGCGACACATATAGGCATTCAGTTCTTAGAACCTTTCCGCGACATCGATGAAGCTGCGGGATTTGCTTGGGGAGCTGGTGCTTTGGTGTTTTCCGCGACATCAAAGTTAAAAGAATATTTCTTGGCTTCAGCATGGACCTTGTCATATCAGCAACAATAATCTTTTCCTCCTCAGTTATTCGACCAGCATATGGGTGTCCACATAATGACTTTGCCAAAACATGATTATGATTGCCACATATTAGCTTCACCATCCCCCCTTGTCCTCCCGGGATTGGTTTACCCGACAGCTTAAAAGGACACTCATATTTTTTGGTGCCTGAGATTGAAGGTGTGAAACCTTTTTTCCATGCTCTATATTTTCCACTCCTTTCACAACCAATTAACACAAATGACGTTCTTCCTATTTTTCCAGTTTTTGTATCACTCCTCATTATAACCGCTACAAAATCATTCTCAAATGCAACCGTACGAGCCCGTTTCAATACCGCATCACACAATTCAAACACCTACACAAATGGATAATTCATATTTAATATGCTAAATATAATCATTTAACAACTTTAAATACATTCAAATTCACATAATTACTTCATTCATTTGGAACGCTGCAGAATAATCAATTAAACAATCATTATTCTCAAACGCATCAGGGTCTACTCCATTGTCTTCATTGAATTCAAACGCATCAGGGTCTGCTCCAATGTCTTCATCCATATTAACTTCTTCTGACATTATACTGTCATACATCCAGTCATCGTTGTCCATCCTAACAAATAACAATTTAATTTAACATAAAAAACTCCATGTGGAAGCCTATAAAAATACACACGCATAATAATAACATTTAGTAACATTTCATGTTTGTCTCTCATGTGAATCAAAGTTATTCAACGTTTTTTTTATTATTTGTATGTGCAACTACATGTGTTTAAATACTGCTTATAATTAATTTGTCCTTATTTATAATGTTTCATTTTATTCATTGTTATCTTTATACAACAATTAAATTTATATATTGATTCAATCAAATGTTTTATCAAAATAAACTCAATTTTATTCAAATAAATATTTCCAACAATTTCTTAATTTTTTAAAAGCCAAATATTCACCAATCTGAAGCCATACGGATTGACTAATCTGTATGGGTTATACGGATTGACTAATCTGTATGAGCTTTACGGATTGACTAATCCATATAGCTCAAATGGATTAGGAAATCCGTATAGCTCATACGGATTAGGAAATCTGTATAGCTCATACGGATTAGGAAATCCGTATAACCCATATGGATTAGTCCATCCGTAAAGCTCATATGGATTAGTCAATCCGTATAACCCATACGGATTAGTAAATCCGTATAACCCATACGGATTAGTCAATCCGTATGAGCTATACGGATTGTGTAATTCTTATGAGCTATACGGATTGACTAATCCGTATGGGTTATACGAATTCACTAATCCATGCAATCCATATGGATTAGGCAATCCGTATAGCTCATACGGATTATCGAATCCGTGCGACATCCAACACCACTAACCTCTACACACTTCGACGACGCACTCCGCAACTCCGACACCCACCCAAAACTCCGACGAAATGAACACAATGCAGCCAAAAATCACCAATACACGCTAATGACACCAACTCAGGCGAACCAAAATCAACGAAAATAGCAACCAAATGGTCTATCAACCGTAGCTCAACTCAAATATATCAGTCAACCATCAGGGGTGTTTTTGGGTTTTTAAAAAAAATGGTGTAGTAGAAATGTTAGTTGGTGTATGAAGTTACGCTCCTTTATTTTTATGTTCATGCTCCCCTAGAAGTTCCTTAACTTTAACTCTACTCATTCTGCATTGGCGCCTAAGGCTTAAGGGAAAAACTAAACTCAATAAAGCTAGGAAAATCTCAACTATTCTACCACCAAAATAACTAACATCATAAATGATGGCATACCTTGAATAGTTGATGGAAATAGCCTCACAAAGGTAGCTCTAGGGGTATCCGTGAGAGCGTTGAATGAGTGCATAAGATTGATGAGAAAGGAAGTGTTGATGAAATTCAATGAAGCGATTGGTTGTTCTAGTAACATGGATATTTGGTAAGTGTTGGGAAATGCACGTATGCACAATGGAAAAACTACATAAATATGTAATGGTAAATAAAACCTTTTTCACTGGAGTGAACCTCTGAGAAGTGTAATATACGACAATCCAAAAAATCCAAGAGTGCAGAAAAATAAAGATATAATAGCAAGAAGAACACCAACAATTTTAACATGAAAAATCTCCAGTGTGAGGAACAAAAACCATGGGACCAAGTCAAAAAAAATTATTCACTATGTAAAATATCAAAGAGTACAACAAAGAGTTTCTACAACATAACCTCACAAATAAATGTCTACTCACTCTTAAAATAGTGCAAATCAACAATGTAACAATATTCAATAGAGACCCAGAACGGGGTAAATATAGCTTCTGCCAAAATATGAGAGAAATAAAGTTTAGAGTATACCAGATGAATGCCCACAATTTTAGGAACAACTGACTGAAATTTCATCGAAAATAGAGCACAAATGAGTATCCAACAAATACCACAAAGTGAGCAATTTTTTTTTCTTCTCATATGTGACGGCACTGGCAGAAGATGAAGAAATTGAAAATTGAGAAAGGGTGCAGCGTGTAATTTCTTGTATGCATCCGGTTCATTAACATTCAACTATGGCCGTTAAGCGTAGCAATTAATGATAAAAACTAGTCATTACGGAAGCAATTAATAAAACGACATCATCATGCGTCATCAACAATCCTGTATTTACATTATGTATGGTGAACTCCCACAAGTAAATACTACCACGTACATCAAACGTGCATCCTCCCCTCAAGGATTACGAAATATAAGCATAACAAAAAAAAAAAAAAAACGAGCCAACATGGTCTCAAAATTCTGCCGAGGTTCACGAAGAACCCTCTCCCTACTTGGGCCTCTTGCCCCAGGATCCACCATCCGGTCTCTGAACATCACCTGCAAAATATAATCCCCAACCAGGGTGAGATACAATCTCAATAAACTCAGGGTCCTTGGAGGTCTCACCTCCCCTTGGTTTACTTTCACGACACAACATCAAAATTGACATCACATAATCTAGCCATCCCGGCTATCATAAGGCACATCATATATATATCACAACACAGATACAACACACATACGTACACACACACACACACACACACACACACACACCCATATATATATCGCATTGCCTGAGAAAGATCATCCACTTAGAGGCACATTCTCCCAGGACTTACTCATACGTATATCTCTATATAACATTGTCTGAGAAAGATCATCCACTGAATGACACATTTCCTTAGGACTTACTCGAACATATATGACACTTCCGAGAGAAGATCATCCACTTAAGGGCACATTCTCCTAGGACTCCACGTATCATTGCCTAAAGAAGATCATCCACTGAAGGACACATTCCCTCAGGACTTACTCGGACATATATGACACTTCCGAGAGAAGATCATTCACTTAAGGGCACATTCCTCTCAGGTTTTATTTTATATACATATATTGACCACTTGGAGTTGTTCCACATGACTTTGGCTCTAAGGGAAGTCCATATTTAGTCCATTCTACTGGCCAGAGAATCTCATCAGTCATACAACATATCATCACAGTGTACATCATATACATGTTCTCAATTAAAAAGCAGCAACACACAATTCTAATACCACATGCATCATGACATACAATAACCATCACTCTCTCAGAGTATGGTAGAACACAGTCAAGGGAAAAACTCCTAAGAATAAAGAGTTTACCTGCTCTAAGCGCTACACTAGCCTTCACGGCCTCGTGGTCATAACCACCGGTTTCCTCTGTATCATGCCCTACACAAGGATTATACAAGTAATCAGTAACGGTCTCCAACCGTTGCATGCAAAGAAATGCTATTCCTTTCTCCCCCTAAAAACAAAACTAGGTAAAGGTCTTTGGAGAACGATCTCCCCGTCTGATAGTTCTCACAAAGAGCTAAGGTTGAAATCTAACTTACTGAGGGATTTCTTCAACTCTCACGCTAAACGCAAAGGGTTTTGGTCAAGGATCGAGTAGATATGAAGCTTTTCTCGCTTGGTAATGGAGAAAACGGAGAACGGAAGAAACTGCTAGTGTTTTAGCCAAGAAGTAAAAGAAATGGGTCATTCAAGTAATGACTCTGGCGCACGTCACTTAAATACCCTGTGAGTTAACACGCGTCACTTAAGTGAACATGCGTCATTTAAGTTAACACGCATCACTTAAGTAACCTGGTAGTCAACTCGGCTCACTTGGGTCTAGCGGATTGGCGAGCTAAGAGCTTTAAACCTCGTTCAACATCATATTTACTTGTGACTGTCGGGTTCACTTCATTATCACAAGTGCTGTCGGGTTTCGATTTATTTGCTAAAAGTCTACATTGTCCAGCTCGGCATGTACAACCCGGATCACCTTGTCCAACTTGGCATGCGCAACCCAGACAACCTTGTGCAGGTTCATGGTACTTATACAAAGCCCAAGAGCTTCTTTGGCAAGTCCAAGGTTCACCCTTGTCCGAGGTCCTTCCTTGGTACTTTATAAAATCCAAGGTTCCACCCTTATCCGGGGTCCTACCTCGGCACTTTATAAAATCCAAGGTCCCGCCCTTATCTGGGGCCTACCTCCACATCAGCACTGCCCCATAAAGATGCCATATACTCTCCAAAGTGACAACCCGGTCACACGAATCAGTTTTCCTCGTTAACACTAACTTAAGAGGTGCAATCCCGGATTTGATACAGGGTTATTATATTCACCCCACCTTTTAAGAATTTTGACCACAAAATTCAGTCATTCCTGTCAAGTAACTCGGGGTACAGCTACACAAGCTCCTTCTCCCGCTGCCAAGTCACCTCATCAGGTGTCCTCATTTCCCATTGTACCTTGACTATGGGAATAGTCTTACTCCGAATCTTTTTCTCCATCCTGTCCAGAATTCGGGTTAGCCGTGTAGGACAAGTCAAATTCTCCCTAATATGAACGATGTCTGGCTCTACCACGTGCAAAGGGTCTGGCACATATCTCCTCAGCTGTGACACGTGGAAAACATCATGCAACTCGGACAATCAGGGAGGTAAAGCTAGCCTGTAGGCCACTGGTCCTACTCTCTTGAGAATCTGGTAAGGACCAATGAACCTAGGACTGAGCTTCCTCATGCCCAATGCCCGTCCAACCTCAGTGACTGGAGATAACTTCAGGAACACATGATCACCCTCATCAAACTGTAATGATCGGTGCTTGCTATCATAATAGCTTTTCTGTCAACTTTGAGCCCGCAACAACTTATCTCTGATCATGTGGATATGCTCAGAATTGTCTTGAACCATCTTGGGTCCAAGAATTTGTCTCTTCCCTACCTCGGTCCAGTAAGTAGGAGTCTGACACCTCCGACCATACAATGCCTCATAGGGTGCATGCCCAAACTAGCATGAAAGCTGTTAGTATATGAGAACTCCACCAGTGGTAGGTATCTATCCCACCTTATTTCCTGTTCCAAGGAACAGGCTCTCAACATGTCCTCTAGGGTCTAAATAGTCATCTCCGTCTGACCATTGGTCTGTGGGTGATAGGTTGTGCTAAGCCTCAACCGGGTTCCAAAAGCCTCCTGAAGAGCACCCCAAAACCTAAAGGTGAACTTCAGATCTCTATCACTGACAATTCTCTTTGGAACACCATGCAGTCTGACAATCTCTCTAACATATAACTGAGCCAACTTCTCTGTGGTATAGTCAGTCTGGACAGCTAAGAAGTGAGCTAACTTAGTCAGCCTATCAACAATCACCCATAGACATGTCAAAACGGGCCAACCCGGCCCACCCGGGTTGGCCCACCATGGGTTGACAACAAAGTGAGCCGGGCCAGGTTGGCTCACTTTGGTGGTGGGTCAGATTTTGCCTAACCCGGCTCAACCCACACGGATTGGTGGGTTATACGGGTTGGCCCGCGAGCTGGCTCGCGGGTTGGCTCACTTTAAATTTAAAAACAAAATCAAAAAAAACATTAAAAAAAATCACAAAATAAGTGTAGAAAAATGCAAATTAAACCAATTTAAGTAAATTTAAATATTACAAACTGCATCAAACTTAACCTCAAACTAAATGTACATGAAACTCAAACAAATATAAATATGTTCAACAATATTAAAATAATAAAACACCAATCTAACTCCTCAAATATCAAATTCTCATATTTCAATCATCAATATTAAGTTGTCTAAGAAGAGTATTAGAATCATGGTTTGACAAATCAATTTCATTTTTATCATCTTCATTTTTTCCATTATCTTTTTTTTTTCTCCAACCCGCTAGCCAACCCGGCTCACCCGGGTTGAACCCGGGTGGGTTGCGGGTTAAGTGAGCCGGGTCCAAATGACCCGGGACCTTGGTGAGCCATTTTTTTGTAATCCAACCCACTAATTTTGCGGGCCAAAATGGGCTGACCCACGGGTTGGGCCCGTTTTGACAGCTCTAATCACCCAGATTGAGTCACACCTGGTCTAAGTTTTTGGTAGTCCAACCACGAAGTCTATGGAAATGCTATCCCATTTCCACTCGGGAATCTACAAAGGCTGCAATAACCTGGACGGTCTCTGATGCTTAATCTTTACCTTCTGACATACCAGACACTTAGCCACATGCTCAACTATATCCATTTTCATCCCTGGCCTCCAGAAGTTCCTCTTACGGTCCTGATACATCTTGGTGGCACCGGGATGAATGCTAAACTGACCCTTATGAGCCTCAGACAGAACTGCATCCACCAACTCACCCTTAGGCACCACTACTCTCCCCCGGTATAACACCAAATCATAGGTCTCCCAAGAAACGTCCTTCTGTCCAATCCGGGACTTCATGTCATCATCACATTTCTGGGTCTCTAGAATCCTCATAATCAACTCATTATTAATCTTGGTCTCTCTCAACTCGAGACCCCAGTCACCCTCAATCATGGTCAGATGCATATTTCTGAAGTCCTCTATCAGCCTGCAGTCCTTAATCATCATGCAAGCTACGCTTAAGTGCTTCCTACTCAAGGCGTTTGCCACTACATTGGCCTACCCGGGATGGTATTGCAACTCAAAGTCATAATCCTTGAAGAATTCCATCGATCGCCTCTATCTCATATTCAGCTCCTTTTGATCAAACAAGTACTTGAGAATCTTGTGGTCGCCAAACACCACTAGCTTGGCACCATACAGGTAGTGTCTCCATATTTTTAGAGCAAAGACCACTGCTGCTAGCTCTAAATCATGTGTAGGATAGTTCTCCTTATGCGGCTTCAACTGTCGGGATGCATAGGCAACCACCTTTTTCTCCTGCATTAGCACACATTCAAGTCCCGGTTTGGACACATCACAGTAAACCTCGAAACTTCCCTCAGGATCAAGAAGAGTCAACACTGGAGTCGTGGTCAACCTTTCCTTCAATCTTTGGAAGCACTCCTCGCATTCATGAGTCCAGATAAATGGGGTACCCTTCTTGGTAAGGCGGGTCAAGGGCAACACCATCTGTGAAAATCCCTGAATGAACCTCCGGTAGTACCCGACCAGTCCAAGGAAGCTCCAGATCTTGGAAACATTCATGGGTCTCTCCCAAGTCATCACGACCTCTATCTTACCGGGTCAACCGCTACCCTGGCTGTCGAGATCACGAGACCAAGGAACTTTACCTCTAATAGCCAAAACTCGCACTTCGACAGTTTGGCATACAACTGGTCGTTCCTCAACGTCTGAAGAACAGTTCTGAGGTGCTCGGCATGCTCCTCCTTACTCCTGGAGTAGATCAGTATGTCATCAATGAATACTACTACAAATTGATCCAAGTAAGGTCTGAACACCCAGTTCATATAATCCATGAACACTGCCGGGGAGTTCGTAAGACCGAACAGAATGACCGGATACTCATAATGACCATACCAAGATTGGAATGTCGTCTTAGGTATGTCCTCGGGCTTAATCCTTATCTGGTGGTATCCGGATCGCAGGTCTATCTTGGAGAACACACAAGCTCCCCTCAACTGATCTAGCAAATCATCAATCCGAGGAAACGAATACTTATTCTTTATAGTAACCTTATTCAATTGCCTATAATCCACACACAACCGTATACTCCCATCCTTCTTCTTCACGAAGATAACCGGTGCTCCCCATGGCGACACACTCGATCTGATAAACTCTTTGGACAATAAGTCCTCAAGTTGTGCCTTCAGCTCCTTTAACTCCAAAGGAGCCATACGGTAAGGAGCTATGGATATGGGTCCCACACCTGGAACCAAATCAATGGAGAAATCAATCCCCCTATCGGGTGGAAGCTGTGTAATCTCCTCCAAAAATACATCAACAAATTCGCTTACCACTGGAATCTCTGACAGGTCTACCCCCTGCCTCTCATCTATTGTACTCAACAAAAGATAGCCTTGAGCTCCTCCCTCCATTTCCTTGCGAGCTTGCAAGACCGAGAGAAATGAAGTGGAACTCGGGTTGAGTCCATCTGAAGGCACCACGATATTTTTGTTGCAGCAATCCAACATAATGCCATACTTGGCTAACCAATCCATACCCAGAATAATCTCAAGGGTAGGCATCATCAGACAATACAGATCAACACTGCACTTTCTACCCTCAAACTGAAATTGCACATCTCTGCAGTACGTATGTACTCGACACCATTCCCTAGAAGCGGTGGTAACCTCCATAGGAGGGAAAAATCTAAACACCTGTAGGTTCAGCCCTAATACAGTACTATCCTTAATGAAGGAGTGGGTAGCTCCATAGTTGAACAAGACTCTCACATCATAATCACTTATCAAAATCGTACCTCGGATCAAATCAGGAGCTCGGGCTGCCTCCCTGGCATCCACTGTGTAGATCTAGCCTAAGATCACTGGAGCAGCTAAAGCTCGGCCGCCTGCCTGCGGGCAATCTCACATAGTGGCCTTGCTTGCCACATCTATAGCATACAAACTGACCGGTGGGGCACGCTCCCCAATGGTTTCTCCCACAAGTAGCACACTTGGAAGGTGTGGCCGGTCTCTGTATCAATCCTCTCTAACCAGGCTCTTTCTTGAACCGGTATGCTGAAGAATAAACCCTCAGGTCTCTGCCTTTGCCCTTCCCAGTAGGGCCTAAACTACTGGGCCTCCTCATCTCATGTCTCACAGAGGAAGTAGGCTGACTGCCACAGCGCCTCCTGATCATATCCTCCACCTGGCGGCACTGTCTCACCAGGCTGCCCAAATCTCGGGATCTACTACCCGCAATCTTCTCCTCAATGCTCTCTCTAAGTCCTCTCTGAAACTTAGCAGCAAGAACCTCTGCCTCTGGTAGAGCCCTCCTTAAATGTGCATACTTAGCCAACTCATTGAATTTGGCCAAGTACTCATCCACTGACATCCGCCCCTGGACAAGGCCCTCAAACTCGGCCTGCTTCTGCTCTCTACCGTCTCTAGGAAAATATCTGTTCAGGAACTGGGCCTCAAAAGTCTGCCAGGTGATAACCTCACCCTGGCTTCTCAGCAATTGCGAAATGGTGACCCACCACTCATGCGCATCCCCTTGTAGCAAATAGGTAGCATAGAGAAGTCTCTGATGGTCTGGCATTCCATCACTATGAATATCTTCTCTAGGGCCTGCAGCCACTTGGCGGCAGTAATGGGATCGTATCCCCCATGAAAAGCTGGAGGGTCATGCTTGCAAAAAGCAATGAGCATCTTCCCCCTAGCAGCTGTATCCTCCTCAACATCAGCTTGGGACAACCGGTCCCCTCTGTGGTAGCTAGGTCTATCAGAATGTTGACTACCTCCACCCTGGTGGCCACTACCATCGCCCTCGTAGGCAGGTGGTGCAGAGGGTACTCTGTCCTTTCTCCATAGAGATCTCAACTCTGCCATTAAATTCTCATTGGCCTTCAACAAGACCTTGTTCGCCTGTCTGCTTGCAGCCATCTCATGCTGCATAGCTACCAAGGCGGCTATCACTGGGTCAAGGTATGCATCAGCGTTCGCTGTCACACTGTTGTTCTGGGTTCTCACCATGGCACTGCATATGTCACACAAAGGATGAGTTGATCAGGCCCACACTTAGTGACCACACATGCAATAGTCATAATGAACACCTAAAATAGTTGTGAATCACTCACAAATCACCATACATAATGCTTCCCTAGGAAATTGCTCTGATACCATAAAATGTAATGCCCCGTATGCATCCGGTTCATTAACATTCAATTATGGTCGTTAAGCACAACAATTAATGATAAAAAATAATCATTACAGAAGCAATTAATAAAATGACGTCATCATGCGTCATCAACAATCCTATATTTACATTATGTATGGTAAACTCCCACAAGTAAATACTATCGCGTACATCAAACGTGCATCCTCCTGATGGAGTGCCTTTAGTTAAATATTTTTCTATCATTCTTAACTTATTTGACTTCTCTTGAACTTTTATTTTCCTATTCTAATTCAGTTTTTGTCTTAGGCAAGTTAGTGGGCTTAATTGCTAATTGTTGCGTATTTTCAGATTTTATGCTCACTTGACGTATCTACCTTGTACAGGACTTACAGAGCTCTATAGAACTCCAAATTGAGTGTTCTTGTAGTCCTTGGAAAGATAACGAAAAGATCTACAAGTTTTCCAGAAATAAGATGAGGCCAATTATGCCATTTGGAGAGTCATTTTAGGCTTTGAAGTCAGAACCACTGCACTTGTATTTTGAGCTGCGAGTTGGACTTTTATTGGTGTAAATAGCATAAATAATTAGAATTGATGGGTTGTCATGGCCCATTATTTTCTTCAGACTTAGTCACTATAAATTAGTGACATTAGGAGGAATTATGACTTACATTTCATTTTTACAAACAGTTTTACATTTCTCTTTTTAAGTTTTTAGAATCAAAACACTCTCTTATTTTCCCTCAACTGTTCTTCCTTGTTCTTCATTTTTCGTTTTCCCTTCTTCCATTTTCGTGCACTTATTTCATGGGGCTTTCATTGATGATGATCATGGAAGGCTAAATAATCAATCAATCCAAGGATCCAACCCAAGCAAGAGAAGAATTTGAGTTCTGGTTTAGTATTTCGAATTTTGTGTGAATGTTCACTTTCTTCTTCAATTGCTATTTTGTTTTCATGATTATGAATGCGTTTAGGATTAAAAGCGTATTAGGTTATGAATTCATTTCCTAATTTTGAATATAAATCACAGATTAATTCGATGATATTTCAATTAAGGTTGTGGTTTAAATTAATTTAGGGGTTAATTCGATTGAACTGCTTCTAATGAAATTGAATGAAATTTCACAATAGGATAAATTTCTGAGAACGATGATGATTCGAATAGCTTGGTTTGGTGAATTGGATTGATGCTCTTTAACCTATTTTACATTACTTGTTATCAATTCTGTTAGTTTCTGCATTGATATTTAATCGTAGTTTGTGTTTTTGCAATTTTTACTTCGCGCCTGCAAACTGTTCGACAAAAATCCCATTTACTGTTAGTAGTGAATTGAAGATAGAACCATATTGATAGTGTCTTTGAGTCGACCTAGGTTAATCCTGTGCTACAAAATTAGCTTAGTTTAATTGTTTTGAAGCGATACGACATAGCTTACCACCTCCCCTCAGGGATTACGAAATATAAGCATAACAAAAAAAAACAAATGAGCCAACATGCTCTCAAAATTCTGTCGAGGTTCACGCAAAACCCTTTCCCTACTTGGGCCTCTTGCCCCAGGATCCACCATCCGGTCTCTGAAAATCTCAATAAACTCAAGGTCCTTGGAGGTCTCACCTCCCCCTGGTTCACTTTCATGACACATAGCATCAAAATCGGCATCACATAATCTAGCCATCTCGGCTGTCATAAGGCACATCACATGTATATCACAACACACACACACACACACACACATATCGCATTGCCTAAGAAAGATCATCCACTTAAGGGCACATTCTCTCGGGACTTTACGTATCATCGCCTGAGAAAGATCATCCACTTAAGGGCACATTCTCCCAGGACTCCATGTATCATTGCCTGAGGAAGATCATTCACTGAAGGGCACATTCCCTCAGGACTTACTCGGCCATATATGACACTTCTGAGAGAAGATCATCCATTTAAGGGCACATTCCTCTCAGGTTTTATTTTATATACATGTATTGACCACTTAGAGTTGTTTCACATGACTTTGGCTCTAAGGAAAGTCCATATTTAGTCCATTCTACTGGCCAGAGAATCTCATCAATCATACAACATATCATCATAGTGTACATCATATACATGTTCTCAATTAAAAAGCAGCAACACACAATTCTAATACCACATGCATCATGACATACAATAACCATCACTCTCTCGGAGTATGGTAGAACACAGTCAAGGGAAAAACCCCTAAGAACAAAGAGCTTACCTGCTCTAAGCGCTACACTAGCCTTTATGGCCTCGTGGTCATAACCATCGGTTTCCTCTGTATCACGCCCTACACAAGGATTATACAAGTAATCAGTAACGGTCTCCAACCTTGCATGCAAAGAAACGCCATTCCTTTTTCCCCCTAAAAATGAAACTAGGTGAAGGTCTTTGGAGAACGATCTCCCCGTCTGATGGTTCTCACAAAGAGTTGAGGTTGAAATCTAACTTACTGAGCGATTTCTTCAACTCTCACGCTAAACGCGAAGGGTTTTGGTTAAGGATCGACCAATTATGAATCTTTTCTCGCTTGGCAATGGAGAAAATAGAGGACGGAAGAAACTACTAGTGTTTTAGCCAAGAAGTAAAAGAAATGGGTCATTCAAGTGGCGCACGTCACTTAAATACCCTGTGAGTTAACACGCGTCACTTAAGTTACCTACCAGTCAACTCGGCTCACCTGTGTAAGGTGAGTTTGTGAAGGTGCCCACTGTCGGGTTGGGTCTAGCGAATTGGCGAGCTAAGAGCGTTAAACCTCGTTCAACGTCATATTTACTTGTGACTGTCGGGTTCACTTCATTATCACAAGTACTGTCGGGTTCTGATTTATTCGCTAAAAGTCTACATTGTCCAGGTCAGAATGTACAACCCGAATCACCTTGTCCAACTTGGCATGCGCAACCCAGACAACCTTGTGCAAGTTCAAGGTACTAATACAAAGCCCAAGAGCTTCTTTGGCAAGTCCAAGGTCCGCCCTTGTCTGGGGTCCTTTCTCGGTACTTTATAAAATCCAAGGTTCCGCCTTTATCCGGGGTCCTACCTCGATACTTTATAAAATCCAAGGTTCTGCCCTTATCCGGGGTCCTACCTCCACGTCAGCATTGCCCCATAAAGGTGCCATATACTCTCCAAAGTGACAACCCGGTCACACGAATCTGGTTTGCTCGTTAACACTAACTTAAGAGGCGCGAGCCCGGATTTGTTACAGGGTCATTATACAACGCTTT
The DNA here is from genome assembly GCA_013407115.1 of Glycine latifolia. NCBI lineage: Eukaryota > Viridiplantae > Streptophyta > Magnoliopsida > Fabales > Fabaceae > Glycine > Glycine latifolia. The sequence continues at coordinate 7,806,236 of CM023953.1, forward strand.
TCCCGTATTGCTTCTTTTTTTTCCTTTATTTATTTATAATAATGAAAGTGGTTGGGCCCACTTTAGGATGCCCACCAATAAACTCCCTCTACGACTCAAGTGGAGGCAATTGCCAAACCGACAATAAATCGACAAGCTTCAGACTTCCCCTTTGGTAGTGTCTTTGTCATCAAGTCAGAACCATTATCATCTGTATGAATCTTTTCAAGTTCCAGTAACTTAGAATTTAAAATATCACTATCCAATGATATCGCACATCAATATGTTTAGATCTACCATGGAAAGTAGGATTCTTGCCAAGGTGAATAGCACTTTGACTATCACAAAATAAAATATACCTCTGCTGCTCAAAACCAAGTTCCTGCACAAACTTTTTCATCTAAAGAAACTCTTTACATGCCTCAGTAATAGCAATGAACTCAGCCTCAGTTGTAGACAATGCAACACATTTTTGTAACCTAGACTTTCAAGCCACAGCTCGCCCTGCAAAAGTAATTAAATAACCAGAAGTAGATTTTCTAGAATCAATATCCCCTATCATGTCAAAATCAGTGTAACCACAAAGAATAGGCTTCCCAATTCCAAAACACAATTTCAAATTAGAAGTATCACGGAGATATCTCAACATCCACTTCACAACTTTCCAATGCTTAATACCAAGATTGGAAAGAAAACGACTAACAACACCAATTGCATGGCCTATATCAGGCCTAGTGCAAACCATTGCATACATCAAACTTCCTACTGCAGATGCATAGGGAATAGATTGCATGTCTTCTTTTTCTTTATCACTAGAAGGAGCTTGTCTAGTGCTAAGCCTAAAGTGTGAAGCCAGAGGTGTACTTACCACTTTAGCTTTATCCATATGAAAACTTTGAAGTACTTTCCCAATGTATTTCTCTTGTGACAACCATAACTTCTTGGCCTCTTGATCACGAGTGATATGCATGCCAAGAATCTGTCTTGCTGGTCCCAAGTCTTACATCGTAAAAGACTTGCTAAGCTCCTTTTTCAACTTATTAATTCTAGACAAATTATGACCAACAATCAACATGTCATCAACATATAATAATAAAATGATAAAATCACTATAAGAGAATTTTTGCACAAAAACACAATGATCTGAAGTAACCTTCTTGAATCCCTGTTAGATCATAACAGACTCAAACTTCTTGTACCACTGCCTTTGGGCTTGTTTCAACCCAAACAAACTTTTCTTCAACTTGTAGACATAATTCTCTTTACCTTTCACCACAAAGCCTTCAGGTTGATCCATGTAAATTTCTTCCTCTAAATCACCATGAAGGAAAGCAGTTTTCATATCCATCTACTCAACCTCTAAGTCAAGACTGGCTACTAAACCAAGAACAACTTGGATGGAAGACATTTTAACAACAGGAGAGAAAATTTCATCAAAATCAATGCCCTTTTTCTAACGATAGTCTTTGACAACTAATCTCGCTTTGTATCGTGGAGCAAAATTGTTTTCTCCGGTCTTTAACCTATAAATCCACCTATTTTGCAAAGCTTTCATGTCCTTAGGAAACTTGACCAACTCAAAAGAATGATTATCATGCAAAGACTTCATCTCATCCTCCATTGCTACAATCTATTCTTTCCTGTACTCATTTTCCATAGCCTCTTCATAGAACTCAGGTTCTCCCCCGTCAGTGAGGAGCACATATTCATCAGATGAATAACGAGTAGAAGGAAAATGCTGTCCAGAAGACCTTTTGAAAGGAACATCATATTCAACAAAATTACCAGCATCATCATTATCAATATTCTCAACTAGATCATTTGGAATATGAGTAGGGGCACCATCATGATTGTCAAAATCTGCTACATCAAGCGTATCTGTATCAGGAATTGGATCAAAATCAACTAAATCATCAGTACTTGAAGACTCTGATTTCTCTGCCTTCCCAATGTTTTCAATGGTTTGATCCTCCATAAAAACAACATCACGACTTCTAACAAGCTTCTTTCCAATCGGATCATAAAATCTATAGCCAAATTCATCATGACCATAACCAATGAAGATACATTCCTTTGTCTTGACATCTAACTTGGACCTCTCATCTTTTGGCACATGCACAAATGCTTTACAGCCAAAAACGTGAAAATGGTCATAGGAAACATCCTTCCCATACCACATTCTATTAGGAACTTCAGCCTATAAAGCAACAACAGGAGACAAGTTAATAACATGTACAACAGTACATAAAGCCTCACCCTTGAAAGAAGCTGGTAACTTTGCTTCAGAAAGCAAACATTTACTCTCTCCATCAATGTCTTATTCATCCTTTCTGCCAAGCCATTGAGCTTAGGAGTCTTGGGGGGCGTCTTCTGGTGTCAAATACCCATTTGCCTGCAGTATTCATCAAAAGGTTCACAAAACTCATCACCGTTATCAGTGCGAATACATTTCAGTTTCTTCCCTGTTTCTCTCTCAACCAAAACCTGAAACTACTTTAAAAGCACTAAGCACTTGGTCTTTAGTCTTCAAGACATAAACCCAAAGCTTTCTTGAATGGTCATCGATAAAAGTAACAAAATACAGTCCACCACTGAAAGTCTTTGTCCTCATAGGACCACAAAGGTCTGAATGCACCAACTCAAGTACCTCTAATTTTCAAGAGGGAGGATGACTCTTAAAAGAAGCCCTATTTTGTTTCCCAGCCAAGCAATGAGCACATTTTTCTAACCTTGCACATTTCAAACCTATAATAAGATTCTTCTTGGCCAAACAATTCAGTCTCTTCTCCCTAATGTGACTCAGTCTCTTCTGCCATAAATATGACAAACTATCACAGTCAACAACATTTATAGCATCAACTAAAATAGAAGCTTTCATCCAATACAAACCTGAAAACTTCTTACCTCGTGCCACAATCAAGGAACCCTTAGTGAGCTTCCATTGTCCACCAGCAAAGGTATTAAAATAATCATTATCATCTAGAACACTAGTAGAAATCAGATGCAAACGGATGTCTAGTGTGTGCCTGACATTCTTCAAAATCAACTTTGTTCCTATTCTGGTTTCCAAACAAACAGTACCAATGCCAATCACCTTTGTCGTATCACTATTACCCATCTTCAACACACAAAAATCACCTGGAGTATAAGATGAGAAAAAATCCTTCCTAGAAGTCACATGAAAACTGCCTTATACCTCAAATTCATAGCCTGTTTCAGCAAAAACAAATTGTTGTTCCTATTTTAGAAGCATACAAGGTTTCAAGCTTGTCCCACAAAGTTTTGGCATGTGAGTCATTAGCAATATGATTTAAAACATTATCATCTACCCATTAACGAATAAAATCACAAACCATCTCATACTCAAAAGCCCATTCTTCATCAAATTTATTATCAGGTTTCTAAGTAGCAAACACATGTAAATGTAATTTTTTCACAAATAGTAAATATTTCATCTTATCTCTCCACTTATGATAATTAGTTCCGTTCAAACTAATCATTCTACCGTAATTGGGCTTCATCATTCAATCAAGTAAATTTCCCCAAAAAAAAAATCAGCTCTAATACCAGCTGTTGGGAAAGGCACGTATGTACTGTGAAAAAATTACACAAATATGTAGTGGTAAATAAAATCTTTCCCACTTGAGTGAACCTATGAGAAGCATACTATACGACAATCCAAAAAATCCAAGAGTGTAGAAAAATAAAGATATAATAGTAAGAAGAACACGAACAATTTTAACGTGAAAAACCCCCAGTGTGAGAAACAAAAACCACGGGACCAAGTCCAGAAAAATTATCCACTATGTAAAATATCAAAGAGTTTCTAAAACAGAACCTCACAAATAAATGACTATTCACTCTTAAAATAGTGAAAATTAACAATGCAACAATATTCAAATAGAGACCTACAATGGGGTAAATATAGCTTCTACCAAAATATGATAAAAATAAAGTTCTGAGTATACCAGATGAATGTCCACAATTTTAGGAACAACTAACTGAAATTTCATCCAAAACAGAGTATAAATGAGTATCCAACCAATACCTCAAAGTGAACAAAAAAAATTTCTTCTCGTATGCGACGGTGCTATCTGAAGATGAAGAAATTGAAAATTGAGAAAGAGTGCAATACTTGTATTGCTTCTTTCTTTTCCTTTTTTTTTTATAATAATGAAAGTAATTGGACTCACTTGAGGAGACCCACCAACACTAGGTTCTATAAGGGAAGGTGATATTTTTTAACTAAAAAAAATGCACTGATTTCCTTGTTGACCTTCTTCTTAATGACAAGATAAGTCAATTGATTGTTAATATTATTATTAGGTCATTAATTAACATTATTACTTAACAAGAACTAATACAAGAAAAATTTAATCTTTAAAGTCTAAAAAAATACTAAAATAAAGAAACACCATATTTTACTGGATCAAAAGCTATTTAATCCTAAACTTTCTGTCACTTCCATATTAAGCAATCGGATACTAGTCCATTTTTGTTTCTTGTTGCAAAACAGAGTAATCTTGTATAGCCGCAGGCATTAACAAAAAAAAAAGTATCGATTTTATTATACCCACCCCAAATGGACATCCACTTTTACGTTAACACCGGCCTTTTGAAAGATTGTTTCGTTAAAGGAAGTAAGGCTAAGGAATTTGTTTTAGCAATAGTCTGGTGACATTTAAAACTATTTTTGCTTTTACAAGTAATTTTGAGTTCTGATATAAAATTGGAAACTCTCCATAGCTAAGTCGTGCACTAATAATCACAGAATTATAGAGAGAGAAAAAAAATATTAAACCTGCTACGCCATTCATCTCTGGACTATGATGACAGATAAGTGAGACAACTTTTTTATTTGAACCAACTATGACAGATAACTTATTCAATGGGAAAAAGAGTTCTTGCATTGAGATTCTTAAACCTCATCAATTAATAACCTCACTCTCACTCACGGTTTAATGTCGCTAGTTTCACTACAAATACAACGAAGTGAAATTTCTTGAAACTTTTTCCTGCTATTTAAACAAACCCCTTTCCAAAACCCAATCTTCTATCATTTTTTGAGAATTAACTGGCTGATCAGTAGGCAAAAGATGACCAGCCCCCAAAACCACAACATTGGTGAGAGACTTCCAATTTTGAACATACCCTGCAAGCTTTCCATTAACCTTCCATATTTTTCTTTCAGAATTCAGAAACTCCACAATCCCTTCCCATTTCACTGTCTTCACCCAAACCTCTGTTTGAACCACACCATCCCTCAAATCATGCTGACCTTGATATAACAACACCTTGCTCCTACTCAACAAGTAGTCCACCATATATTTCACACTTTTCATCACATCAGCATGTAATACATCCCCAACAACATCACTGCATGACTCATACACAAATGATTCATTGATCCCCAAGGCCTTCTTCACCTCAGCAATGTTCAAGAATTTTTCAACCAAATCATCCTCATAAGGAACCTTCCTTGTATAGTCATACAAAGTAGCCAACCCTGTCATGTTTTTCAACATTCTCAAGACTTCGTTTCTTGCATCAGTTGCTTCACTCCAATTCCCCATCTGGGCCAATCTAACTGCTTCCAATTGCGCTTTCTCCAACTCACCCTTCTGCCTCTCATTGATCAATCCAACATAATAAGCATTCACAGCATGACTAACCACTTGAGTTTCGGGGTCGGTTAATCCATCCCCAATAGCCACACCAGCAAAATTCACTCTTTCAGAAACATTCAAGTTTGCATTTTTCTCTAATATATAGTACCCAATTGCAGGCACATACTTCCCAGCATAGCTTTCACCAGTAATATAAATAGGGCGATTCTTGAAAAGGGGGTCAAGTTGAACAAACCTGGTTATAGCAGCAAAAAGATGCTTTGCAACGCCGTTTTGATCCGTTGGAATTTCTTGTCTCGTTGAGGCCACACTGAGGCCAGTTCCAATGGGATTGTCAAGGAAAAGAAGGCCAAAGATTCTATTCCAAGCACCAGGGTTGGGTTGAAGGGTGAGTGATTCGGTGACGCGCCACGGTCCAAGTTCATACAAGTTTCCAATCATGGAGGAGCAGCCAGGGCCACCTTGGAGCCAAATGAGAAGTGGAGTTTGAGAGAGAGGTAAAGTTGAGTTCTGTGCTTCATAGAAAGCATAGAAAATGGAAGAAGTTGAAGTGGGGCTTATTGGAAGGTAACCATGTTTTGTTGGGAATGCTTCTTTGGGGAATGAATTGGTTGATTTTGAAGAAGCTGAGACTAAGAGAGGGCATAGAAAGAAGCAGAAGTAATAAAAGGCATGGTTTTTGATGAAGGGGTACTTGTGGGTCGTTGACTCCATCATCTACTAGTTTATATTTGAGTATATGCACTCTGTAGCGTAATATAAGAGCTGAACTAATAGCTATAATTAGGTAAAACGTTGGGTTTGGATACTAACAAGAAACATAACAAAACCGTGTTGATGAATGACACTAAAGAAGCCGAAGAAGATAAGTGCTTTCAGGAATAGGGAGGTGGGTGTCGTTAACAACATACATGTGTAGTGTGTATGCACTGACCAGTGACTAAGTGTCGGCTACCACCAACTAACGTTCTTTTAATTAATACTAGTGCTCGTGGACGGCGTCTACGCAAGGTATTTTCATTTTTAAATGAGTTATCACTATCACGACGGCGCGGTACGCAAGGTAAACTCCTTGTGTAACTTACTAAAGAAATTATAACCATGCGATTTATTTGAATTTTTATCAAACGGTCCTAATTTTTTTCTTTTTTTTTCTCTACTTCTGTTAGCTTTCCCCATTTGCCATTTCCTTTTACCTCTCTTCTCTCGATCTTCTTCTACCTATACTACCGTCCACCACCATCTCCCAGCTGCACCGTCGACGACAACACCGAGTGGGTACAAGAACATATCAACACCGTCGGCGAGTAGGGTGACCAGTTTTTTCTCGCGCGTAGGGAGCCAGGTTCTTGTTATGGCATTGCCGTTTTCGGAGTAGGAAGAGAAAGATTGGGTTCTGCCATTGGCGTTGTCGGAGTAGGTGGTGAAGCCGAGCTTCACGAACGCCGCCGCCTCCGCCGCCCTCAGCGGCGACGCCTTTGATACTAGAAACGGTGGCTTCGGCAACCCACTGCGGATCACTTTGTTCCAATACCAAATCGCGAAGGCTTTTGGGGTGAACGGGTTTTTTGTTGCCTCGTCTCTGGCGCCGGCGAAACCCACTTGCATTGAATGAACACACCCATTTCACAACTGGCAATGGCAGGAATAAAACAATTCAGAGTGAGAGCATCGATGCGGCGCTTGAGGTCGTCGACGCTGGAAGAGGCCAAGTTCCTTAGGTCGGCGATGTTGCTCGGAGCTCTGTGGCCGCAAGGTGGAGAAGTGCTGGTGGCGAGAATCTGCAAGGTGGAGTTCTTAGGCCGCAAGGTGGAGAAGCCACTCTCTTGAAAATCACTGGAGAATCTGTCGCCGGTGAAGCCACCATCGGTTTGGTCGTGGCGGCGGCGGCGATGTGCGGTGCGGTGTGTTGATGCCGCTGGGAGGTGTGGTGCGATGAAGATAAGGGTAATTCGGGAAATGCAACAAAAAAAGAAAAAGAAAAAAGTAAAATTAAATAAAAATTAATCAATCCAACGATGCAGGTTTCTTTCGTAAGTTACGCAAGGAGTTTACCTTGCGTACCGTAGACACCGTAGTGATAGTGATAATTCATTTAAAAATGAAAATATCTGTAATCATCGATTTTTATGGAATTATATCTAAAAAGAATTCACATTAATTGTGTATGTCTTATTTATCTTTTTCGTGTGAATTTCTTGTTTAGTATTGAGCAAGTTCAACTAAAAATATATAATCGAACTGAAGAAAAAGGTTCACATTAAATTTTCATATAATAAAAGTCTTAATTTGAACCAGGCTAGATGATCATTTTTAACCGTTTAAATAAGATAATAAATTACTAAAGTGATTTTATTTTTTAAAACAAAGAACCATTTTGAGCAAAATACATAAGATAAAAGATTAAAATGATCATTTAGCCATCTAAATAATAAAGTAGATTTTAAACGTCATGGAATGAATTTTTTAAAATGTTTTTTCTGTTTTTACAATAAATCCAACCTATAATTCAAAATATAATCTAACCAATATATGTTGCTACAGTTAAGCCAATTTGGTGTAAAGTACATCAAATATTTTTCTTAATCATCAATATATGCAGCAACTTCTGTTCTTAATCAAGGTGCACATGAGCTAAGTCAATTAATATGTAAGCTATGCACTATGATATGAACCTGAGTTAAGGCTAAAAAAAATAGAATCGAAAGAGTGAAACTATGACTCAATTTCACATATGCAAATTCAAATGCTTTCACCAAATAGAATCAAATGATTTCACCAAAATGCAAATTCACATATATATAGCAACCGACTTCTAGTATTTGACAGAGAAACCAACTTCTATCTAGCAGCTCATCATCATCATCTTCATTGCAATCACAGGTCCTCCTCTTCTTTCTAGCCTTTTTTTCTCCTACTTTTTACTCTAACAGAAGAACCGCAATCAAAACCAGAACAAACATGTCAGTATTTCTATTGTATCTCCTTTCATCACAATATTCTTCAAATTACCCGACAAGTTCTCAAAGTAAAACTTACTTAAGGCTATAGAGGCTGTGAACAATCAAATCCAATAATTAACTCACCTACAAAAACAAATGGAATTCACTTTCTTCAGTATCACTCAAGCATTTACTTCCTTAAGCAAAAAATGGAAAAATGGAATTCACACAAGCTGTTATTATAAGCAACCAATTTCTGTACTGCAGAATCAACACCCTCCTTATTAGTTCTCGACAAGATTCATCAGCAAGTATGATGATAAGTTATTTACAATTCCAGGACCTGAGATTATGTGAGCATTTACTATGAGCCCAAATGCCCAATCCAATATACGAAAGACCCCTCTGAGATAATGGAATAAAAAGTCATATTGAATGCAGAAATAGATAAGACTAAGAGGAAGCCAGAAAAAGATTCAATGATAGTTGAGCAGTCTTACCCTTCATATTGCATGGTCATTGTGTTGCCAATATCAGCAAATTTACGATCCTCAAAGATTAAGAAGTTATTTTTTTCTGCAATCTTCAGTAAAATAAAGCATATATTAGACCAACTAGACCAGAAATGTAAAAGATTGCCTGAAACTTATCACACACAATGCTCGCAGTACAAAACACCCTTATCATTGGTTAAAGGCAGGAATTGGCATCATGTTTGAATAAATTCAAGCAAACCTTCTAGTGTGCTAATGTCAATAATATCAGAAACCAAAAGGTTTCTTGTGCTATCCTTTGAAGGAAAAAAGGCATATAGACAAAGGAGAGCATCTTTTAGCACTATACCGAGAGAAGATTAGAGCTAAAATCAGCAGTAAAATCTGGACAAATATCTACATGAGTCTTCAGAAAGCATATCTCAGGTCCAACCTGAAAGAGAAAACCGTTTAAATTAGTTAAAAGAAAATATATGATTATGACCAATCTTCTAATTAGAATCCAGTTGATGTTAATAAGCCAGAGAACACAGGATTCTTTCATGTATATAAAAAATATTACGTTACTCATTGCCTAGAGACTCCATGCTATGCGCAAGTAAAGGGGAGAGATATTGTACGCAACCTTATCCTTGCATATGCAGAGAGACTGTTTTCGGATTCAAACTCATGACCAACAAGTCACCAAAGCACAACTTTACTGTTGTGTCAGGGCTCGCCCTCATTCTTTCATGTATATAAGCAAGAAAAAAAATTACAAATTCTAAGTAAGAAAATACATTGCAAGCTGATGATCCAAGTGAACAAAATAGCACTTGTTCCTAAAAAGATATCAGAACTACCTTCTCAGCAATTTCAAGCAATTCAGCTGCAGTTCCAACATCAGCAGCCAAACACAGATTACTCTCCTTCTCAGCCAAGAATGAGTAAAGAGCCTCAATCTTTTCTGAAACCCAGTTTCTTGGGTTCAAGAAATGGGAGGGAAGGGCAGCCAGTTAATAGTAAGGACAGTGAATCTGTCCAAACAGTTAGTGCAGAGGAAAATGGCTGGCAAGGTAGAAGAACACTCCACAAATTGTCACCTGCAGCAATGAATGAAAAAATGAGGAAGGGAGAGTGTTTTACTTGTGAAGAGAAGTATCATCCAACACATGTGTGCAAGAACAAGCTGAGGTTGATGATTATGGAAGAGGAAGATGAAGGAAACCCTTGCCGAAAAAATACAGGTTTTTTCTCCCGTGGACCTTGGGGACAAGGTCCATCTTGAAGGGGAGGGTATTGATAGGATCTAGGACTAGGATAAGCTGTTAGTAATAGTCTGTCTTAGTTAGTTAGTTACACTAATTGTAGGAGGGTCTGGAATTATAAATAGGAGGTGGGTCGCTTAGGAAAGGCAGCTTGTAAGCAGGAATTAGTAGGAGGCTGTGACACCTCGAATAGTCACAATTGTACTGCAGGAGATTATTCTCCACATCAACATCAACATCAACATCAACAGCACCTTTAACCCAAGTTAATTGGGGTCGGTGGTAGATGAACCCAATGATAAATCGAAAAAAAGACAAATGAGAGAAAAAAAAAAAGCTAAAAATAGAATGGTGAGAGAAAGAGGAGGAGAAGGACTAAAAACAAGGGAACGACTGGAACATAGAGTTACTAATGGGTTTAACCCTCCACCAAGCTTATCGCTTTTCTCCACTCCGTCCTAAGACATACCGTCCGCCAATCTATATCCCACTCCATTAGGTCTTGTTTAACTACCTTTCCCCAGGTAAGTTTCGGTCAACCCCTACCTCTCTTTGTGTCTAGCTCTTGGTAACAAACTCTTGTTCTTACAGGAGCATCCAGTGACCGTCTCATAACGTGCTCAAACCATCTCAATCTATGCTCCCTCATCTTTTCACAAACAGGTACCACTGACACCTTTCATCGAATATCATCATTTCTTATCTTATCCATCTTCGTATATCCACACATCCACCTTAACATCCTCATTTCCGCTACCCCTATTTTATGCTCATGCTGCCTATGTGCTGGCTAGCATTCCGCACCATATAGCATTGCCGGTCTAACAGCCGTTCTATAGAATTTTCCTTTTAGTTTAAGGGGAATCTTGCGGTCATACAAAAATCCCGATGCACTCCGCCATTTCACCACCCTGCTCTAATCCTATGACTTACATCCTCATCGATCTCACCACCTTTTTGCAACATTGATCCCAAGTATCTAAAAACATCTTTCCTGGACACCTCTTGATCAAGTAGATGCACTGTGTCTTGATCACCATCCTTATCCTGCGAAAACTCACACTTCATATACTCCGTCTTACTCTTGCTTATCTTGAATCCTTTAGACTCCAAAGTGCTTCTCCACAATTCCAATTTCCTATTCACGTCATCTTTGGTCTCATCAATAAGTACGATATCATCTGCAAAAAGCATACACCACGGCACCTCCTCTTGAATATCTCTGGTCAGTTCATCCATCACTAAGGCAAAAAGATAAGGACTAAGAGCTGAACCTTGGTGGACACCTACCTTGATAGGAAAATACCTTGATGTTCCATTACAGGATTTCACACATGTGGTAGCCCCATCATACATATCCTTGATTGCATTAACGTACTTTAATGCTACCTTTTTCTTCTCAAGAGTCCACCATAAGACTTCTCTTGGGACTCTATCATATGCTTTCTCAAGATCTATGAACACCATATGTAAGTCTTTCTTCCTTTCCCTATACCTTTCCATTAATTGTCTCATCAAGAAAATAGCTTCCATGGTACATCTTCCTGGCATAAATCCAAACTGATTTACTGAAACCTTGGTCTCCCTCCTTAGGCGATGTTCGATCACTCTTTCCCACAACTTCAAAGTATGGCTCATGAGCTTGATGCCTCTATAGTTTGAACAATTCTGGATATCTCCCTTGTTTTTGTAAATAGGCACAAGCAAACTTTTCCTCCAAGCATCAGGCATCTTGTTTGTTTGAAGAATCCTATTAAAAAGATTAGTCAACCATTTTATTGCCACATCTCCCAAAAAGATTCATTTTTTTCATTCTTTATCTCTAAATCTGAACCATGTTCCTAACACAGACTCTACCTTGAGAGATCAGAGTCCTTAGGTTTGCTCAGAAGCATATCTACACTATCCAGAGCTCCTCCTCCAAAGACAGCACCTCTACCTAAACTTAGTGAAAACATCAAGAAGCTCATGTTCTATTGCTAGTGATTATTTATTACTCTTCTGCCTATGCCATTTGATTTCCTATATAGTTTGTTTAAATGACATGTAATCAGTGGATATAGCATGTGCAAGATATATATTACTGGAGCATATAAGAAAATTAAAGACATGTAATCTTGCATTTTATCTAACCAAAAAAAAAATCTCCATTTAAAGGCCAAAGTGCAGGCTAATCAGAATGCTCTTCAAACAGTATATTTCTTTTCTAGTTGAATTGTGACATTCATAAGAATATTAGTATAATTTTATAACTCTTGTTAAAGCTGGGTTACTTCTGAAAGTTTTGAGTTCATTTCAGTTACATTTTAGCCCTTGGATTCTACTTACTATTTTTATGGTTTTTTCGTTTGCTTCTAAACATATTGACAAGTAAAAACTTTCCATATTTATATTCACTTGTGAGCAAAATGTATGGTTTCCCAAGTGATGTCTACTTCTTCCAATGTGCACATTTTATATACGCTTTAGATGATTGCTAACAAATTCATATATGTGTGAATAAAAAACTGGTTTGGCACTGGCAGAGAAAAAAAATAGTTTCAACAAAGGACAAAGTAGTTATCGGTTCCTCATACAATCTATAATCTTCAATTTTCAGGTATAGGTAGTTGTGCATCCGTGCATGCAGCTTTAACTTATTACCCTAACAAACGTGAATTACTCCTGGTACAAAAACTAGTCTCATAAAAACTATTTTACATAACTGTAAAGATGAGAGGACGAACCCTGATACAACGGTAAAGTTGTGTCTTGGTGACTTGTTGGTTATAGGTTCGAATTCGGAAACAGTCTCTTTGCATATGTGTTGCGGTCTCGGCAAGTGTATCAATCGTTCCAAGTAATAAAATGATAAGTAGAATATCGTTCCCACGAGGATTGAGGCACTAATATTATCACAACTAATATCTCTAAATTGGATTAATAAACTTTGATGAAAATGAGTTTTGTATCTTGAATTAAAGACAAATAAAAAAAATTAAGAATTAAAAAGTTAAAAAGACTTCAAACACAACATTATTTGGATTTAGGGAAAATATGAGAAATAATTGTAGTCAAGACACACACACCGTTTTGATCCTACCTTATTTAATTAGATTGATTACTACATTCAATTATACTAATTATTCAGATAATGCATCTTTACATGAATAATAGTTAAAGACTAATTCCTTAGTAACTTTAACCCTTTAACCTAAGTAAAAACCCTAATTCCTTAGTGAATTCCCTTTGATCAAGCATTAAGTGAGACGCATCAATTCATCTGCAATCATACATTCCTATTCCTAGGTAATGTAACAATTGTTGTTTACCTCAGTCAGAAATTAAAGTTTCAATATTCCTATTATGAACCCTAACCCTCAGGACTTTATTAAAGTGATCAATTCTAATAAAGATATATAATTCATTCAACACAAGGTAAAAACAAAATGATTTAGCATAAAAGAATCATAGAATTCAATCCAATAGCAAAGGAGTTCACATTAGGTTGTGGCCTTAACTACAATGAAGAAGATTATCCAGACATATTCATGTCTGACCTCATTAGCATCACACAAAGTGTCTTTAGATGAAGAATAACAAAGAAGAAGAAAAATAGATGAACCCCTTCAATCTTGATTATCACTCTTCTTGACCTAGCTCAAGCAACTCCCAAAGCTTCTTCTTTATTCTCCTCTGTTCTTCTCTCCTCAGTGGCTCCCCTTTTTGGTCTTATAAGTCTCTATTTAAACTTAGGGTATAAAATCCCTCAATCCTTTCCCAATCTCGTGCAATAGAAAGTAATATTCTGAAATCACGTGTCGTCGGCGCTACTAGCATTGCTTCTCAAGCTGATGGCGCCACTTCATATATCCTAGCGCTGATGGCGCCACATCTCACGCCATTCGGGTGAGATGACAGTGAAAAATGATGAAAATTAAGTCTTTGGCGCTAATGGCGTCATTTCTAACGCTGGTCGCGTGAGATGGCAGTGAAGATTGCCCAATTTTAGTTCCTTGGCGCGAATGGCGCCAGATCTCGCACTAGTCGCATGAGATCACTAAATTTCTTGATCTTGCTTTCTTCGCTTCTTTCTTGGTTTCCTGCTATAAAAATGCATAAAATGAGTGATAATATGCTTGAAAATGAAATTAATCAAAACATCCACAAATGAGGTCAATTATTGTTCAATTGTGATCGATTATTGCTTCTTTTAGCGTGAAAAGCATCATATGTTAGACGCATATCAATATGCAAGCGTAAGGCTGGATACAATATCCCTCCCCCTTACCTACACATAGCGTGGAGCCTCCGAGCATTGGAATACATAGTTTTTTTATAATGTAAAGATGACTTCAGCTAAGCACAATAGTAAAGAAATGAAGTCAAGTAAAAGGAAACTAAAATTTTTTCTTTCTTTCATATATCTCCTTTTTTGTTAATCTTCTCAATACATTGCGCACCTTAAAATCTGGAATGTACCAAACCTGAACAAATTAAAAGAGAAAAACAACCAAAGGATGAATATGGTCATACCATATACATTCTAAAAGAGCGTTGCGGATCTTGCTGAGAATAAATGTAATACTTAATCAACCAAAACATGTATTAACCAAATATATATCATCAAATTCACTATTGAGCAAACAAATTTCATTTTGTTTCTGAACCTTTCACCTAAAATTATCCTTCAACAATCCAAATGCATCCAGGACAGGTAACTCTTATCCTTCCTTGTCCGTTAACTCGGAGAAATGGGAGGTCTAAACATGTATGCCAGATTCATTTATTTTATATATACAAAGAAGTGCAAAACTCAATAGTTAGCATGTTTTCAACACACACAAACACACCATCTAGTGCCTGTTCATCAAGCCATGGATCACAAGTACCTAAATTTTTTTATCAATGGAAATCCTCAGCAGCTTTATTGTTCCTCATCAAAAAATAAGGACATGGAGTCAACTGAATTCCAATTATGGTTGTCAAAGACTCACGTTTGTAGATAGGTTCTTCTAAAATGAAACTAACTAGTTAAGGTTAGGAGCTTCTTTGACATCTCAGGAACTTGACCCATTAGGAATAATTGCGAGTTTTTTTTATTTTCAAATGTAATTTTTAAAATAAAAAGTCGACAAAAATGAAGTTGAAAAGATTTTTAACTCATTTTTAAAACACTTTTATATTCATTTTTAAACCAAAAATTTCTTTTCATGAATATGATTTTAGGTTTTAAAAAAACACACACTCCCTACGTTTAATAATAACCCTTCGTAATGTCATTGTTGTCGACACCACCACCGACATCACAACCACCGATATTGTCACCTCCACAACCACCAACATTGTTGCTGTCAGTGTCGTCATTGCTACTGTTGCTGCAACCATTGGCACCACCACCACCATTGTCATTCACCGACGAAACAACTATTTCAGGATCTTTTTCTTTTAATTACCATTTGAGGTTTCGTTTTGAATTATTACCCAAAACAAGGTAAGTCATAACATATGATACGACTTCTAAACTGAAAGTCGTAATGAATGTTATAACTTCTATATTTTTAATTGAAGTCATAAAATATTTTACGACTTTCAGTTAATTTTTTTTAAAATTTACAACTTAAAAGTAATAGGATTATTTTTTTTTTACAACTCAAAGTCGTCAAAGTTTTTTCAAAATTGTAAATAAATTTTTAATATATTTTATATATTTTTATATGATTTAATTTAATATTTTCTTAATTTTTGGTATATTATTTTATTTAATATATTTTCTATATTTAATTTTATTTCAATATTATATTTTTTTATATTGTTTTATTTAATATATTTTCTATATTTTTTTACTAATGTTAAGGATTATTATTTATTTTATAAACTAAAAAACAATGCAAAAGACTTAAATTTAAATGAAAATATTAAAATTTTTGGTTAACAAATATTGAGGCCATTTATATTTGTTTCCAACAAAGTCATCATAATTTAAATTGCAAAGAAAATATATTGCAATTGCATACAAGTAAGGAATTTGAAGTGCGTGAAATTCTCTACAATCACACGACTATTTGTTCAATTTGACCGTGCATGCCATTGCTAGTCGTCCAATTCGCGTATTTAAAATTTCCTAGACCTCAAACTCCTGTGTTTCCCAAATATGCATACGAACATAATGCGATTTTTTAAAAACATATTTAACATTATTTGATAAATTAGTTAACATTAGTAACAAAATATTTTAATATTTTAATTTAAATTTAAGTTTTTTGCATTATTTTTTTAATTTACAAAACAAATAATAATCCTTAGGAAAAAATATAGAAAATATATTAAATAAAAAATATAAAAATATAGATAATATTGAAATAAAATTAAACATAGAAAGTATATTAAATAAAATAATATACCAAAAATTAAGAAAATATTA
>CM023953.1:7827927-7904465 GCA_013407115.1 Glycine latifolia
AAAAAAAAAAAGACCCAAAATGGTTGTTTTGCAGCCATCCACCAGTACCACCACACAAAAGTACTTTTAAATTAATTTTAGTAGGATAAAAAAACTTTTAAAATGAGTTTATTTTATAACTAAAAATTGGAGAAAAAACTAAAATTAAATCAAAAACTAAAAATTGATTATTTTTAATAATTTGGAAACAACTAAAAAAACCACCTCAAATGAGACCTTATTCAGCATTTTATTAGTTTCAAAGAATAATATTAACACCACTTAAAAAAATTAAAGTAACTTTATTTTATTTAGCAAAAAAAAAGTGACATTACTTTTTTTAATTCTCTTTTCTTTTCTTTGTACTTCTCTAGTTATAAAAAAATTGTATTAAATATAATTTATTTTCTTCAGTGGTCTCCTTGTAATCTTTCTGTGGAAAATAAGAAATTTAGCTTAGTTGATTGAATAATATGAATGAATTATTGTAAATTCTTTAAAATTTGAGTTTGATTTTTACGGATAATTTTTTTTAAGTCACTTTCATATTTAGCAATCAAGTAGACAAATACTAGTTAATTTTTTGTTTCTGATTACAAAATGCGCGCGGAAAGAAAATAAACTTTCTTATGGTTAAAAAAAAGAGATTTTAGGATAATTGTTTTAAAAATGAGCAAACTTATTATATATAATGAATTATTATTGAATGATTATGTAAAAAAAATTAATATCATTGTATATTCATTTTTCTTATAAAAAAAATTATGTATTAATGGATATCCACTTTTTTCGTTTCTAACACCAGACCTTTCTTGAGATTGTTTCTCTAAAGGAGTTAAAGAGTTTGTTTTAGCAATAGCCTGTTGACATTTGGAACCATTTTTGCTTTTACAAGTCATTTTTCATGTAACTTCAGTCCTAATATAAAATTCGAAACTCTACATAGCTGAGTGTGTACTAAGTAATAACATCACATAGAATCACAGAAAATAAAATAAATTTGAGAAGAAAACAAATACCAAACCTGCTTAACGGTAAAGACTGCCAAGCCATTCATCTATGGACTATGACAGATAATTATTCACTAAGGGAAAATAGTTCATGCAACGACAATCTTAAAGTTCATAATCTCACTCTCACTCACGGTTTAATCACGCTACTTTCACTACAAATACAACCAAGTGAAATTTCTTGCTACACGCTTTTAAACAAACCGCTCTCCAAAACCCAATCTTCTATCACTGCTTGACAACTAACAACCTGATCAGCAGGCAAACTATGCCCAGCACCCAAAACAACATTGGTTAGAGACTTCCAGTTTTGAACATACCCTGCAAGCTCTCCATTAACCTTCCATATCTTGCTTTCAGCATTCACAAACTCCACAATCCCTTCCCATTTCATTGTCTTCACCCAAACCTCTGATTGGACCACACCAGCCCTCAAATCATTCTGACCTTGATATAACAACACTTTGCTCCTCCTCACCAAGTATTCCACCATATATTTCACACTTTTCATCACATCAGCATGTAATGCAGCCTCCTCAACATCACTGCATAACTCATACACAAACGATTCATTCACCCCCAAGGCCTTCTTCACCTTTGCAATGTTCAAGAATTTCTCAACCAAATAATCCTGATAACGAGCTTTCTTTGTATAGTCGTCATACAAAGTAGCCAACCCTGTCATGTTTCGCAACATATTCATAACATTGTTTCTGGCATCTGTTGCTTCACTCCAATTCCCCCTCTGGGCCAACCTAACTGCTTCCAATTGAGCTTTCTCCAGCTCATTCTTTTGCTTCTCATTGATCAATCCAACATAATAAGCATTCAAAGCATGAGTAACCACTTGAGTTTCGGGGTCAGTTAAACCATCCCCAATAGCCACACCAGCCAAATTCACTCTTTGAGAAACATGCAACTGTGCATTTTTCTTCAGTATGTGATACCCTACTGCAGGAACATACTTCCCACCATAGCTTTCACCAGTAATATAAATAGGGCGATGCTTGAAAAGAGGGTCAAGTTGAACAAACCTGGTTATAGCAGCAAAAAGATGCTTTGCAACGTGGTTTTGATCAGTTGGAATTTCTTGTCTCGTTGAGGGCACACTAAAGCCAGTTCCAATGGGACTATCAAGGAAAAGAAGGCTAAAAATTCTATTCCAAGCACCATGGTTGCGTTGAAGGGTGAGTGATTCAGTGACACGCCACGGTCCGAGTTCGTACAAGTTGCCAATCATGGAGGAGCAACCAGGGCCACCTTGGAGCCATATGAGAAGTGGGGTATGGGAGAGTGGTAAAGTGGAGTTCTGTGCTTCATAGAAAGCACAGAAAATGGAAGAAGTTGAAGTGGGGCTTATTGGAAGGTAACCATGCTTTGTTGGGAGAGCTTTTTTGGGGAATGAATGAGTTGATTTAGAAGCAGATAATGAAGAGGCTGAGACTAAGAGAAGACATAGAAAGAAGCAGAAGAAGACTTGGTTTTTGGTCGCTGACTCCATAATCCCCTGGTGTGTATATTTGAGTATGCATGCAGCCATGCACTATGTGAAGATACTGATAGTAGGTTAATATATAAGAGCTAAACCATAGCTACTTTAATAAAAAAAAATAAACGTTGAGTTTGGATGTTGACAAGAAACAAAACAAGTTTGTATGCCCCGACATGTTTGTGTATGCACCGACCGCAATTGGCTACTTCTGGCTAAGACAATCAAGTTCTTTAAACTAAATAATGATAATTTATTTAAATGTGAAAATTTTTTTTATCATTAGATTTTGATTGAATTATTTTCATAAAGAATCCACACAGAATTGTTTTAATCTTAAAATGTAAACACGAATATTAATTGAAGGGGAAAAAATCACATTAAATTTCACTGAACATAAAATACTTGATCTAAATCTATAATAATTATTATTATTATTATAAAAGAAATAATATCATTTCTTGTTGATTTTTTTTATGAACATTTTTATCTTCAAACTATTATACAGTTATATTCAACTACATATGCAGTTAATTTCCAAGTTCGTACAAGGAGTGTCTATTTTTGCACTAGTAATAAATAGCAGATCTGAAAGATGAATTTTCTATCAACAGGTTTCATTTTGTTTCTAAACCTTTCATCTAAAATTATCCTTCAACAATCCAAATGCATTCAGGACAGGCAACTCTTATCCTTCCTTGTATGTCGAAAGCATGTAAACTATTGAGTTTAGTTTCATTGTATATATAAAATAAATGAACCGTGTTGCTTTTCAACATACACAAACACTGAAACACATCATCTTGTGCCTGTCCATCAAGCCATGGGTCAAAAGTACCTAATACTATTGGTCAATAGCAATCCTATGCAGCGTTATTGTACCTCATCAAAAAATAAGGACATAGAGTCAACTGAATTCCAATGATGGCTGCCAAAGACTCACGTTTGTAGGTAGGTTCTTCTAAAAGAGAAGAAGCTTTTTAGAGGCCCAGACTATATAACATAATGAGGAGCTGATGGAATTCCTCCCAGCAATACCAAAACCATGAATTATTTACCAAAAAATATAGAGACATAATGTTCCATTATCAATACCAAGAGAAAAGACGCAAAAAAGAGCTATAAGAATCTATCAAACGTGCATCTAACAAATATATGTACTTAAAAAAGAAGCAGCTAGAGTAACTTTTCCAGACAGACCCAGATGGTTATCATAAGTGCTTTTGGGTTATTTGGCATTTTTATGCTTCCATAAACCTGCAAAGTGAAATAGAACTTCAATCTGATTTGATTAGGAGACCCTGTCCTAACATTGACATGCTTGTAATTGAAGTTGCTAATGACTTCATTCTAGTGACATGCATCTCTACCTTGAACTTGCTACCGGCATTAGCCGCCAAGGCTCTGGTTTGCTTCAACATTAGGATTGGGAAACTTCTCCTGACCCATATTTTGATTCTGATTCCAACCTTGACCCTGTTGGTGACTTTGCTTCTCTTGACTCTGATCTTTGATGCTTTCCCCACTTTGTACCTTCAACTTTTTCCGCTCCAAACCCTTGCTTTCATTCGTCCCTGAACTCGGAGAGTCCACCAAACCTTGAGCTTGGTCTTGTAAATGCTCCTCCTCACATTGGTTTGTATTTTCCTTTGGCTTAGGAGGCCTCCCACGGCCTCTACCTGGAACTCGAACACGCTGCTGCTTAGCTTGAACTTCTTGTGGTAATTGTGCCTCACATATGTTTGTATCTTGAATCAGTTTACGGGGCCTCCCCCGACCTCTACCTTGACGACGTTGCTGAGGTTGATCTTCTTGTTGTAACTGATCCTCATATTGGATTGGATCTTCTTTTAGTTTAGGAGGCCTCCCCCGACCTCTACCTTGACCATGTTGCTGAGGTTGATCTTTTTGTTGTAACTGATCCTCATATTGGATTGGATCTTCTTTTAGTTTAGGAGGCCTTCCCCGACCTCTACCCCTACCCCTACCTCTACCTCGACCATGATCCCCTTGTCGTAACTGTTCATTTTGATTTAGTTTAGGAGGTCTGCCCTGACCTCTACCTTGACCAAACTTCACCCGACCTCTAACTCGACCAAGCTTCACCCCACCTCGACCTCTACCTCTACCTCTACCTCTACCTCTGCCCGACTGATGCTGCTTCTCCATTTTGTTTATATTTGGGCTTTGTTCAACATGAATGTCATCATATGAAGGTAATAATGACTTTCCTGGGTAGTTTGCTTCAGTCTCTAACTTAGGAGGCCTTCCTCTGGGACGTTTTGGAGGCTTCTGCTCAGAACCCCTGGACAAAAGGTCCTCATCTAGGTCCCCTTTAGGACTTCCTTGATTGTAATGCTGGGGCTGGTCATCATGAGCATTCTCCAAAGTTGATGAAGCTTTTCTTTTGGACCCTTTACCCATATCATCTGAAGAAACTTGTTGTAACTGTGTTGGAGGTAATTCTATTCCTATAGATACTATGCACTCTGGAGAGCCTTCTGAAGTAGGAACCACCAATTGCTTCCCAATATCATGTGTTGGATTAACAGGAGAATTAGGTGCTGCTCGCTGGGAAGAAGAACTTGTTTCTTTTTGGTTTGAATGAGAAGAGCTCACCATATCTTCAGCTTGATCAAGTCGATGTATCTTCTTATTGATGCGGTGTGCATTTCTACGTAGCTTAAGACCCCTTCCGCTTCCTCTAGTTGTACCTTGCGACAGACACCTTCCATCAATTTTCTTTTCCTTTGGCTCTGGCTCAATACCAGTACCTTCACCTGAGGGCAACAATGAATCCCCTTGATGGTCTGCAGTTTGCTTACACTTACGAGGCTTCCTCCCTCTTGATTGATGATCAGAATGCCTGGTCATCGGGTTCTCATCTTGCTTGCATTCTTCAACATTCAAAGATAATGAGCCTGACATATTGGCTGCTGCATTCGCACCACTTTCTGTAGGTCCATTACATGGCTTTGGCATTTGCAATGGTGCAAGCAATAAGGGGTTTGCAGCAGCTGCTGGTATACACTTCAATGCTGTTGGCTGGGAGGAAAAAGTTGTTTCCAAATGCAGCCTGGAATCCTGTTTTAACAACAGCCCTTAGAGATTACATATGTATCCACAGTCAAATAGAAGGGAGAAGGGGTTTGCATTTACATTTACATTGCTAGGAATAATTCAATAAACTAGTGGGATCAATGACACCCTTGAGGTAAAAGAGAAGGAAAACAAAAGTAATACATGGGATTTGTACTTTGTAGTGGTGAAAGGAATCATAGCATGAAACATGTTTCTGATAAAAATAATAATAATAATTTGAGGTTATATTATAACATTCAGCAAGCTAGCTTAAACATAATTTGCTAGATTGAGTAAAACAGATTTAAAAAAAACTGAAAAATATGGAGAACTTTGGCACATGGGATGGAATTGTGGCTATGTGACAATCTCCTTAACGTGACCTTTTCCAGTTCCCCCAATTAAAGTATAACAAGACAACAAAAGGCCAAAAAACAACTAAGAGAAAATCATTATTTAAAAGAGAGACTCCATAATCGATGCTATAAACATACAAAATAGATCCAACCCTTCATAGAAAAAAACAATCATTCCCATTTTACTATATAAATAAGGAAGGAAAAATCACGGATTCGATACCTCCCCTCACAAAAACTAACATCAAATCAAATTTCACATTACCACCTTAAAATTCCAGATATTATCAAAACATCACAGCACCTACCTGATTTTGTGACTCTCCTAATCCCCATTGCGCTTCTGCTTTCGCGTGTTGTTGGCTTTGTTTTTCAAACACTTGAAGCCTTCCCTCTTCAGATTCTTCTTCAACACTCTTTCCCAGATCACCACGTTTACTTCTCCTTCTCCCTCTCTTATTCTTCTTCTCGCTAATCTTACTACGTTGTTTTTCTCTCTCTTCATCCTCAACATTCACCACATACCTCCCACCAGAAACACGCTCAATCTCCCCAATCTCACAAAGCTTCTCCAACTGCAGACTCAGAATCCTCCCATGAGCCCACGGCAAGTCATCGTACTCCCTCTTGATGAACTTCGATATCGCCTTCTCCGTCGACCCGGTCCTCTCCTCCAACCCTATTATCGCATTGCTTATCATCTACAAAAAAAAAATAAAAAGAGTAACGTCAATGCAATTGCACAGCATTATCAATTTCCGTCGTTAGTCATGTCACGGTGATACTTCCCATCAAGGTTTTAAAAAATGGTACGCGACCGTGATTTGGACTCCACATCAAGAAATAAAGTTTTTTAACTGTTCATGATTTGTCAAGATATCAACAAACAAACGAGATGAAACCTAACGCCGCGGATATTTAAAATCTTGCTTTCCACCAATAATAACATGATAAACAAAATCCAGTCCATGAAAAATAAATAAATACCAATGCATAAGGTGGGTGTGTAGGGGTGTGAAACGCAGGGAAAAGCTTTTGAAGGCGTTGCCGAACGAGGGAAGAGTGATGAGGTTCGACGGAGAAGGAAGGGTTGAGTTTTTTTAGTTTAGAAATCACAGAGTCTTGGAGGTGAGTCATGACGCGCGCGGTTCTGGAATCTTCGTCGTCGTCGTCGTTTGGATTCTGCAGCGTCGTCGTCGTCGTCATGTGGGTGGTTGTGTATGTACGACGCGTCGTACGTTTGAAAAAGCTGAATACGATTGCGTTGCGTTGTTGCGTTTTTTGGCTTCACAGTTCACAGCAGTTGTTGATGTAAAGAGTTATTTTTTTGGAGCTGAAAAGAAAGAAGTGACGTCTACTACGAGTGAGGAAGCTCCAAAATGATGTGGTGCAGCCGCGAGGGTGGACCACTAGCACATGACGGCGCATTGGTTTTCGTAGGTTTACCTATTTTTTATACCATTATATTGTTTCGGATTCAACGGGACGTTATAAATATTTGTTTATCTTAATAGACTATATCAATATCGTATTTAAAAAATTCAAAATAAGTGTATAATTAATTTTTTAATATAATATTAATTATTATTTTTTATTAAAATTCCTAATAAATGTTTTTTTAGTTTTTATATCTAATATTAGTATTATTTACTTTCATCTAGTTAATTTTGTAAAATTATCCTTCTTTATATTTTTCATCTATTTATCATTTTTCTTAATTTATTTTGAGATATAAAGAGTAGTAATTTCATCTTTGGATATTTTCCTTGTGTAATTTTGGTCCTCTTTCAGGTAGTATTACCATTACAATTATATAATTTTGGTCCCTTTTATCAAATTTCGTTAAATATTTAAACTTTTTTATTTTAAGAATATATATACTACTAAATATTGTATAAACTAATTCTTTTAAATAACAATAAAAGTAATATAATATTTTATTATCTACATAAGTATTAATTTTTATTTAACTTTAATAAATGTACCATATTTAATAAAATATCATACTTAATATATTATAAGTATAATTAATTTCCTAAACAATGAATATAATATACCGTCAAAAGGATGAAAAAATGAGATAAATAATTATATATTTATGTATTATATTATTATATATTTAATTTTTCTATGCTAAATTATATTTTATCAAAAAAAAAATTCAAAGATTAAAAATAGTGAAATTTTCAATATACTGAAACATATATTACAATTCAAGAACTTTAATAAAATATTGTACGTATTCAATGTAATATAGGAAAAATTGATTATCCAATCATATTAGGTATTATATATATTGAATATAATACCATCAAATTATTAAGAATACAAGAAATAAATTAAAATCCTTATTAATTAAAACATATGTTACATTTTTTAAAATTTAATAAATAAAGAGTTAAGAAGCATGCATTGTCATTAAAACAATTTATATCGTTAAGCACTCAAAAAATATTCTTTGCATGATTCTTAAAATTATTATTATAAATTTTAATCGACAAATTTATTATATATAGCCGTTTGGTAGTAAATGATAATGTAAAATGACTATACTCTATCAGTAAATTATTATTTGTTCATAAATATATTTTATCTAATAGATAGGATAATTAATATATTATAAGTATAATTGAATACAAAAAATATTTAATGTTCTTATCAGATTCTGGAGTGCTATCTCGTTCGATCTTTATTAACAATCAGATTTTATGTGTTGATATGCCGAGCTCTCCGGGCAGTGGGGTGGTACTTGCGTTTACTCTGACGTTCAAATCAATATGTGAATGATCAAAATAATGTGTAATTGAAAGATAAATTACATGTAATGTATTTATGTATTTATAATAGTAAAGTTTGTCAATTATTAAAATAGAAAGTTACCTATTATGAGTTAGTTGGATGCACACTTATTTTCCACTATATCTTGACTAAAACAAGTCCCTAAGCCACAAGCAGAGTTTGGAGCAAATGTCCATTAATGTGGGGCTAATAATTTGGATTTTTTGTCCCTTGGAAGTATGTAATCATGATTAAATGATTTTAGTTGTCATATATGTATGTCATTAACACATGTGACTCTAAATGTCACGGTGGACAACAAATATCCATGTAAGATTGTGGCTAGGACTTTCCAACATACATCTCTTTCAAATTGAAAGCTTTAAATAACATCAAAGACTAGATTCTTGCCGCTTCATAAGTGCTAAATATTGAAAGTTGTTAATAAAAATGAGTAAAAGGATGATATGATAGCATCATTACTTCACAATGATAATGTATTTTTACCATTTAGGGATGTTGTTTAGTATCTATAAGATGCTGACAGTGTACTCATTATAATGATCACGAGATGTTACCCAACATTTATAACTTGTTACGGCAATAAACAATGTACCATATCTTTGTGTTGCCAAGTTTTACTTCCTTTCTTTTTTCTCTCTCTGAAAAGGCTTCCCCACTTTCCAGTTCACACAACAAATATCGTCACAACATAAGAAATATATTGATTAACTTATTAGTTTAGAGGTGCATGCCGAACATATTGTAAGTTGAGGAAAACAATATAAAACATCGACCCATAAGTAACTTGAAGCACATTAATTAAATGTCATTGTAGATTTGCAGGTTCCGTACCTGGTAGACACAACTTTCATCAAATTACCTTAATGCTTCAATTTAAAAACATCCTTCTCAAGCACATTTAAAAACAGGTAAGTTTATGCAAATTCAAATGTGGCTCACTACATGGGCTCAACAAATTTCGTAGTATACAAAAACTGAAAATTGGTAATTAATTACTGCGAATCAAACCAAGATTCAATATAGGAAAGCACTTGCCTGGATAGTTGATCTTTCCTTTGTGTAGTTATGTGCTGAAAAGTAGAACATAGGCTTCAATATAGAAAATATTTTTGTAGAGTTCTTTTTCATTGCTTTTGAATGTTAATACATAAGCATAAGATGGCAAACTAGAAGAACTGGTTTTCTTCATGTCCCAAAGCTTCAAAGAGTATATTTTATATTATAAAACTAAATTGATACTTGAGATTGCTCATCATATAAATAGACAACAATATGACCCTAAGCGATTTCCAATTTCAACTAATAATGTCAGTGGAACTAACACAAAAAAGACATAAGTATTTTTTTGTCATTTTTGCATTTAATGGTTAATTATTCAAGGGAATTAAGAATTTAAATATCCTTAACACTTTTAATAGACGACTAAGTAATATATTTTGAGAGAATTTATCGTTCTTTAAAATAAGAATCTATTCAAGATATAAGGGAAGAATTTGCATCATATTTCAATATCAATTGAATATGAGTTTTATGCATACTATTCTGAGAAATATTTATCATTTAAAGAAGGGAAGAAGAATTCTTGCCATTTAAAAAAAGAATTATTGTCTAAAAATATACCTTGAAAAATATAAGTCAAAGAAGTTACATTTGATAAAATTATTACATCCATTTTATACTTTTATTTAAGAAAATATTAATTGAAATGATTAAAATTATAATTAATATTTTAATTCATAATAATGTTTGTTTTAATTTGTTCTTCAGTATTATATTTTTCTTATCATTTATTTTAAATTTTGGTTGAAATAAAGTGTGTGTGTGTGTGTGTATGTGTAAACCTAAATAATTTGTAATTAATATTAATTCTTTTGAATTTTTAGTTACACAGATAAATGAAAATGTTTCTTTTCAAAATTTTATTCCTACTGCGGCAGTCAGCTGAGCTAAATACAAGTAAAATCTACGTAGAAAAAAGAAGTAAAATATGAAAGGGGCTATGGGAGAAAAATGATATAATATCAGTGGCCAGAGTTTGAATAAAACAAAGCCTATGGATCTACTGTATTGAATTAACATATACAATCCATATTGATCATATTATATTCATATATACTTCACATTGAAAAATAACTATTAACAAACCCCCAGTCTCAGCATTGTACTGTAGTGTAATTCATGGATGGACTGTAAATCTTAAACATTTATATATATATGAGATATCAAACCTAATAAATTAAACTGAGATCTATGTAACAATCACTCTAATCAAGGAGATGCTTAGGTTATGCCAATATATAGTACTATAGCTTATATTAATTCAACAAATTTTATATGTAGCTAATGCAATAGAGAATGATAGTTCATATTGGCCTGGCACCCAGCCATTTCAAACTACAAAATCAAAGTAATATTTGAGGCTTCAATATTGGAAATGGCTTTGCCATTACTTTTATTGAATGGTTAAAGGATATGACTGAGTTATGAATATATGATATTGTGTTAATCATATAGACCATGATGAGGCCATATGCAGGGTTTGATTATATTGAATCGAAATATGAGATTGTATGGAATTTTGAAATGATGTGGCGGGCTTGAAAGTTCCATGAATTCGGTCAGGAGTCAAGACTCAACAAGAGAAAGATAATTTGAGATATGATTTAATGATATTGATGGAGTTGAGGATTTATATTGTGATATAATTTGATTATCATGTCACCTTTGTTTTTTTTTTTTGTTTAATATATGTATGAGAAGGTTTGAGAAAGTAGAAAAAATAGAGAAGATTCTCACTCTCGGAGAAAATTTAAAATCTTAAAATATGTCTTTCGTTATATATATATATATATATAAATCATGAATTCTAAGAGAACGCTTTTTTATGTGAGAACACCATAACTATTAATAATAACTATATCATTGATCATGATTAAAAATAATAGATGATTGAGATTAAGAAAATTTAAAATCTAATATTATCATTAAGTCTCTAAAAGATTCACCAAACAAATCAGGTTCTAAAATATATCAATTATTGTTAATCCATCATTATCATTGTGACTGCCACCACCTCCATCGTCATGATCATTGTCATGACCGTCATCGCAATCAATGGTGGTAGAGGTTGATGACAATGGAGGTGGCGAACAAGATCATGGTGGTGGTTGCAGCGGTGATAATGCACTACTAGAAAAAAGCAAATCAACAATCAAAATTTGCGGTCGAAAGCTTGCATTAATATTAGCCACCGAAATACCCACCCAACAGTTTCTGTCGCCAATTCAGACAGAATTTGCGACCAAAGTTTTATCATGGTGTCTTAGTTGCCTAGTGACTGAGTTCAAGGGGACAGCATTATTCAGTCGCTATTTTGTCGCTAAATATCTAAATGCAAAGTATTATAGTGACCAATGCTCTGATGATAGTGATCGAAACAATTTCGGTTGCTGTTAGGTTACATTATATCTATAGATTAGCCACTGAATTAGCAATGGAATATATGTTTTTCTAAAAAAATTAAAAATAAAATTTAAATTTATTTTAAATCATAATAAATATATCATATTCATAAATACATTTTATACTTGCAAAGTATTTAAATAATATATTAGCAACTTTTTTAAATTAACAAACCAATATTTAGAATATTTTATAAATCATAATAAATACATAATATTTTTAACTATACTATGAGAATTTTTATTAAATTTAAAAAACCAATTTTTACATTTTTTATAAAGATAAATAAATCACACTTATCATTAATCTTTTGAATTTTTTTACAAAATAATTGTTTAATTCATATAATTATTTAAAATTATAATAAATACATACCCTTTATATTATGAAAATATGTCATAATCAAATTTTGTAAAATTAAGTATTTTAACATTGATTAGACTAAAAAAATTATCAATATTTTCTTAAAAAATAAAAACCTTAAAATGCTTAAGAAAGGACTCAAACCATGGTCCTTAGAATGAGAAACACACTCCTTTATCACTACACCTAAGTGCTATTTTGAGCATTTAGTACAAAATATAGTATAAATATAAATGTTATGTTAAAATAGTTCGAATTTTTTATTTATTTTATATATTATATTTATCTTTTTAAATAATGCTTGTGATTTAGTGAAAATATCTTTTTATCTATATTAAGATATGCATGTTATTTATTGTAATATAGATAAAAAAATATTATCAATAAATCAGATACATAAATATTTTTAAAAAATAGAAAATAGTATCATTTTATTTAATTTCATATATTTATTATATAATTTAATTATTTAAAAAAATTACATACCTGATTAAATAAAATTAAATATAAATAAAAATATTATTATAATAAATAACAAGAAAATGTAAATATAGGTAACATATGTTATCACTAAATCACATATAAAAATATTTTAAAAGATAATTAAATACTGTAATTTTATAAAATTATAACCTAAATAAAAAAATATACATTAAAAATAAAATTTGTATTATATATTTACTGTATAAAATCAGTTTTGAATAATGTGATAAAATATATAAGATTATAAAAATATAATATATAAAATAAAAATAAAGCTTATATAAATATACATATTCTAATTTATGGGAAAATAACTAGTCTAGTTTGAAATATAAGGAGACTCAAATAGCTAATTAAATAATAGGAAGACCGATTTGGTGAAATAGGCAAAATACCAAATGCAAATAGGCAAAATAGGATATATTTTGCATTACAAAATATACAACAATAATAAATAGAGAAAAATAGATTTATGTACCTAGATATACGTTCTTGAAGCAACAAATTTTTTTAATAAGATGAAGACTTTACATATATCAACATTGAGACCAATTTCTACTATCAACTCTTTGATGAGTGAAAATTTAAATAGCAAATCCTCTTTCTACTTTTCAGGTCTAAAAATTAGGTTTGAGCTTTTCTAGTTTGTATATGATACACTTCATTCTCAAATAGATACTTCTATCTATAATGTTAAAGAGATATGGATTTGAGCCTTTTTCAAAAAGGAGAAATTTTATTTAAAATAATTTAATATCTCTTTATCTTTATATTTGAAAATAAAATTTATGTCATATCTTTTTATCTCAAGAAGCTTCATGATATAAGACAAAAATAATTATCAAATAAACATGACTAATTACGATAATTAATCACATAATTTGATCCTGATATGTAGCAATAGAATCTTATTCTTATTGTATGGACAATTTCTACATTTATAAAATAATACTTTTTGTTTATATTAATTATATTCTTGATGCTAGCAAAGAATATAATAATATTCCACTAAAATATATATTTGATTAAATTAATTTTTAATTTAATTATCAAATAAATTATTTTCTTTTTCAAAGATTGAAACACTCATTTATGTGTAACCCTGTTGGTTCAATACTAAACTGGTAGTAAATTAATCATAATTAATTTACTAATCAAGGTTGGTGTCTAACAATATTCCTAATAGCGTTGGCAAAATGGGTCTTGCCCGACGGGCCAGCCCATTTAGCCCACCAAAAAAAGTGGACTAGGTTGATATGATGAACTCACACTGACTAAACAGGTCAGGCCAACCTGGCCCACAAAATGCAGGCCAGGGCTGGGCCAGCCTACTGGGCCAACAACCCAACAATCCCAACAATATTTTTTACAATACACTAGTACGCTACACACTGATTTAGTGATTTACTTATTGCTGATATAATAAAAATAGTAAAATATTCAAAAGATATTATTGAATTGAGTGGCTAAGAGAGGCTGAGAAGTGAAGTGAGAGTCTGAGAGAGAGTGAGAGACTGAGAGAGGCAGAGAGCTTCGTCGTCGACCTCTACACCTCGTCACCTTGTTGCCTCATTCCTCTTGTTGTTCATTGGTTACTTCGTTCGTTCATTCGTTCGTCGACCTCGACGGTGACCGTGACTGACTTGACGGTGACTATGACTGACGTCGTTCGTTCTCGTTCTCGTTTGTCGTTCTTCGTCCCGCACTCCCTGTCGTCTGTCGTTCTCTGTGCCCCACA
This sequence comes from Glycine latifolia, assembly GCA_013407115.1. Taxonomy (NCBI): domain Eukaryota; kingdom Viridiplantae; phylum Streptophyta; class Magnoliopsida; order Fabales; family Fabaceae; genus Glycine; species Glycine latifolia. The sequence continues at coordinate 7,842,691 of CM023953.1, forward strand.
ATACGGTTCACCGTTCACCAGATCAAGGTCTGCAACAGCTCCTTCTTGATGTTGAACAGTACTACTGTGTACCTACATATCATGCATAAACACTTTTTTTATGCAACATCTTCGTACTTATCTAGCATTAGAGCATTTGTTTCTTCTGTGCCTTTGATTAGCAGTTTAAATGGGGAACAATAATTTGCTTGAATATGAGTTTGCTTAGTGGTGATTATTAGCTCTTAGCCTTAAAACATGGGTTTAATACGAGTTTGCTTAATGGTGATTATTATCTCTTAGCCAAAAGGTTGTAGCTGGCTACCTGAAACCCGTACTATGATATCACCATATCACATTGTTTGTTTCTGCATGCTTTAACAAGTCCTACTGCATGTTTTTTAATTCATCTTTTCTCTTTGGTTTGTGGTTGGGTACTTTAAGGACCATGTGCCAGCTAATTGGTGGAATAGTGAAGTACCATTTAATTTCATTAATCCATCACAAATATAAGTTGATAGGCTAGGCTCTTTCAAGTTTCACTTTGTTTTCCATTATAAATTAATAAATCACATTCTGCAAATAACCTACATAACCATTAATCAATGAAGTTAATATAGTAATATATATATATATATATATATGAAGAGCTTGTGTAGTCTTTTCCTATATGCACCTGAGGATCCTGGCTCCCATCATACTTGGATAAGAAAGAGCCATCGAAGTCCTCCAAGAACTGAGCATCCACTATTTCATCGATGAACGGGCTATTATTCTGCTGACCTCGGCGATACTTCCTCCGATATGTATCGTCTTCTCGTCCGGGACGACGTATGATTTCTCCTGCTGGTCTGTCAATAACGGTACGTTCTGGGATTCTGGTTGACAGAGTGTGCCGAGGTCCTTCATTACGTGACTGAGAATGGGATATTCTGGCTTGCTCAGATTGACTGATTGGCCCCCTGTTGCCGGTCTCGACAGTGGGTGCCGAGTTCCTTGGTCCATGTCTTCTCGTTGTCGCATGAGGTTGTTCGGTATGTGTCGCTGCTGGGTCTTCTATATTACGAATCAGGTGTTCCATACACTGGAAACGGTGATCTTCGTCCTGTTTACGCTTGGCACTGCGCTCGTCCATCTGTGTTAACAAATTCTGGACATCTTCCTGTCGTTGAAGCTCATAGCGCTTCTCCAAATTCTCCATTCGAGACAAAAGTGAACTCAAAGCATTCTAAATGAAACGTTGCATAGTATCAAGTTCTGCCTCGACAGCTGGTGGTGGAACGCAAGCTGGTGGTATCGCTGGGGAAGAGGCGGTATGGGAAACCGCATCTTCTGCTATCACGTTTTCCAGATTCGTGTTCCTGGGTGGTTCGCCATGTCCAGCAATCTGGTGGCTTCTGGTGTTGACCATCGGGAACGTGGGATTAGAAATTTAACTTCCCCACAGACGGCGCCACTGTTTTGCTCGTGAGAAACATAATGTACCCAGCAAGGTTTGCTGGGATTTTGTTATGGGATCAGGCTCTCTCTCTCTGAAGATGCTTATAGAGATGAAGCACCTCCAGGAAGATGATCACTACAGGAAACAACACGAGTGGCGTGCTATGTGTGCAGTGTGAATGGAAAAGAGAGAGTCAGAATTATTGTGTACCTTTCTCCATGGAAGATGTTCTATTTATAGGATACTGACCTGGACCTTTGGTGGAGTGGTGGTTGAAGCCCACTATGTTTTATTAAGATATTCGGATTATCTAAATAAATGATTAGTAGCGGTTATGATCATATCTTCTGTTATATCTTTCATCTTCTGTTGAATAAGATATTGAGCTGTTGAGGATTTAAATATAAAGATAATTGGGCTTTATCCATAACAAATAATGTTTTTCGTAAACAAATATGTTAAAAATAAAAATATTAATATTATATTATCACAATAAATTAAAAAATTGTTATTATATAATTAAAATAAAATTCAATTTTGATTTGGCTAATTAATAAAAAGCTTTTCTTTCCCATTTGTCATTCAATAATCAATATCATTTACCTTTCTCTGTAGGCCATCACTTCCCATTGTCTGATTTTGCAAAAGGAAAAAACGTTCAATTTCTCCCCATTCTCTCTCTCTCTTGGGTGGAAAGCTTTAGTCTTTAATTAAGAGGGTTAGGTGGCAGAAAGCTTTGATCTTTCCTAGCCTCTCTAATGTAAATTTTTTAATTGAAATGACACTCTCGAATAGTTAACTTATTTAAGAATTTAAAATAAGTATCATATATATTCAATATCACATTTTTATACTTCTAATATATATTTTTCCTAAATAATTATTCATGTATATTATAATTTTGAAGCAATAAATAGAAAAACAAATTTTTATTTAAATAATTTTTATCATAAAAACATATGTTAAAAATATTGTATCACAATAAGTTAAAATATCATTATATAATTAAAATAAATTTTATTTTGATTTTTCAAATTCTCATTTCTATATGCAAAAAGTCATTCAATAATACTAGTAATCAATATCATTCATCCCTAATCTCTCACTCATCTTGCAAGTTGCAAATTAAAATGTCATTCAATAATTAATATCATTCACCTTTCTCTCTCTCTCTCAAAGTCTTCATTTCCTATTTTCCCATTTTGAAAAAAGACATTTAATTTCACACCTCTTTCTCTCAACACCTTTATTTACCCCTTTTCTTTCTCTTGTTAACAAACCCTAGTTTTCTCTCTCACTCACCGCCGCCAAAGCTTAGGTTTAGTGGTGGAAATGTTCGATCTTTGAAAGGAAGAGGGTCTAGTAGTGGAAAGCTTTAGTCTCTTCTAATCTCTCCCTCTCTTGAAGATCTAGTCCACACTCCTTTGTAGCTCTTGTTCATACTCAGGTTATTTGATTTGGGGTTTCAATTTTTATTTCATTGTATTTCAATTTTTGTTTGTTTCGGACAATTTAGTTGTTGGTTTTGTTTTTGCCTCTATTATCAATAATTTGAGATTGTGTTTCCCACTAAAATCTAGTGACGACAATATGTTTTCAGAGTAGGTGCTTCAAGTACGAACTTACTTTTACCAAAATTTTCAAACTTTGATAACACCAATTATTAGCATTATTTTTAAAATCTAACAAGACCAATTGGTTCGACCGATTAGATTTTGGTAACACAAAAAAATAATCATTCTTAGAACATCTGAGAACCAGTCAAAAGTCTCACATCACTTAAGAGTTAAAACCAATGGTAGTTTATAAACACTTATTCCCTCAATCCACTAAGGCACTTTTAATAAGGAGGTCATACATTTTACTAGACTATGGGACAAACATGTCCCAAAATTCGTTCTAACTCCTTCTAGTTTATTATAATAGACCCAGAATCCTTGCATACCTTTTTTTCTACCATAAGGCCAAAATCACAATACCTTCGATACAGTGAACCTAAAGGCTATTAATGGACTTGAGGTCAAAACATAGACCATAGAAGAAGGGTCTAAGACATTCTTATCCCTTAGCCTTGACTAGGGGGCTTGTTTTAATTAGTATGTCAAAAGATTCACATCGCTTAGGATTCGATGTTAATAGCAATGTACATATAAACACCATATTCCTTCAATGACTAAACCCACTCATACATCTTTTAATAAGGACAAAATTATGATGGGTCACTAAGCACCAAAATGGATAATACCTCAAAGTGGTGAACCTAACAATATTAGTGAACTAGATGTCGAAAATTATGATATTATATTATAATCAAAGATTAAACCTTGACTCTTATTATATTTTAAATGTCAAGGTGGTCTAACTTAATTGGTTGAATAAGAGTGTTTAAGTTGTAAATCTTATAATATTATCTTTTTGATTCTCATGGATAAAAAATATTATATTTTAAAGGATCTTCTCTAAAATAATTACTTTAAATCATCATCATCAATAATTAGACCACTGTCAAACTAATTAATAAACCTTGAACTAGAAGTGCCTCTATCATTTGCCCATTCTTAAAAAACATTCATTACTATACTACATTGTATATATAGCTTGACAATGCGGCTAAATTGATTTTTACTTTCTGCAGGAACTCCAAACAAACATGGACTCAAATCACTCAATTACGAGAAGGTGTATTAACAAGAGGTTGAAACCCAATCCTGAAGGTCAAGACTTTATCAGCAACCTACCTGATTTCGTCATTGGTCTCATTCTCTCTCTGCTTCCCACCAAAGATGCAATTCGTACCAGCGTTTTATCGAAGAGATGGATATATCTCTGGACGTTCATCACTGCACTAGAAATTAAGGATAGAGAACAACTTTGTCACAAAAAGATAAGGAAAACCCCCTTCTACAACTTTGTGGATAAAATACTACTTCGTCTAAACAGTTCAAGCATCCAAAGTTTCTCTCTTTCTCTTTCACAGAGTTATAGACATTGTCGTGTTGATAAGTGGATTTATGATATTTTAAATCTGAGAGTCAAAGAGCTTTACATCGATTCAAAGCAAAATCTCAACATTTTCTATCATTCCCTTTTGGAATCCCTCTCCTTAGAGGTATTGGTGCTGAATATGAATTGGTTTCCTATTAGTGTTCCTACCTTTGTTTGTCTGTCATCCCTCACTGTCCTAAAGTTCTCCAAAATCACGTTTACCTGTCACCCTTTCAAGTCGCAAACGTTGACCCTTAATTTCCCAGTCCTTAGGGAGTACGTGACAGAAGATTGCAGTTGGCCAAATGTAAAGGGTGTCACATTTGAAGTGCCTCTTCTTGAAGTGCTTTCAATGAAGTATTCAAGTTATAAAATATGTAAAGAGTCGCGTACTGTAATCAAGTTTTGTGCCCCGTGTCTTGCAAAATTCTATTATTATGGTCTCGTATTACTAGACACCAACACTTTAGACCTATCTAAAGCACATATTGCTTCTGCTCATATTGATATTTATCCATACATCTATACGGAGAGTGCAGAACAAAGGGCGCTTATTGCTTGTGAGCTTTTGAAAAAGTTCAATAATAATGTGAGATGTCTAACATTTCAGTGGCCAGAGGTATGATTCTTAACCCTTTGTTTGCCATGAATATTGACAAAAATGAAAGTTAATAATTAATGACATCAATATTCCTTTCCTGGGAACATATAAACATGTTACTTTGCTAATGCTATATCATAGTCGAATATTTATATCATACAGTATAATGTATAATGTTGTTTGTTGAGTTGTTGTTTCGTTCCATTTTATATACAGTATCTTGATTGCAACAATTCAAACATTTTCCCCCCCTTTTTATCAACCAGATTGTTGCACCAGCACAAGGTAATCTTCCTGCTTTTCGAATGTTGACTAGTTTGGAGTTAGGGTGTCTTGCGGGTGAAGTTTTGTTGAACTTCCTTTGGAACACTCCATTTCTGAAGACTCTTATTTTAGAGGTTAGTAATTGATTGATTGAAACTGAATACTCACTAAATTATACAAAATGTTTTTGTAGATTGTCAACATTTTTGCAAAGGAAAATTCTAATTAATGTGTTATTCAGTTCTTGTAATTCGATTTAATTGATATATATAGCTTCGTCTTTCACTTTCATCAGGGCCTATATCAATTTGACGAAGAGCTCTCTAATCCTGATAACGTGCCTTCATGTTTTATATCTAATCTTCAAGTGGTGAATTTTGGGGTTCTGCATGGTAAACAGCATGAGCTGCGTCTCGCTAAATACATAATGATTAATGCTAAAGACTTGCAGAGGGTGAGTTTCAGTGCTGCTAGGAATCTGCGCAGGTCAAAATTTGAAAGGGTTAAAAAGAAGATAATTTCGTTTAGGAAAAGTGTTAGTGTTCCGGTTATAGATTTTTCACCCCTTCATAATTAGTTTACTGGGGCATTTTTATATAGCTTGGGGTTAGACTGCAAAGACATTTCATGTTTGTGAAGCATATTGATTTTCTATTTAAATTAATTAATAGTTACTTTTAATTTAGAGTTTAGAAATATTGATATCCTATGAACAATAGAACAAATATTTTTATAATTAAGTGAGCTGCACTATATTTTACTGAGTTCTTTTAATATTTTAATTCATAATAATGTTTATGTTTTTTTAATGTGTTCTTTAGTATCATATTTCTCACTATATTTTAAAATTCGGTTGAAATGTTTAATATTTCTCAATGTTTTTTTTTTTATTAACTGGAAAGAAAGAGTAGACAAAAGCTTTTGAAAAAAGTGAGTTGCACTCAAGTCTTTTTATGAACTTATGGATAAAAGTCCAAACAAGATGTGCCATGTGCACCGCAGTCTTACCTCCATCTTAGTCCCACAAAATTGACAGCCTATATATATCCATCGGTTCAAGAGACTTTTGCACGGTTCAAGACCCATAAAGCTTGTGAACAGTAGAATCAATCATATATAGCCATCGTGTAGTTTGCTAGTTTTATTTTTTTCCACCCTAACTATCAATAAATAGAGAGAAAAAAATTGATAGAAGCATATGACCACCACGTAACCCTTAAAATAGGTTTTGTATTCTATTTTATTCTCACTAGGGCAGTCAGCTCAGCTAAATACAAGTAAAATCTATGGGTAAAAAATAGAAGCAAAATGTGACAGTCTATGGGAGAAAAAATGCCATAATATTAGTGGGCAGAGTTTGAAGAAATTATAAGGCCTATGGATCTACATTATTGAAATAACTTACAATCCATTTTGATCATATTATTCAGACATTGAAAACTAACGGTTAACAAACCACACTCTCAATTTTGTACTCATATATATATATATTAATTCAATAATAATATCTATAAAATATTCTTCATTTAATTAAAATTTTACTTAACAATTTTCCCTATACAATTAATTAATATAAAGGTATTTAAGAAAATTAATTAATTTTATATAGAGTATCAAAATTAAATGATGTTAACTAATTTTTTTATGGACTCGATAATTAGTTTTTTTTTTTTATATTTCAATTCAAGGCGTACGTAGCGTGTAATGCATGGATCAACAGAAGTAAATCAATAATAAATTAAATTGAGATCTATATAATCATCACACCAATCAAGGATAAGCTTAGGTTATACCAATAGTACTATAGCTTATATATACTTAGTGACAGATCCACACATTTTAATTGTGGGCAGGACCATGTCCAGCAGTTATGAGATCTAAGATAAAACCTACATTTAAATTTTAATTTATTATCATTATTTTTTTATTTTTCCTATCAACTAGAAAATTATTCATCAAAATTTAATATTTAAATATTTTTAATATTTTATTTTTAATATATAAAATGACAAATTAAATTCAATCAATCTAATTTTTTTACTTAGGTAATATCATATAAGATTTAAATAATTTTAGTTTTAATTTTTTTCGATTATAATAATAGTTACAAGTTCTATTAATAATATTTTACAAACGATTTATGTTTTAAAAAATAAAATTTTTGATATGATATAATATAATACTTTTATTAGTATAAATCTTTTTAGTAATATTTTTATTTTTAAAAATGAATCAAGAGTAATATAATATCGTTTATTAGAGGGGAAAGAAAAACCTTTTGATCATAGTCGTACCCTATAATTCCAAGGTTGGAGGGACCCACCTTCTGCGTGTGAACTATCTGAAGCTTTTTGCCTTCAGGTTCAGCTACATAGTTCCGTCTTGTCTTGGATATTTCAGCATATCTTTGAATTAATGCATGTGCCAATAGGCAATAGCTTTTACTTTTTTCATCTTTTTTCTTGTAACCTGTAGTTGAACCCTACGTACATCTTCTTCTGCAAGTTGCAAGTGCATTAAATTGCTTGTTAGACTAGTAGTTCTCCATCAAGCCTCACTTGCCAAAACCCTACACCTCTGGATCTTCATCATCGACCTAGACTTCGAGCACAGAAAACCATGCAGTCTCAAAAAGATAAAGAAGAACCCTCTTTAAAAACTTTGTGCATATACTATTTCATCTGAATATGCTTCATGCATCCAAAATTTCTCACTTTCTCTTTCACAGGATTATGATCCTGACCATGCATGTTAATCAGTGGATATATGATGTCTTAAATGGGAGAGTCAAAGGGCTTTATATTGATTCAAAGGAAAAACTCTACCTTTGGCTCTATCTTTGGCAATCCCGGTCCTTAAGAGAAATTGGTGCTGAATATGAATGATTATGTTATAGTAGTTCCACCTTTTTTTCTCTTTCATCCCTCACTAGCCTCAACATCCCACTCCTTAGAGAGTATGAGAATAAAAATTGCATTTGGTTAAATGTGAAGGGTGTCACTTTTGAAGTGCCTCTACTTGAAGTGCTTTCAATAAAGCATACCCGTGTGCTCATGTCTGATGAGTCACATACTACAATCAAGTTTTGTGCCCCTCGTCTTAAATAAATTTCTTTTAGTGGTCAAATTCAAGAGACCATTTTATTTTGTTAGATATTTAGACTTATCTACAACACGTATTGCTTCAGCACTTATTGGGCCATTCGAGTTTTCCGATGAAGAAGCTGCGTTTGTTTCTTGTGAGCTTATGAAACAATTCAATAATAACGTGGAATATCTCAAGTTTGAGCAGTCTAAGGTATGGTCTATTCCTTGCTTCAGCCTTTGCTAGCAATGAATATCCACAACAATGATACTTAATTTAATGAGATTAATTAATATTTCCCTGCGTGAGAATATAGAAGCATTTTACCTTTTAATGTAATCTATATGTCTATATCTAGGAGAAATCTTTATAAGATAATATAGGTATGTTGTGGCCTTTAATTTTATGAGAGTATGTTTTTATTAGTGTAGTTGTTGCTTTGTTGCATTTTATAGAATGTATAGCGTTTGCAACTGTACAATACTGAATATTTTTTCGCCCCCTTTGTCACTTAGGTTCTTCCGCTAATGCAAAATTATCTTCCTGCATTTGGAATGTTGAGTCGATTGGATCAGCTAGGGTATGTTAGTGGTGAAGTTTTGTTACACTTACTTAGAAACAAACCAGTTCTCAAGACTCTTATGGTCAAGGTTAGTAATTGATTAATTGAAACTAAGGATGAGATGTTAGGAAATTAAATTTTACGTTATTATGTGCTACATCTTGTATTAATAATTATATTATGTTATTTAATATATATTAAATAAATTAAATTGATCAATTAAATATGTTCAAATAAATTTCTAAATAAATATGGAATAAATGGATGGATACCAGTGTTGGGCCAATTAGATTTAATGAGAGCTTACTGATTCAATAATAAAAAAAATATTATATATATGATTATAGTCCCTAACAAATCAAATCAATTTTTTCTTTCTTTTTTCCCATCTAGAGATAATAATCTCTAATGAATGATTTGATTGAGAAAGACTAAAACTCATAAGGAAAGACTAAAAAGCTACAAGAACAAAATGATTTAGGAATATGTTTAGGATTTAGGAATTGATTTTCCAACATGAGATCCATTGAATATTTCATACGTGTGCATTTTATTAATTTAATCAATAGAATACAATATGTATTATTATATTTAATTATTTTTGCATTGTATTTTCTTCCACCAATCCAAAGATATGTAGCCAAAGGAATTTTGTGATGACTACTTATTAGCTTTAGTTTGGTGCTACTCCTATCAACTATATTGCTTCAACTGCCTTAAGTGAAGATCGAGTACAAGAGATTATAAGTCACGATGTGGACAATTTTGCGAGAAACAAAGATCAAAGAATGAGCGGTTTAAGCAATCTATGCAGAACACTATCAATGCTTAGTTCAACAATCTTGAAGTTGAGTTATTATAGAATTTCCAACAAGGTCGGCTTAATATGTTGGGAGTTGTTGCTACACCTATTGTTCAGCCACCTCTACTTATCCAATAGTCACCCGCCATTGAACAACCTCCACCAACAAGTATTTTACATGCCCTTGCTAAACGAACACCATCACCAGTTCAAGAGTGACGATGATGTATAATCATCATTTCTTTATTTGAAGCCTAAGTATTTTTTGTTTATGACAAAATAGGGAGAAGGCTAAGAAATTTTGATTATTTTGTAAAACACTTCTCTTGAATAATACAAGTGGTTTATGGTGCTTATTTGTGTGTTTTTATTTTCTATTGTTACATATATACGTGTGCTTGCATATTTATACTTCATATTCATCTTTTTAACATGCATAAAGGTAGTTGAACTTAGGGTTTTTTTTAATTACAAACCTTACATATATATATTTGCTCTGATACATAACTCATAATCATGCATTATTGTCCTATTTTATCATGATTATGTTTTATCTTGGTCAAATTTATATGGTTTGTCATCATAAAATAAGGGAGGTTGTTAAGTCTGGATGGTCTACTGCCTATTGCACAATCCATCTTTACCCTTTGATTTTGATTATTACAAAGATATAAATTATTGATAGACTAATGAGCTATTTTTAAGTGAACATGACCTACTACATAAGGAGCACACTTTGTATTATTTAATATCATAGAAGCTCTTATTAATGTGTGTCCAATTACAAGTGAAAATTGTTCTATTAAAGATTATATTCAGTGTCCAATGCGCTCTTAATTAACTAACGTTAACTCTTGTGAAAAATCAGTATTCATACACTATATTGTTTTATTCACGTCCAATAGACTTAAATCACTTGCACGCTTCATACATTGTATTAGTTTGTTCACATACATCAGAATCTTCTATCGAGATTCACATGTCAATGCTTGTGAGTAAATTTGGATGTCCTTTGAGTGACATGGTTTCATTTTTCTATGGTTTTGAATACTTTAAGGAACGAGCTATTTTGGCCATAACATTGGAAGTGGTTGCATTTGTTAATGAATATATGTTATCCTTATTACCCGATTATGAGAAGATCTATTTAAGTGTAGAAACCATTTTTAAAGTTGATGAAACCATAGGTAGCCAAATTGATTAGTTAACTGCTTATTTTTTTAATGGAATAAAATATTTTGAACCTCTTGATCATCGGTTACTATTGAAAGTTGGTATTCATGTGATGTTCATGAGAAATTTAGACATGTCTATTGAATTGTGTAATGGCACACGACAAATTGTGAATGAGTTGGGTGCAATGTTGTCAAACTCGAGGATCGTAAGAGGATCGGAAGGGGGTAAAAGATCGTAACTCGAGGATCGTAAGAATTACATGTATATGTAAAATTATATTTATACACATAAAAAATAACATAGATAAGAAAAAAAACTTATAACTCATAATAAATCATAAAGATTAAGATCCAAAACATAACACAACTCAAAATAAGTTCACAAGTCATAACATAAACTCATAATAAGTTCATAATTACTTAATACAATCACACTAGTCTAGGAGATCATTCAAATTAAAATCAGGATAGTCATTCTCCATATGATCTTCATCCTCATTAATTGCATCTCCTCCACCTGCATCATAAACAACAATTCGAGGAACCTCCAAATCATCTATGGGTTCACCACCACCACTAGCATTTTCTCCTGCTTGAACTAAAATGTGTTCATCTAGAGCATCCAAATCTGAATTTGCCTCATTGTCCTCCACAATCCATTCATCATCAAAAGAAAGATCATCAATGTTATAAAGCTTCCCTTTTCTAACATCCTTCTTCTTGTTCAATCTTGTATTAGCCATGACAAACACCACATCATTCATGGTCTTTTGGTGTAAACAATTTCTCTTCTTGGTGTGAACCTAAATAATTATAAAATCCATTAACAAATAATAGGTACTAAGTATAGGTAAATAATTATAAAATGAATTTCATAAATTCAAATTCTTACTCTCTCAAAGGCACTCCAGTTACGCTCACAACCAGATGAACTACATGTCAAACTCAATACTCGAATAACAAATCTTTGCAATTCTGGATGTTCATCACCATAGGACTCCCACCATTGTGTTGGAGTTTTTGTTTGAAGTGCATGGTGAGCTATTAGACTACCAAAAACTTAGATTTGCTTTTGAAATCCTCAATTTAAGCATCAATCATAGATATCTCATCAAGGTCTCCCACCATCCTATTTAAACAGTCATACATTCCACGCTTCACTTCATAATCAGCTTTAAATTCAGGATTATAGTGCAACATGGGGTTAAGATAGTAGCCTACAACATGCAAAGGCCGATGCAATTGCCTGTCCCATCTTTCATCAATGATTTCCCAAAGAGGAGTGTAGCTAAGAATGGTAAAAAAATAAATAAATTTTCAAACAAAGTCTATAATAATATAAATTAAAAAATCGAACAAGTGGAAGATAATTAATTAATTACCTCTTAGTAACCCCATTGAAGAGACTTTGTATCTTCTCTTTGGCACTGTCCATTTCTTCATAAATGAAGCCCATGGCTGACTTTTCATATGAATCCACCATGCGCAACACCTTAATTAAAGGGAAAACACCCCTCATGCAATGCAAGACATTATTCCAAAATCCCTTATCAGTAATCAAATTTTCCACAAGCACCCCATCCCTAGTCTTTACAAATTGACTAGATTGTCACTCCTTTGATGTGAACATCCTAATAAGTGATCCCTTATTCTCATGCAAACATCCCAAAGTCAAATAAGAAGTGGCAAAATGAGTAGTGGCTGGTCTAATCAAATCAGGTCCCTTAGTAAATGTATGCAATAAGGAAACAAGACCAGTTCTTGAATAGATGTAGGTTGTAATTTTTTTACCACTTGCAATTGTCTCTTGATGGAGTGGAATTTTCTTCTCAAAATCTTCCAGCATTAAATCAATGCAGTGAGCTGCGCAATGTGTCCATTATAACTTCTTTCTCTCCTGCATCAACAAATCTCTAGCAGTCTTGTAATTGGCTGCATTGTCAGTTACAATTTGGATGACATACTCTTCCCCTACCTCCTCAACAATATCATCCATCATCTTGAAAATTCTATCAGCTATCTTACATATGTCAGAAGCATCAATAGACTTCAAAAATATAGTTCCCTTAGGACTATTTACCAAAAAGGTAAGAATAGTCCTCCTCCTTCTATCGGTCCATTCGTCAGTTATTATAGTGCATCCCGTTTTCCTCCAATATCTTCTATGTTCCTCCAAATTCTGATTGGTCTTTTCAATTTGCTGCTTCAAATATTTCACCCTCACCTCATGGTAGGATGGTGGCTTAAATCCTGACCATGTTTTGCAACCAATTCAAACATCTTCTTGAACTCTTCACTCTTTGCTACATTAAAAGGTATAGCATTGTTGTAAAAAAATAAGGCAATTTCTTTACATGCATCCTCCCTCAAGTTCTTCTTGAAAATGCTATTCATAGTAGACTGAGAGCTCATTCCCCTTTGCTTGAAAAGATTGGTTGTAGTATCAATATCTTTTCTTTTTCTTTTTCCACCCTCATCTGATTCAGTCACACTTTCATATTCTTTGAATTGTGACTTTTTAATCAGATTTTGCTGCAACTGAGAAACAACATCCCACATTAATATCTTCACGTCATCAGGAACAACCCTACATGCTCCAACGTCCTTTGAAGTTCCCGCTAAATGATGCTTCAATCGATAAATTCCTCCCGTAAGTACCTTCTCACAATATTTGCACTTCACATTTCTAGCATTTCCATCAGTTGAAACACAATGATTCCATGCAGTGTATCATTCCTTGATCCAATACCACTTCCACTACTCCTTGCACTTTTAGGACCACTGGGACCATCAGTAGTATGGTTGCTACCACTTGCCATTTTTTTTACTTCAAAATACTGAACAGAGAAGGGGGAATGTAATCAGTATTTAGTAGTATATTATTATAATTATATTTTAAAAGAAAGCTTAATTTTTAATCATTAGTATATTATAATTATATTTTAAAAGAAAACAATTTTAAAGAAAAATACAGATGGGTTCAGCGTCTTATTAAATTTTTTAAAAACAATACAAAGAATGAAAGTACTCGCACCAAGACCGACGATGAGGAATGTCGACGATGAGCGGTGATGAGACGTCGACGACGATGAGGAATAGCGACGATGAGCAGCGACGTCGATGAGCAGTGGCAATGAGCAGCAGTGACGAACAAAAGAGGCCCAGAGGGGAGCTTCTGAGTTTGAATCAGTCTTCGAAACCCAGCCTCGAGCCCTAATAGAAAAGAAACTATAAGTTTAAAATCGGGTAAGACGAACCCGACCCGAGAAGCCCAATAGGCCAGATTTTCATTTTTTTTCCAACTGGGATCGAAACGAATCGTCGATCCATCCACCTCGTGAGCAAACTCGCGATCCCCAACGATCTGCAAACACAATGATCCTCCATCCGATTAACCTCATCGACCCTTCTGAAAATCGTAAGATAGCACGAGTATACGATCATACTCGCGATCTTGACAACATTGGTTGGGTGTTAATATCATCTTAGTGATACAATTATCAGTGGGTTAAATAGAGGTGAAAAGATTTTTATCCCTTGAATGAATTTATAACCATCTCACCATGCCATGCCTTTTAAGTTTCAACGGGTACAATTTCCATTAGTTGTTTGTTTTGCCATTACAGATCAACAAGAGCCAAGGTCAAACTATTTTCAGTGCGGGAATTTATCTTTCATGTTCTGTATTCTTCATGGACAGTAATATGTAGCTCTGTCTAGAGTTAAAAATGTGAATGAATTAAAAGTTTTGATATGCGATGAAGAGGGAAACATGAAATGTTTTACATATAACATTGTCTTTGCTAAAGTTTTTGACAAGATCAATTTTTTTTTGTATTTTAAATTATTTTAAATTTTAGTGAGTTGATGTTAGAATTTGTTTTATATTCACCATTTTTAATATGATTGAGTAATCCTTGAAGTATCTTATTTAAAATTATTTTGAGAACACCAAATATAAACATAATAAAAGATGACAATAAATAATTTGTTTGCATATTACTTATTTATACTATAATATTAATTAGAAACCGTTCCTTCAATTTACGTGGAATACATGCTAACTGCTTTTTGTTTTTTTTTTTTTTACAGTTTCAACGGCTGTCGTGGGGATTTACTAGACATAATTTTTATTCAGAATACAGACAACATAGTGACATACCCCATTATAAAGGTTTGATCCACAAAGAAATCGATGTTTTTTGATGTTCAAGATTGTTGCCGATGGCACAATAAGAATTGTGTCGGTTTTAACTTTTCTTAATAATTATCTTTTTTTTTTCCGACGAGAAAAAAGGTGTTTAAAGGTTATTGGAACAAGTAAAATGATATTATATAATTTGATTTATCAACAAATAATGCTCATAGAATTGAGTAAATTACAGCATGCTTAACTTCATAATGAACTATGTCTCATTTTTTTAAAATAATTTTCAATTAAAAACTTCATTAAAAAAACCGTACATCGCACGGGATTTTTACTAGTTTGTCTCATTGGGGTCGTGATAAATTTACCTTTGATAATTTGACTTGACAACTAAACTACACCAAAAATATGAATTCACTCTCATTTACAAATAATTCCATAAAATTCTTTAAAAAATAGTATCTGTCTATTTTGTCAGTACTACTACTTTAAAAGAAAAATAAAATAAAATAAAAAATTATCGTCTTTATCTCCTTTTCCTTGCATCCCTTTCCTTTACCTACGGAACCGTGCAAGAGAAGGAAAAATAAAAAACAGGAAGTGTGTTGAGACGCGAGTGAGGCAAGATCATAATAATAAAACTCAAAATTTCAGAAAAAATATATATAAAAAAAAAGCGTGCACGAGCGAAAAGACGTGTAGTAGAAGGTGAGAAGAACTGGGTGGTGCAAGACGCCCACTCTCACGCAAGCACGAAATACTGAAATAAATTCCAAATTTATTTTAATATTTTTTTAATTTTAATTTTATTTTTTAATTATCCGGCACCAGCCGAAAAAACAATAACAAATAAATAAGACGTCGAATTTTTTCGTTTTTCTTTTTGGAGAGATTCCGTCGCATTACACTCCACTCCACTCCACCAAACCGAAGAAGAGTGATTCCTCTCTCGCAAGCAACAATCGAACGAAAGAGTAAGAGAGAGAGTGTGTGTTGTTGATTGATCGAGAAAACGAAAATGGATGATGAAGTTGTTCAACGAGTGTTCCATGAAGGAGGACGCGATTACTTCCAGCAACAGCCTTCGACTTCTTCTTCGTCTTCCTCTTCCATCCTCCAATCTCTTCCTCTCCATGTGGTATATTTAGCATGCAGCAATTTCATAATCGCTTTTTCTTATTCTCGCTTTCTCATTTCTAGATGATATTATAGGCTTTTCTTGCAATTTGGATGAACTGAGTTTGGTGTGTATGTGCGTGTATATATATCCAGTGAAATTTATGTTTTCCCCGTTCTTCATTTTTAGGGTTCGAATTTCGAAACTTAATTTTATAGGCTGTATTTTTGTTAACACTTGATAATTTTAGGTATTGATAAGCACACCTAATAGCTGAAAAGTATAATTGATATCCTTTCTATATGATCACTTCACTGTCGTCCTATCTAAGATGAGTGTGAGAGATAAGAGTTTGCTTATTATTATTGCGAAATTTACATGTTGTAGTTTGAATGATATTGCTGTTAATGCATGTTGAAATTTTACATATGGATAAGTACAGCTAATATCTAAGTAGTAAAAAATTGATTTCCATCCTGATAATCATTTCACGATTATCTTAAAATTGTGCATTAATATTTTGCAGTTTGAATGGAAATTCTATTCACGTATATTGAACTTTTCCGTGCTTAATTTTTCATGATTATTGACATTTTGTGCTAAGTATTGCTAAAATGTGGATGAAATGGTGCAGTCTTTTGATCATGGATATTATTTGTTGGTAAAATCTATCCAAGAACTCCGAGAGAAAAAGGATGGCCTTGTTATGGTTGGCATTGGTGGACCAAGTGGATCTGGTAAAACAAGGTAAGAATCCCCTCAGGCCCCAATGGACATTTCTAACAAAACTAACGAACTAACATTTGCCGATAAAAAAAAGCGAAACTGATAGTGTTGCCAATGAAGTAAGGTTTATGCTGCTGTCTTATTTGTTTTTTTCAATTTCATGGTCCCTGAAGCTTAGCACAAAAGGTGGCATCTGTTATTGGTTGTACTGTTATATCAATGGAAAATTATCGTGATGGAGTAGATGAAGGGAATGATGTGGATTCTATAGATTTTGATACCCTGATCAAGAATCTTGAGGTTTGCATTTGCTTCTCTTTTACATTACCATGCCTAAACTGCCAGTCTGGCCATCCTTTAAATGATCCTGATGTATTTGCAAGGCTGATCCTCACAAAGCCGTTAAATTTTATGCTTTGCTTTTTGGCCTTTTCTAGCTTTATATGTTATATTTGTAAAAACTAGCATTCCTGAAATCTGATTCTGACCAAAACTAACAACACAAGATAAAAAAAAAAAGAATAGACTGTTGGTGAAGTGCTTATCTGCTCGTTTTCTTTTGGACTGAAACAGATTAGGTTATTTGTCAATTTAACATGTACTGTTTAGGACTAGCTTATGGTTTTAGTAAGAAATGCAAATGAGTCTTATGTGTTGCTCTGGGGCAATTTTTTTTTCCTTTTTATTTTGTACTTTGTTAATGAGCTTCCTCTGTTTTAAATAGGATTTGACTAAAGGCTTTGATACATCAATCCCAGAGTTTGACTATCAGGAAAAGAAGCGTGTTGGCTATAAAGCAATAAAGAGTGCTTCATCTGCGGTGGTAAGCTAAACTAATTGTAGTTTTGGTTTTGGAGGAGTTCTGTGTTTTTACTTTTTACTTATTTTTCTTTATACAATTGGTTTCAGGTAATACTTGATGGCACATATGCATTGCATGCAAAACTGCGGTCTTTACTGGATATTCGAGTTGCTGTGGTAAATGGTTTTTTCTTTTTCTTTGCAGTAATTTTATGTCCTTCACTATGTTTTCAATTTCTTACAAGTTTCAAAATAATTCAGAGCATATATTTTGATAAATCAGGTTGGTGGTGTTCATTTTAGCCTGCTTTCTAAAGTTCGCTATGACATTGGAGATTCTTGTTCACTGGATTACCTTATAGATAGCATTTTTCCATTATTTAGGAAACACATTGAGCCAGATCTTCATCATGCACAGGTTGGTTCTGTTCTTATTCTCACCTCTAAATTTCACAGCTAATACTTTTCATTTCCCCTGCCCTTTTTTGGCAGATCAGAATTAATAACAGCTTTGTCTCATCATTCAGAGAAGCAGTCTACAAGGTTAAATGCAGAAGTGAGGTGTGTCTGTTACCAATACATGAGTACAAATGATTGTATTCCTGTATGTGAATTTAATTTTCTGATTAGTCGTTTATTAGTAAAGGTGCAAACAAGTCTATCTAGCCAATTTGAGCACTTGAAGTTCAAGCTTGGCTCCTGAAAAAGAAATGTTGCTCATAGTTAAGTCATATTTAAATGAGCTAATTAGAAGCTTAAACTTGGCCTTTTTAAATATGAAAGTTTAAAATGAGCTAAATAAAAGCTTAAGCTTGACCTTTTAAAATATGAAAGCTTCTCCTTGAATTAGTTTTAAAGTTTATCAAAGATGAATGAGATGATAGTTTTTTTTTATTTTTTTTAAAATAAGTTTAATGGTTTCTCATTTAAAATATACAACAATAACAACATTAGCTTTATCGTACTAGGTGAGGTCAGCTAAATGAACCACTTAGATGCCATTTACCCCAATCAAAAACCAAATGCTTAGGAATATTATTTATCCCTTTTAATAATTTCCTCCGATGTCCTTATTCTTGTCTCTTACCCTTTCACAGAATTAGAAACCATGCAATCTACCCTTTTCACCAGTGTCATTGGTGACCTTCTTTGCACATGTCTAAACCATCTTAATTGATATCTTGTGTTTGTGTCTGTGTGTGCATATTGTGTACAAACTCTAAGTTTTTGTGAAATATATGATTTGATATGTTTTAATTACAACACTTTAGTATGGGATTATTTCCCTTATTATTCATTATTTAGTTTCCTTATTAATTGGTATTGATCTTGTAATCAATACCGATTCCCTTTTCCATATTATAAATAGCATGAGGTGTTGTCTACATTGACACACAATATTACACAGTAAATAACACTGTTACATGGTATCAGAGCTTAGGTTATTCTTGATAGAGGAATAACGAAAATGTTTCTCCGTTGGGGACCTACCGTCCCCTGTGGACCTTTCTCTGCCTTTCTAAGGTTACGTTCCTTCTCTTCACAAACGTGTGTGTAGTACCACACACCTTTGTTGCTGTTTGACAGCCGTCTCGGCATCCTTTCGCTTACAACCACCAGTGACCACTGTCGCCTCTCCCTTAATGGCTACCGAGATTCCTTCAGACTTCGCTTCTGCAACGATATTTGCCAACATCCCTTGCACAAATACATTTTGTGCTCAACTTTCTTTGTGGGTCAACAGTACCCGTGCCGACTATTGGGCCTGTTTGGAAGCCAGTGTGCCACCCTCTTGTTGGTCTGCGTCAGCGACCTTTCAAGAATGCCATGCTGTCCACATGCGCAGCCAACTCAACACACCTCTACAGCGACCCCACGCAGGGTCTTTTTCCGGTGAGAGAAGTTCACACACACGACACGTGACGCATCTCCAGCGAGTGTCACGCTGGAATCGCCTCCTTTAGCCTGAGGGAGTGATTTGCTTTATCCACGGGTGAACATCCGTCGCAACTACGGGCCTTTGTTGGCTGCCGCCGAGGTATTTCGGTGCAGCCACACAACTGTAACTGTCTTTATTTTCGTTTTTGTTGGGTTTACCACATTTGTAGCAACCTTGGTTCATATGACATATATGCTCCAGGTTGAGGGGGAGTGAAATATATGATTTGATATGTTTTAATTACAGCAGTTTAGTATGAGATTATTTCCCTTATTACTCATTATTTAGTTTCCTTATTAATCAGTAATTGATTGATCTTGTAATCAATACTAATTCCCTTTTCCATATTATAAATAGCATGAGGTGTGGTCTACATTGACACACAATATTACATAGTAAATAACATGGTTATAGTTTTTAACTTTTAAATTTGCAACAGTCTTCAGATGGACATTCGAGTTCTGCATTTCAAGGAAATGAAGCCCAAACAGATAAGTTAGTATTTTGATTATGGAAAAAATGAGTTTGGTGGTGACTAGTGTATTTTATCTTTAGACATTTCTTACTACGGTTCTAATATATAGAATTAAAAATATTATCACTGAATTTGTCTTACTTTCAGTTTTATCGAAATGTACCTTAGACCACCTTCAGCTAGTGAAGAAGCAAGGATAAATGATTGGATCAAAGTGCGGCAGTCTGGAATTAGATATTATTTATCACTTGGTGACCAGAGGATTGTTGACAAGAATTTCATTATCAGGCCTAAAGCTGAATTTGAGGTATGAATATTTTCCATTTGTTTTTCATTTTATTCATTTCCTTTCTTCTGATAGAAAAACGAATAAGCAGCATGAGTGGGATGTATCTCATATGCACAAATTAGGTAAAGGTTATATTACCAAAGCACTGTATCTTCCCTCTAGTTTAAACCTGTTGATTACAAAAAAAGTACGTATTAAGTAGAAGGCCTAGATTTTTATCCTGTCTGTGCTTAAAAAATGGTATGTGCAAATTGTAAATTTGCCCGTCAAGCTTAGTTGGCACATTAAAATAGTTGGCACTTGACTTGCTAAACATATTTCCTATGCCCACATGAGCCCATCCCACCACTTAGATGTTGTCCTGTTCAATAATGCTGGGAACTTAAACATTAAAGGCACAAGTTAGCATCCTTCCTAGATGGCACTATTCAGTTCAGTATGTAAATTTTGGATAGCTTCATCGTTGGATGGAAATTAGAACTACAGTGTAGAAATTATAGTTTTTTTTTTTCTTAATTATAATATTAGACATTTGAGGAATGGTTTCTATATTTTGATTTCTGGATAAACCAGAGGCTACATCATAATTACGTTTTGTGGTTTGATTTTTTATTTTTTTTTTAAGTTAATGTCTGCACTGGTAAGTCGGAGCAAGACTGAGTATATGAAATGTGAGTTTTCACTGGTAAGAGATGATAATCAACACCCCGTGCATCTACTTGGTCAAGATGTATCCAAGAAAGATGTTTTTAGATACCTGAGATCATTTTTGCAAAAAGGTGGAGAGATTGATGAGGATGTGAATCATAGAATCAGAGCAAGGTGGATGAAATGGAGGAGTGCATCTGGGTTGTTTTGTGATTGCAAAATCCCCCTTAAGCTAAAAGGAAAATTTTATAGAACAACTGTAAGACCTGCAATGTTATATGAAGCTAAATGTTGGCCAGCACATAGACAACATGAGCATAAAATAGGGGTAGCAGAAATAAGAATGTTAAGAAGGATGTGTGGATATACGAAGATGGATAAGATAAGAAATGAAAATATTTGATGAAAGGTAGCAGTAGTACCGGTGAGTGAAAAGATGAGGAAACATAGATTGAGGTGGTTTGGGCACGTAATGAGACGACCCTTGGATGCTCTCGTAAGAATTACCGACCCTTGGATGCTCTCGTAAGAACAAAAGTGTGTTACCAAGAGTTCGACACAAAGAGAGGTAGAGGTAGACCGAAACTTACCTGGGAAAAGGTAGTTAAACAAGACTTAATGAAGTGTGATATAGATTGGTGGACGGTGTGTCTTAGAACGAAATGGAGAAAAGCTATAAGCTTGGTGAAGGGTTAGACCCGTTGTTATATCTTTGTTCCAGATGGTCATTTTTTAGTCATTTTCCTCTTCATCCCCCCTCTCTTTCTTTCCCCTTTCTTTGCTTTTTTTTTAAACCTCCTCGTACCTATCATTGGGTTCATCTACCACTGATCCCAATTAGTTTGGGTTAAAGGTGCTGTTGATAATGTTAATGTTTTTAAAGTTAATGTCTTCTTAATTTTTGGGTTTGGAAGGGAGCCTGCAAGAGGTTTGACTGGTATTGCAGAATAGGGATTAGAACTGACCTTTGTCAACATATCAATGTTTATATTTTTGAGAACGACTTCACTTTGAATGACGATGAAAAGACAAACATCATTGTATTCCATTGAAGTATTACAAGATATATATATATATATATATATATATTTATTTATTTATTTACTTATATATATAGAGAGAAATCAACTTATTCCAAGAGTAATGAGTTACTTCTCATCCTCACCATTCATTTTCTTGAAATCTAATAGTTGTAATGAGTAGGTAATCTTAATTATTAGATTTCAAGTAAATGAATGAAGTATATTGTCAGGATGAAGTTATACATGAATTCAGAAAGTGTAGATTTGGAATTAAATTACTTCATTTTATCTTATTTACATGGTGTTTTTTTTTTCATTAAGCTTGATTAAAATATTTTATTTAGTTTTGTTTCCTCTTCCTTGTATACTTCTTACACTTCTAATTTACCTTGGTTATGTCTCCTTTAGCATTTTATTCCGTTAAACTTATTATCCATCAAGAAAAAATAAACCTACTATTTTTTTGCAGATTTTTGTTTGCATTGTATGATATTAATGTTGGAACAGGTTGGTCGAATGACATTGGGTGGATTATTGGCTCTTGGGTACATTGTTGTGGTTAGTTATAAGCGTGCCTCCACAACTGTCAATAATGGCAAGGTTTCAATGTCTTTTGAAACCATTGATGTTCTTGGTGAGACATTCATGGTGATGAGAGGAACTAATAGAAAGGTATATACTTTTTTCTTAGCACTAAATTAAGTTCCATTTAAAATCCAATCTTCTTGATTGCATTTACTCTTTACTTTCAAGGTACTCATCAGTCATCATGTTCACTTTATGCAAATAATCTTATTGTAGATTTCATTATATTTCCTATTGTTTTCTTGATTGATGAAGAGTCTAATAATCATATAAATAAGGGCTAATGCTCTGTATTACATTTAAATTTCCTTGTTTTCTTCTCAGTTTTTGGAGGGTTTCTGATCCTTGCACAGTGAACTTTTTTTCTTAAACAATTTCTTATATGAAAAGCTTTGCTTGGTCCTCACTCCTCGTAGAGCATGATTGTTTTATTTCCTTCCATTTTATATTAAATAGAATTTTTGTTTTCCATGTTCTTTGTTTTCTGCTCACTCTGATAAAGCATTTTCTGCTTGATAATATGCTGAGTTAGTTATCTGAAAGATGGAAAAAAATCTGCAGACTGTCGGAACAGAAGCATTAAGGATGGGTATTAATGGACCTTGGATTACTAAATCATATCTGGAAATGATTCTTGAGAGAAAAGGTAGGGATTTGGATGCTCTCTCCCTTTAATACAGTTTATGGACATTTAATTAATTCAGTTGTTTTCTTATATGTGATGGTGACTGCTATAATAGGAATATTTGTTTGATTTGAGGAGTGAGGACAACATTTTTGGTCAATTAGCTTCATGATGACTTGAATTGTCTAATCAGTAGATTATCTTATTATCAAGACCAGTGCTAAGACATGCATGTAGCACCTGTCTGTACACATTGTTATTTTTATTTTATTTTATTTTATAAATCCTATTTTTTAAATTTTTTTTTTATTTTTTAATAGTTTAATTTAATTAATTTGACATGAGAGCATGAAAGAAAATAAATAGTGAGTGGTGTAGTGGGTGGTTTAGGGAGTCGTTAAAGGGAAAAGTGGTCCAGTAAATTGTGGAAACCAAAACGGGTATTATTCCCCTTATTATAGTTATAGATTATAGATAAAAACAAAAATAATTTCCTTATGTTTCGTTGACTTGTATTTAACAATGAATTGTGTGATTGTTGTTTTGCCTTCTCACTTTCACATGCAGGTGTACCTCGTCTTAGTACACCACCACTTGTGTCTAATACAACTGTGGCTGGTAGTCAAGAAACTGTGATCGCCGCACCAAAGCCAATTCGTGTTACCCCTAACCTTGTTACTGGGCTTGATGATTTACCTCAGCCGTGGACTAGATCCCCAACAAAATCTAACATGGAACCTGTTGTGGCTGAATGGCATTTCGTATCATCAGATTCTTCCCAGCCTGACAACTCAGTCCTAGGTATTTTCCTTGAATTGAAGGATGTAGCTATTTTTGGAGATAATTTCCTGCATGCTTACTTAAGATATATCAAGACTTCTTTCATGAAGCAACCACAGACCCTTCATCTTTCAGGGATAGTATTAGGCTTGCTCCAATGCCTGATTCATTTGACTTGGATAGGGGATTGCTTTTGTCAGTTCAAGCAATACAAGTAAGGAGCAGAAACTTGTAAATTTCTTCTGTGCCTCATGTTTTGAAGATTACTCCATAGGACATGCATATTTATATGCTTGATGGAATTCTATATGCTTATTTATCTTTGTTCCAGGCATTGTTGGAGAATAAAGGTGTCCCAGTCATAGTTGGAATCGGTAATATGGATGTTTCTTGATACCTCATCCTCCTTCCTTTGTGTGTGGTTGTGCCTCGTCCCATTTACCTGGATTGACTTCAACTGTCTCTGTTTCTTGTTGGAACGGGATTCCCTGCAATCAAAAGCATGTGCACAAAATCTCCACGCTTTTCTTTCATACATTAAAAAGTTAGTCAAATATTAGCACAGAAATATTTAAACCATTGGATCTTGAATGTTTCCTGCTGTCACTTTGCTGACTGGAGGGAACCCAAATCATTCCCTGTCCCTTCAATTAGAAAATGACATGCGGTTAAAAATTCATACTCTTTCTCCTGATTGTTAAGTATATTTTGCTTATTGTCTTGTCCTATTTGGGTAGATAGGGAAGGAGACAGAAAAATGGGTACAGCTGAATTAGTTTTCATGCAGCCATGCTCCCTGCACATGGAAAAAAGTATACAAGTAGCTGTATTACAGAAACAAATCTAACAGCAAGTGGAATAACTTTTAATTATAAATTTATGAATAAAAACTAAAGTCTATATAGGGAGGCATTTCAAAACAAGTGTAATGTTATTTGAGGTGATAAAATAGCTAGTGAACAGTATAAGGTCAATTCTAATTGAGCTGAACCAAGATAGGCCTATCTCAAACTTACCTTAACAGGAAATGGAGCCCATTTTCTTGGCTCAAGCTCAGCTCAGCTTAAGCTCAGGAGCTACTCAAGTTTAATAAGCCATATTGAGCCTTTTATTAAATGAATATTTTAGGTCCAATGATTTCAAAGGGCTCAATCAAGTTTAATAAGCCATATTGAGCCCATTTTCTTGCTTATAAAAATCATATTGTGCCTCTTTTTCTTTTGGTTGCTGATGTACTGAATATTGCTAAATCAATTTTCCTTGATCTCAAAGGGCTCAAAGCATGCATTTTTAACAGCTCTAGTTCTGATAAAATAACTGATCCTGAGGAATTTGTGCTTTTCAGGAGGTCCAAGTGGGTCTGGGAAGACTAGTTTGGCTCATAAAATGGCAAACATAATTGGTTGTGAAGTAGTTTCACTGGAAAGCTATTATAAACAAGTAAAGGATTTTAAATATGATGACTTCAGTGCACTTGATTTATCCTTGCTATCAAAGGTAAGCTAATTGAATAGTTTAGATGCAGTTGATTGGATTACTCTGCATGATAATTGATTGATGTTGCACCTTCATATACATAACTTCTTGTGTACTGATTTGTGTATAAAAATGGATTTATTTCTTCTGAGAAATGAATATTTTTTAATTCTTTTTTTAACATGATATGTTAATTAAGTGTCACTACCTCTGGTTACCATTAATTCCTCCCCTTCATTGTTTGAAGCAATGAACAAGTTAATATGAAGCATTTGCTTTTAGAAGATGTAAACTTTTGCAAGGTTGGGAACAACTTTGGTCAGACTTGATCCAGTCTTAGCTCTGTTTGGCAGAGAGAGTCAGCATGTTTTGTCAATTGCTCCAAAATTCTTATCCCCTATCCTGAATGATGTGCCAGTCCAACTCAGTACCAGTGTCATTAAGTAAATCTAAAGAGCTGTAGTTAAGGATTTGAGGCCAAGGAAAGTTTTTTCTTTTTGGTTTTGAATAATTGTCATTATTTTGTAACTAACTTTGTAATTTATTATAAATATGTGATCGATGACTTGGCAATGCTGATATGGAGTACCACATCATTTGGGATAAGCATTTTATTAGTGGCTTTCGGGATGGTTGCATTACACTGATAAAAATTATGCCACTAGAAGGGACCAGCTAGTTGTATGGAAAAAAATTATGGTCCCTATTTGCTATCCTCATTCTTCTACCATAGCTACAACAACAAAGACTTATTCCACTGGAAGTGACCAGCTAATTGGATAAAATATTTACACTCTGTTCTATCAAGAATCAAAATTCTAATAAATCCATTTTGAATATGAAAATGTTATTGTGGTCCAAAGGAATCAATGCATTATGGACACGAGGATATGACAAATGTGAAAATTATATGATGCAACACAGTTATTGTACAATGTATAAAACTAACATAAAAACAAATCTTAAATTAAAAGACCGAATTGATGTTTTAAAAGTTACCACGATTCAATCAAGACATAATAAAATGCTATGGATTATCTAATTATTGTGCTATACGTTAAAAATTAGGAGTTAAAGATTAAAAAATGAAGCCAGGAGTGTCTAATATGGGTATGACTATTATTTTGAAGTGTCTCTGACTGCTTTCTTGTATGCCACTTTGCCATACATTGATTAAAAAAATTGTATGCAGAGCATTTGCTGTCTATATTCAAAAATAATTACAAATAAGCTTTATCCCAACAGGGCTCTGTTTAGATAGACTTTTTATAATCACATATAGGAGTTAGAGTAGTAGAAAGGGAGGTGCAGTATTCAACTGCACACTCACTTAACTATGACAGTTACCAAGTTAGTTCTTAGGTATTTAAGTGTCAGTATTAATTAAGAGTTTGTTAGAAGGTTAGTTAGTAATAACTAACTGTTCTAGAACCCTATATATACTTTTCTTTGTAACAGAAATCAGTTGCCCAATCATAATAACATTTTCTGATTCTAAAAGTTCTTTTTCTCTTTGTTTCATCTGCTTCTTCAGTTCTGTTAAGAACTCTTCTATGGTATCTAGAGCTTGGTGATGATCATCAATGGCGTCACAACAGAATACATTGCTTTCTTCTTTTTCATTTGTGAATTCAATTTCTCACAAGCTTGATGATTCAACTTTTCTCCTCTGGCAACAACAAGTCAAACCAGTTATCAAGTACCATCGACTTCAGCGATTCGATGTGAATCCCCAGATCCCGCTCCACTTTCTCTCTGTAGATGATTGTGACGCTGGCATTGAGAATCCAGCTTATGAAAGTTGGGAGCAATAGGATCAAGTGCTCCTCACATTTCAATTGACTCTCTCTACGTTGATTTTATCGCGAGTTCTTGGATGCACCCACTCCTATGAGGTTTGGGAACGCATTCATGATTATTTCCACAAGCAAACAATAGCCACAACTCGTCAACTTCGCACTCAGCTTCGTGCTACAACACTTGCAGGCAAATCAATGCGTGAATTTGTCACAGATTCGAGCAATTTCTGATTCTCTTACTTCTGTTGGAAGCCCGAATATGCTTCAAGATCATATTGATTCTATTCTTGAAGGTCTTTCGAGTTTCGACGTATTATCATCCGATTATTGTGATCATTGAAAGCAAATTTGAACCCCATCCTATTGATCAAGTTGAGGCGCTTCTATTGGCTCATGAATCGCACTTGAATAAGTTCAAGCTGGATTCCTCTGATTCTCCCTCAATCAATCTAACTTAGGTGTCAAACAAACTGGATCCAGAAAGCTTCTCCAATTTTTGAGGCGGTTCTAGCCGTGGAGGTAGCTACAATGGTGGTTTTAACCACAATGATGGTCGTGGTGGTGGTGCCAGATGTGGCGCTGGTGGCGGTGATGGCCGTGGTGCCGGTTGCTACTCTAATTTCCAATGTCAGGTTGTTACAAGTATGGGCACACTACTTCTGTTTGCCATTTTCGCTTTGATGGGAATTATCAGCCAAATTCCTCTTTAGTCCTTCATGATCCTACCTCTCAGAATTATGGGCCTCAGAATCAGAACAATGGAGCTTCTGGTCAGAGTAATTCTAACCTTAATTCTGGGCAATATTATGGTGATTCTCATCCCTCAAATGTCTGGACCAATACCAATTATAAGTCTGCTAATTCTGGAAGTAATTTCAATCCCAGTGCTATGTTAACTAATTTTCCTAATCAGTCCACTTCCGCAAACCACAATTGGATTCCAGATTTAGGTGCTTCTTTTCATGTAACTGGAGAATCTCAAAACATTCAACAAATTGAGCTTTTTGAAGGTCCTGATCAAATTTTCATTGAAAATGGTCAAGGTTTGCCTACTTCTTCCTCTGGATCTTCCTCTTTTATCTCTCCCTATAACACTAAAGTCTCTTTGTCTCTTCATCATCTATTGCATGTGCCTCATATCACTAAAAATCTTATTAGTGTCAGCCAGTTTGCTAAGATACTAGAGTCTTTTTTGAGTTTCATCCTAATTTTTGTGCTGTTAAATCTCAGGTAACTAATGAGGTCTTGCTCCAAGGCAATGTTGGTCCTGATGGTCTATACAGCTTCTCCAACATCAAGCTTCACCATCCTGTGTCTGCTTCTGCTCTTGCTTGTATTTCAAGTGTTGCTTGTATTTCAACTGTTGAACAGTCTTCTGTGCCTTCATGTAATAAGTCTGAAAAGTTCATTGTAAATTCATGTACTAGTACTAGCTCTCTATGGCATGATCGTCTTGGTCATCCCAATTCTCATGTACTGCAACTAGTCTTCCAACACTGTAAAATACCTACATCTAATAAAAGTTCTGAGTTTTTGTTCAGCTTGTGCAGTGAGCAAGTCTCACAGACTTCCTTCCTTTCCCTCTGAATCTGTTTACACTTCTCCCCTAGAGTTAATTTACAGTGATCTTTGGGGCCCTGCCCATGTTTTCTAAATCAATGGCTTTTCATACTACATTTTTTTTATCAGCAAAAATATTATGTATTATAATAAGAAAGATGAGTACGAGTGGTACTGCTCTATTTACATTGTTTCCCTACTATTTATAGTCCTATGAAGCCGTAATACTCCCTAATACTGCAGTATTGCCAGAATTAGGAATCCATAAGACTATATATGTCAAGGTACCCCTCCACAAAAAATAACCTATAAAGCCAACCCCCCCTGAATACAAAACCCGACCCTTATATTACTGGCCCAAGAATGGAAAGGGATATCAAATCCTTTTTCCAAATTTTTGAGCCATAACCAACAGTAAAAAATGGCATCATCCAACAGCTTTTGACCATTAAAGCTTTCATTTGAGAAGACCACCTTATTCCTATGGTTCCATATGCACCACATCAATGACATCCACCATGTTTGCCAGTGCTGGATTCTTATACCCTTGAGATAACCGTGAGAGTGCTGAAGAAAGTGAGCAATAGGTGTTTCCCAGTAAATGTCGACGATGTTTAGCCATGACAATGCTTCCCACTTTAGAGGCCAGATTTTGTCAAAGTCAAA
Source organism: Glycine latifolia (assembly GCA_013407115.1). NCBI lineage: Eukaryota > Viridiplantae > Streptophyta > Magnoliopsida > Fabales > Fabaceae > Glycine > Glycine latifolia. Next base: position 7,872,239 of record CM023953.1, read on the forward strand.
GAAAAGGTGTGACACATCCTCCTCACTGGTTCTACAAAAAGGGCAGATTACGTCATTCAAAATCACATTCCTCCTACTCATATTCATCTTTGTTGGTAATCTATCCCGAATCAACCTCCAAGCAAAGCATGGCACTTTACTTGGGACTTTGACTTTCCATAACTCCTTGAACACACCATCATTATTTTCGTTTGACAGAAATTTATTGATTATTTTGTAAGCACTGGCCACTGTGTATCGCCCACTAGGATCTGCCCCCCAACACCAACTATCTTGCTGGTTAGCTAGTACCTACCACCCCTTCGATGTCCTCCATGAATTTTGCAACCATGACAATCTCCGGTTCCCTGAATAATCTCCGCCATTGCAACTGCCATTCTCAACCCCCCTCTGATGCTATCCCCAACTGTTGTATAAATTGATGATGTTTTTGAGATATGCTATACATACGCGGATACATCTCCAACAGCAACACCCCTCCACCCATCCATCCTTCTTCCCAAAACTTCTCCTTTGACCCGCGTCTAGTGTTCCATTTTACTCCACTTCTGAAACAACTCCCCTCGGAAGAGTTGCACACGATACTTAAATCCCGCCACCAAATTGACTCAATATTATTCCTTCTTGATTCATCCAAACTCCTCCAACTCCCATATTTGGAGTCCACTACTTCCGCCCACAATTCATCCTGATGGTGGAAAAGATTCCATCGCCATTTTCCAAGTAAAACATTGTTGAACTTTACTAAATCCCTCACTCCCAAACCACCATTCTCCTTGGAAAGACATATAGTTTTCCAGTTCACCCAGGCGATCTTCTGCTGATAAGAATTTCCCCCCCACAGGAATCGCCATTGTATAACCTTTGTTGATGCATTTTCTAGGTTGACTTGGATTTATCTTCTCAAAAACATGTCTGAAACCTCAGATATTTTTGGCAGAATTGCAGTTTAATTCTAAAATCAAAAGTCTTCAAACTGATTGGGGAGGGGAATTTAGACCATTAAAATCCTTTTTGGCTGACTGTGGTATTCAACACAGACTGATTTGCCCCCACACCCATCATCAAAATTGTGTTGTGAAAAGAAAACACAAACATATTGTAGAAAAATCAGGAATCAAATCTTCAAATTAATAGGCTATTAATCATGCATTAGCTGTTTTTGGGCTGATTTTTAGTGGGGTATTCATTATGATTGATTGGTGTCATTATTCCCCATTGTATAAATACCCCTTTGTAGAATCATTCAGATACAACAATAAAAATTATCCTTTCTTCTATTTTTTCTACATGGTATCAAGAGCTGGTCACAGACCTATGCCCTAAAATCACCCATGCCCTAATTTTTTTTCCAAAAAACACTGTTCATACCTCCAATCAAGCAAGTAAGCATAGCATCCGAACCAGAAAACTCCGGCGAGCCAAACGACGCCGGACCCACCACCATCCGACCACCCACGCGCCGCCACGCGCCGCCACACGCGCCGCCACCTCCGCGCGCGTGAGCTCCACGCGCCGTCACGCTGGCCGTTTCTTCGCCGGCGACCTGCCCAGAACGGTTCGCCGGCCTCTCCTCCGCCTATTCCAAGTGTCAAATCAAAAAAACGAACATTTTTCGTTTTTCGTTTATCTTCCTTCACATCTTCATCCGTCTCCATGTCTTCCTCGGATCGTTCTTCTGCTTCTGCCCCAAATTCTCAGTCCTCTGGAGACAACTTAGCCTTGCAGATTACTAGTCACCGGTTGAATGGTAAGAATTTCCTGCAATGGTCCCAATCTGTTAAGTTGGTTATCCGAGCAAAGGGGAAGATGGACTATCTCGACGGGAGGATCAGGAAACCTGTCGAGGATACTCGCGATTATGAAAATTGGGAGATTAATAATTCCTTGGTAATGGCATGGCTGACGAACTCCATGGAACCACAGATTGGTCAAACCTATTTGTTCTTTGACACAGCAAAGGAAATTTGGGATGCTGTTCAACAAAATTACTCCGACCTAGAAAATACTTCTCAAGTCTTTGAACTGAGGAATAAGTTGAGGGACCTTCATCAAAAGGGTATGACCGTTACTGAATATTTTACTGCACTAACAAATTTGTGGCAGGAATTGGACCTTTATTATGCATCGGATCTTAAAGGGTTGGAAGCTAATACACAGTTCAGAAAACACTTGGAGAAGGAACGACTTTATGATTTCCTTGCTGGTCTCAACCGAGATCTTGATGCGGTTCGTGGTCGAATATTGGGGCAGCGACCACTACCCTCACTTGCTGATGCCTTTGCTGAAGTTAGGCGAGAAGCTAGTAGACGAAGAGTTATGTTGGGAGAAAAAGAATCGTTTGATAAGTCTAACGATACCTCTGCATTGGCTGCCAAACACCATATTGACCATTTCTCTGGGGAGCCTAAACGGGATGGTCGTCCATGGTGCACCCACTGCAATAAAATTGGTCATACCCGTGAGAAATGTTGGGAACTCCATGGAAAGCCTCCAAAATGGAAGCCAAAAGGACAGCATAAAGGTCGTGCATATCAGGTCTCAACTGATGACAAGGATGATCAGTTGCGTGCATCTTATGACTCTGATAGTGTGGTTATCAGTAAGACTCAATATGAGCAATTTCAGAGACTTCTGACACAATCTCCTAAGGCCACTAGGCATGTGGCCCAGAAAGGTACAGCTTCCCATGTTGATAGTAAAAATCATTGGATCCTTGATTCTGGAGCATCTGACCATATGACAGGTAATCCAACATTGTTTTGTTCTTATACTCCATACACTGAACCCTCTCGGGTCAAGATTGCTGATGGCAGTTTCTCAAAAAATTGTGGGATACGGAACTGTCAAACTCTCTGAGCAGATTAATTTAACATCAGTTCTTTATGTTCCTCACCTCGCTTGTAATCTTATTTCCATTAGCAAGCTGACTTCTGAATTGAATTGTTTTGCTCAATTCTTTCCACGTGGGTGTGTTTTCCAGGAACAGGACTCGGAGAGGATGATTGGCAGTGCTAGAGAAGATGGTGGACTTTACTACTTTAAGGAGGATGTGATTCATGAAGCTGTTTTTGCGGAAAAGACTCACTGTTTCCATTAGATTCGTGTCATGATGTTATGCTGTGGCATCAAAGGCTAGGCCATCCCAATTTTACTTATCTTCAGAAACTGTTGCCAAACTTATTTATTAATAAAAATCCTAGTTTGTTTTCTTGTGATATTTGTCAACTTGCCAAGCATACTCGTGTTCACTATCCTTCTAAAGCTCACCATGATTCTTCCCCATTTTCTTTAATTCATAGTGACATATGGGGTCCAGCCCGTGTAAAGAATATTTCAGGAACTCGATGGTTCATTACATTCATTGATGATCATTCTCGAGTTTGTTGGGTATACCTCCTGAAAGACAAGTCCGATGCTGCATCCATTTTTAAAATCTTTCATGCCATGATTCAAACCCAATTCCAGGTTGCAATACAAATTCTTCGTACAGATAATGGCAAAGAGTATTTCAACTCTATTCTTGGAGAATATCTCTCCCAACATGGCATCCTCCACCAAAGTTCATGTCCTGATACTCCCCAACAAAATGGAGTGGCAGAAAGAAAAAATCGACACCTCCTTGAAATTGCTCGAGCTCTTATGTTTACTACGAATGTCCCTAAATACCTTTGGGGGGAAGCTGTTCTCACGGCCTCATATCTGATAAATCGAATGCCATCTCGCACTCTCAAATTTCAGTCTCCACTTTCTAGTCTTCTCCGTACCTTTCCTTCATTCCAAGGCGTCTCATCTCTACCTCCCAAGTTGTTTGGTTGTGTTGTATTTGTCCATATTCCTTCTCATCAACGGTCCAAACTTGATCCCAAGTCCCTTCGATGTGTCTTCATTGGTTATTCTCCCACTCAACGTGGCTATAAATGCTATTCACCCTCTCTTCGTAAGGTCTTTGTCTCTATGGATGTAAATTTTTTTGCGTCACAATCTTTCTTTCCCTTGACTTCTCTTCAGGGGGAGTCTATAGAAGCAGATGAAGACCAGTCATGGGAACCAACTGATGCCACAGTATTTCCGCTACTATTGGAATCAGGGGGAGTTACAGAATCCTCACCAACAGAAGTCTCCTCAAAATGGGGACAAGTTTATAGCAGACGAAGACCTCCTCAAAGTGTGAATAACCCAGAACCTCTACACTGCCAAGATTCCGAACCAAGTTCTAGTTCCAACACTCCAACACATGAGAATCATGGTGAAGATGATCTACACTGGCCCATTGCTCTTAGAAAAGGTACTCGGTCTTGTACTACTCATCCTATTTCTAATCATGTTTCATATGAAAAGCTATCTCCAGGGTTCCGTGCTTTTAACACTATCTTGGATAGTACAAAAATACCGAGAAATATACATGAGGCCCTCAATGATCAAAAATGGAGAGATGCTGTTCTTGAAGAAATGAATGCCCTGGAAAAGAATGAAACTTGGGAGACAGTGACCTTACCAAAAGGAAAGCAAACAGTAGGATGCAAATGGGTGTTTACAATAAAATTCAATGCAGATAATAGCATCAACAGATACAAGGCAAGATTGGTTGCGAAAGGATTCACTCAGACTTATGGGATAGATTACCATGAGACCTTTGCCCCTGTAGCTAAAGTCAATACTATTCGTGTTCTCTTATCTCTTGCAGCCAACCTAGACTGGCCTTTGCAACAGTTAGATGTGAAAAATGCTTTTCTGAATGGTGATTTACATGAAGAGGTCTATATGAATCCTCCACCTGGTTTTGAAAAAGGGGATGGATCAGTGTGCAAACTCAAAAAATCTCTTTACGGGTTAAAACAATCCCCTAGAGAATGGTTCGACAAATTCACTCAAGCAGTCAAAGGGAGAGGTTTTTCTCAAGCACAGACTGATCATACTCTTTTCTACAAACATTCGAAGAATGGTAAAATTGCTGCTCTTATTGTTTATGTGGATGATATAATTCTTACAGGTAATGATAGTGAGGAATTGAATTCCTTAAAGGGGTATCTAGCAGCCCAGTTCGAGTTAAAAGACCTTGGAGGACTTAAATATTTCCTTGGTATGGAGGTTGCTAGGAGCAAAGTAGGCATCACTCTTACACAAAAGAAGTATATCCTAGACCTTTTGGTGGAAACAGGAATGCTAGGATGTAAGCCTGCTGAGACGCCTGTGGAACCTAACACCAAGTTGGGTATTGAAGATGGGAATGAAGTGGATAAAGAGCAATATCAGAGATTGGTCGGCAAACTTATCTACTTATCCCACACACGACCTGACATCGCCTTTGCTGTGAGTATGGTTAGTCAATTCATGCACTCACCCAAGGAGAAACATCTAAGTGCAGTTTTCAGGATACTTAGATATCTCAAGAACACTCCTGGAAGAGGATTATTCTTTAAAAAGAGGCATAATAGAACAACTGAATCTATACTGATGCAGACTGGGCAGGTTCATCAGTAGATAGGAGATCTACCTCAGGATATTGTTCCTATGTGTGGGGCAATCTTGTTACTTGGAGAAGCAAAAAACAAACAGTGGTTGCAAGAAGTAGCGCTGAAGCAGAATTTCGAGCTTTAGCTCATGGAGTGTGTGAAGGAATTTGGTTGAGAAGACTTCTTGAAGAGTTGAAGATCTCATTCTCTCTACCAATCAAACTGTATTGTGACAACAAGGCAGCTGTTAGCATTGCTAAAAATCCTGTTCACCATGATAGGACGAAACATGTGGAAGTTGATCGCCACTTCATCAAAGAAAAATTAGATGATGGAAGTGTGCATATGATGTATGTTCCTTCTAAAGAGCAGACTGCAGATATACTTACTAAGGGCCTACACCGTCCAACCTTTGAAGATCTGATTGGCAAGTTGGGAATGATCAACATTTACCTCCCAACTTGAGGGGGAGTGTAGAAAAATCAGGAATCAAATCTTCAAATTAATAGGCTATTAATCATGCATTAGCTGTTTTTGGGCTGATTTTTAGTGGGGTATTCATTATGATTGATTGGTGTCATTATTCCCCATTGTATAAATACCCCTTTGTAGAATCATCCAGATACAACAATAAAAATTATCCTTTCTTCTATTTTTTCTACACATATAGTTAAGTTAGGTCTTACCTTACTTCATCACGCTTCTTTACCTCTCAAGTTTTGGTATTCTGATTTTTGCACAGCTGTCTACTTGATAAATAGATTACCTACAGCATCCCTTAACTTTGAAGTACCTTATCTTGTGCTGTTTCAAAAGCTTCCTGATTACAGTTTTCTCAAAACCTTTGGGTGTTCTTGCTTTCCCTTACTCAGACCTTATAACAACCACAAATTAGACTTTAGGTCTCATGAATGTATCTTCTTGGGGTATTCTACATCTCATAAAGGGTATAAATGTCTGTCTCCGTCAGGAAGAGTTTATATCTCTAAGGATGTGATATTCAATGAGTCAAAGTTTCCTTATGCTGACCTTTTTGAGTCCGCCCCTCTTTCTAGTCAGTCTAACTCTCCCTTAACTCAGCATTACTGTCCTCCTATTCCTATTAGACATCCCTCAAATATCCCACAACCTACCTCAAATAATCCTCAGCCTAATTCTGATTTTATTCAGTCTTCCCATACTGCATAAACAGATCAATCAAATGTTGATCTTTCCACTCCAGCATCCCATACACCTCAACCATCCACTACTGTTCCCACTGATCAGTCTCATCCTTTAGTAACCAGCTCAGAATCCCCACCCTCATCTCTTCCTCCCACTGCACCTCACAGACCACCCAATACACATCCCATGCAAACCAGATCAAAGTCTAGCATTCATTTATTTACCTAGATTTAAACCCACTCTTTTGTTGGCTCATTGTGAACCCAAATCTGTTAAGCAAGCCTTAACAGATCCAAATTGGCTCTCTGCCATGCAGCAAGAGTATGAAGCTTTGATGAAGCATAATACTTGGAGTCTGGTTCCTCTGCCACCGGACAGAAAAGCCATTGGATGCAAGTGGGTTTTCAGAGTTAAAGAAAATGCAGATGGCTCTATTAACAAGTACAAAACCAGATTAGTTGCAAAGGGCTTTAATCAAGTTGCTGGTTTTGATTTTTCTGAGACTTTCTCTCCTGTTATAAAACCTGTGACAATCAGACTTATTTTATCTTTGGCACTAACTAATCAATGGCAACTCGTTCAGTTGAGTGTCAACAATGCTTTTCTGAATGGATTGCTCAATGAGACTGTGTATATGTCTCAACCACCAGGATTCCAAGAAACTAATTCTTCTCTGGTATGCAAACTAAATGGAGCTCTTTATGGCCTCATGCAGACTCCCAGACACTGGTTTGAAAGGCTTTAGAACCTTACTTCAGTTTGGGTTTGTGGCAAGTTAAAATGTAATCCCTCTTTATTCATTTACAAGACCAAATCGCACACTGGATCTCTCCTTGTGTATGTTGATGACATTATAATTACTGGCAGTTTTATTCCTTTAATTCAGCACCTTACCTCTCAGCTGAACTCCAAATTCTCTCTCAAACAGCTTGGATTGTTAGATTATTTTCTTGGAATAGAGGTGAAGACTCTGGCTGATAAATCAATTCTGTTTACTCAAAGCAAATATATCAGAGATTTATTGCAGAAAACAAGTATGACAGAAGCTCAATCCATTGCTTCCCCTATGGCTTCTAGTTGCAAGCTGACTAAATCAGGCGTAGAACCTTTCTCTGATCCAACTCTCTGCAGATCTATGGTTGGGGCTCTTCAATACTTGGCTATTACCAGACCAGAGATCAGTTTCTCAGTAAATAGAGTCTGTCAGTTTATGACTAATCCATCAGAATCTCACTGAATTGCAGTCAAGAGAATTTTAAGGTATTTAAAGGGCACTGTTCTTCATGGTCTGCATCTAAAGCCTGCTGCCTCCGGCCAGCCCTACACTCTGAGGGCTCTCTGTGATGCAGATTGGGCTTCAGATATTGATGATAGAAGATCCATTTCAGGTGCTGCAATCTATTTTCGCTCAAATCTCATCTCCTGGTTGTCCCACAAACAGCAAGTGGTGCTAGGTCTAGCACAGAGGCAGAATACTGCAGCCTAGCTCAGACCACTGCTGAAATATCTTGGATTCAAACTCTGTTGACTGAACTCCAAGTTCCTTTTTGCACTCCCATCATATTTTGCAACAATCAAAGTGCTGTGGCCATTGCTTATAATCCTGTTCTCTGTGCCAGAATGAAGCATATGGAGATAGATATTTTTTTTGTTAGGGAAAAAGTTTTGACTAAATAGCTTATTGTACATCATATTCCTGCCATTGACCAATGGGCAGATGCTTTGACTAAACCCGTCTCCTACTAGGTTCAGTTTTCTTATGATCAAACTCAATGTGATTGAGTCTGTTTCAAAGACTCAACCACCTTGAGTTTGAAGGGGGGTATTAGAGTAGTAGAAAGGGAGGTGCAGTATTCACCTGCACACTTGCTTAACTATGACAGTTACCAAGTTAGTTCTTAGTTAGTTATGACAGTTACCAAGTTAGTTCTTAGTTAGTTAAGTCTCAGTGTTATTTAAGAGTTTGTTAGAAGGTTAGTTAGTAATAACTAACTGTTCTAGAACTCTATATATACTCTTTGTCACAGAAATCAGTTGCCCAATGCCGAATCATAATATAAAAAGGTAAAATGAAAAATGAATTGAACTTCTTCCATATGCTAAAATCAACTTATACACTTTAAATTTTTATAGAATCTCTTCTATCTACCTTCTCTTAAAGCTGAGGTGATAAGTTGATTGTAACTTATGAGACATGCTTATTTCATTTTACCTTCTTATTTTTTTCTCCTATAAGTGCTTATAGAGAAGTTTATCTAAACAAAGCCTATGTGAGGCTAGTACATGGATCAAAAAGTAACATGATCAAAACCCAAAATAACAAATCATTTTAAGTTTAAAAATGTCGTTCTGGTGCAGAGGCTCTAGTTGTCATGGTTCAAAAACATTATGGACAACCCCTTAATTGATTCCTTCTGCAAAGTTTTTTGGTAATGTCTTGTTTCCTAATTGTGTCTTGAAGCAGTTAAAATAGAAATTATTTTGCATTACTGTAAAATTCTTTATTTCTTTGCTTTCTCCATTTTGTTGCTCAAATAAGATGATGGTATTATCTCTATTTACCAGAAAAAGGAAGATTGTAATATCTCTTTGCTTTAAATGCTTGGTTAGTCAAAGCTTTTGGATATTTTCAGCCATGTTACTAATGGATTATTTAACAGTCTTATTCTTGAGTCCCTTGCAGAATATTGATGACATAAGAAATGGTCAAAGAACAAAAGTACCTATATTTGACTTGGAAAGTGGTGCTCGGAGTGGCTTCAAGGAACTTGAAGTTTCTGAAGATTGTGGAGTGGTCAGTTATTAAACTAGTTCCCCCAATGCCTGAAATTTGTTTCCTCCATTATAACTTTGCTTGTGAGATTTAATAGAATAGCCTGAAGTTGAAAAGATATTATCTAAATTGCATTTTATTTTTACAAACCCCATGAGAACATCTCTTAGTAGATTTTGAATTCAGCACTGATATAAATATTAACATGGTGATGGATTATTGCTGAACTTGAGATAGTAATTTTTGCTGTCAATAGCCAACCCTTCCAAATGCGACTCTATCAGGTGCCAACATAGGAATATTTTTTTTATTTCTTAAAGCTCCTTGGGCTTAAAGTTTGAACAAAAGGCAAGCTTACTTGAACCTTTTGCTGATATTATATTTTAACTAGAAGAAGGGGAAGGAAGAATTGAACTTCGGATAACTTTGTCAGAGAAGTTTGATATCATGTTAGTGGACAACTTTTCCATAAGATTAAGCTATTTGGTGTAGGCCTTGGAATTGTCTTAGGCTCTTAGCTCTAACATTTGTTTGATAGTATACCATGTTTGTTTGACCTACTTATATCTTTGAAGTTACCATGCCAATAGCTGCTTAGGAGTTTATCTAAGAATGTGGGTTTGGGTCTAACTCAACTCCAAAAGTTAGCTCATAGGGTAAGGGTTGACTCCACTTATATATTCTATATTGGTCTTATATCTAGTCTATGTGGACTTGGGTTTTCCCAATACACCCCCTCACGCCCAACAAAACTTTTGGGCTTAGTGCGTGGATAATGTGGTGGATGACCCTTTTTTGGTGACCGTTCTGAAGATCGCCACACAGTCCATGTGCGAAGCCAACTCAAAACACTGCCGCATCTTTGGCCAACGTCACTCTGGTCTTCTCTCCCTCTATCTCAAGGCATCCCTGGTGGACCTTTTTGCTTTTTTTTTTTTAATGGGTGAACAGTACATGTTATCGCCGAAAACTGCCACGCTGTTCACGTGTGCAGCCAACTCAAAACACCGTTGCATGCGACCTCATACTGGGCCCCAACGCGTGAAGTTCACGCACACAGCGTGCGATGCATCTCCGGTGAGCGTCACACTGGTCTCCATCATCACTGCAGAGCTTCGCTGGCTGCCGCTGAGCCATGTTATCCGGTGCAACCACATGACTCGAACCGCCTTTAGTTTCTATCGGGTTGACCACATTTGTAACAAGCTCGGTTCATATGACATATATGCTCATGCTTGAGGGGGAGTGTAAAGATTACATATTATTCTGTTAATTATGATTAGAGAGAAATTAGGTATTTGTTCATTATCACTAAGATTAGATTGATTTTATGTAATTAATGTAGATCCTAATTGCTCATTATAAATAATGGATTTTTAGTGTGGTCATCTTTGACACACAACATTACAGTAAATAACACTGTTATAGTTTCCAAATGGTTTTAGAGCTTAACCCTTCATAGCTTGCAGGCTATGATGCTATGCTAAAAGTGCCTCCTAAGAATCAAATCACTATTGATCTGGTAAAGGGAGTCATTGATACACTGAGATACTAACCTGTATGGTGTGATTGCTGCTTCCTTGAAATCCCACGTCACAATGGGGTTGGGGATATAGCAATTGATTTGTCCCAAAAATGAACTGTACTATTTACACTTCACATCTAAGAAGTTGTCTCTATCCACTTTTTACTTGTTTCCTGTTTTCTCACAAATCAAGGATACCAAAAAAATGAAATACAGATATGCATGATAACTTGACATTTTATGTATTTTGTCTGCAGAATTCCATGTATAGTTTTCTAGTCATGTAATGCTAGTTCTTTATTCCATTTCTTCTATGTGGTTCTTGAGAGTCTATCTGTTAATTTTGACCAGATTATATTTGAAGGCGTCTATGCTCTGCATCCTGATATTCGAATATCACTTGACTTGTGGATTGCTGTTGTAAGAATGAGTCTCCATCTTCGAAGGCCATTTTCTGTTTCATCTATTTTTTATATTTATTATTGTTGGGGCTAGGAAGCCTCTCACATTGATTTTCTTATTTGAAACAGGTTGGAGGTGTTCATTCACATTTGATTTCACGAGTTCAAAGGGATAAGAGTAGAGTGGGATGTTTTATTTCCCAAAATGAGATCATGATGACAGTGTTTCCTATGTTCCAGCAGCTTATTGAACCTCATCTTGTTCATGCACATGTTAGTGGATAGTATGCTTTTCCCTCTATATTTTAAAACTGCTTAGGAGTTAATGGTTAAAGCTTGATGATTTTAGATTTGTCATTTGAACCATTAACAACCCATGTAAAGAACTACACTTCCTTACCTTTTATAATGCTCTCTGACTATGCCTACTTTACAATAATATGTTATTCTGTTAATCTTGAGAAATACTTCAGCTTCACCCATGATTACGGACACTGTAATAAGTAATAACAAAATAAAACTTGGTAATTTTGGTTGACTTTATAGTCCGCCCTTTCTATTTGCTTCTCTCACCTGTCACCCTGTTGTTGCAGTATTGTTTCAGTTTTCTTTTTATTTTGGATAATGAATTGTTGCTTTTGGAGAATTGATGCATATATGACACATCATCATTTAATGTTGACTTGCAGCTTAAAATTCGAAATGACTTTGACCCTGTGCTTTCTCCTGAGAGTTCATTATTTGTATTAAAGAGTAACAAAAAAGTAAGTTTTATGGTATTTATCTATCTATATATATTACGTGACAAGGTTTTGTTCAACATGTTTACTGAAGATATCAATAAATAACAGGTAGCTTATCAAGATATTGTAGCAATTCTTGATTCAGCAAAATTTTGCAGTTCAGTGCAGAAATTTATTGATATTTATATAAGGCTTCCTGGGATCCCTTCTAATGGGCAGTTGAGAGATAGTGATTGTATTCGAGTCAGAATATGTGAAGGCAGATTTGCATTGCTGATACGAGAGGTTGGAAATATTTTTATCTTCCCATTATTTGCTGGTTGATACCTTAACACAATTATAAATGTCAATGTATAGTTACTGTGCCATTTTGGTGATCTATTTTATTTGAAAATTTTCTTGTTATCTTGTACATTTGTCAGCCTATCAAAGAAGGGAACTTCATCATTCAGCCTAAAGTGGATTTTGATATTAGCATTAGTACGGTTGCTGGTCTTCTCAATCTTGGGTAAGCCATAATTCAATGCAAAAAGATATTCTTACCCATTTATACATCTTCAGTAAATATACGACTACTATGTTTGATGGATTAAGTTGTGCTCTTTATTAATAGTGTGAGAATTGTGTGCTACTAGAATTTCTGAATTCTTATTGATGTTGTCCAGATTTTATATTTCTATATTAAATGAAAGGGTAAGTGATCATCATCGATGTTAGTCACTTGTCTATGTTTCAAGCATTGATTGAAGATAAAATTCCCTATGCTGCTATCAAACTTAAATAGGCAGAAGGAAAAAGAATTCGACGCAACAGTAGAGGAGAAAACGCCAACAGTCAATGATATCTCTATACTTCTAGAGGCTGGTTCTTTATTTTCTTTTACATTCTAAATAAGTATCCAATATATTTTTCTTGTCCTGCTACGGGTCTGGTGTTTGTTGTGATCCACTCTGCTTTTATGCTATTAGTTTTGAAGGACCAAACATGAAATTAATGTGTGACAATCATGCTGCTTTTCATCGTGCTTCCAGCATATTTTTCATGAAAGGACCAAACATATAAAGACCATCTATCATTTTATTAAAGAATAAAGAAAATGTTCTTTCAGGCAAAATGGGATTGGCTTTGTCTACTCTGACTATCAGTTAGCAAATATGTACTAAATCCCTCAGAGGACCTCAAGTTGACTTTATTTGTAATAGGCTTTATGCATGATATATATGCTCCACCTTGAGGGAGAGTGCTAGGATTAAGCAAATGCTTCACTGTACATTGTATTATTTCTTCACATTACTAGATATTGTAATCTGTAGCATATAGGAAATAGTGCCTATAAATAGTTATAAATACTGAACTCGTGCTATCTTGTATATAGATATGATCAGATGTGTGGTAGCACACAATTCTTGAAAAACATTTTTCACTATCACTCCCTTTTTTGTTTCTTTTTTACAGTTAGTGTATTTATGAATCATCATTGATTTATTGATTGGTAGCACTTTCTGCCAGGTACCAAGCTGTTGCTTATATTGAAGCATCTGCATTCATCTATCAGGATGGAAAGGTCACATGATTTATCTTATGACTTACATTTGACTGATAATACATGTTTCCATTAATTAGTTGATAAAATTTACAAGGCAGAGATGAACTTGTTCCTAATTTCCTTTTCTCCCAAACTTGGCTGATCTTTGCGCTATGGGGATTCAAATCATTTTAACAACTGAATTTTATAATGGATTGTGTTCACTAGAACTTGAGATCAGATTTATAAGAGTCTATTTTAACATCATTATTTTATAATAGAACTGGGTTTTAATGTAAAACTTTATCGTTGAAAAACAACAGTTTTAAGAAGGAATATGGAAGACAGTGGAGGGATGCAAGATTCAGAGGGATGTCCCTAATTACTTCAGAATTGTTATAGAAGTTAGACCTCTATTTATATAAATGTTATGACTGAACAATGACCTTCATTCCCTTCACTTTTGGTGCCTGTGTACAAATAACTAATTACTTTGGGGTTTCCTAATTGCTTAGTAGCAATACAATATTATGTATTTAGCATAATTATAAAAAAAATGATATATCCAGCTTGCTCTCACTACTTGATGGTAAGAATTTGTGGATTTTAACGTAAAAATTCACAAATGTGCTTAGTTTATATCTATGCTTCCCAAATGGGTCTACCTAATATATACAAGTAATAAAATCGTTTAATAGATGAGCATGATATCAGATAGCTCATTTGCAACCACAAAAATAACTTTGTGGTTAGAACTATGTTTATGTATGAGTTCTTTTACTTCTTTTTGGCACACTAAAATTTGTTGCATATTCATATTGGAATAATTTATTTATGGTTGCTTTTAACTTGCATTAAAATTTTCATTTTTTTTCTGGGATAGATTCTAATTGAGGTTGATCATCTACAAGATGTCCCTGGCCCATACATTCAGATAAAGGGTGCTAATAAAGAGGCAGTGGCAGCAGCAGGTTCAATGCTTAAATTGGATGGTTCGTATACAACTAAGGTATTGATTTTCTTGCTTTATTGTACTTCACCTTTTGTCTCTGGTGCGTATTACAGGTTCTGGATCAAATAAATATTTCATGGATGTCTAGGTGGTGGTTACCTTAATAACTGCTGTTCATGTTTTTTGTTTTGTAGAGTTATCTTGAAATAATATTGGAAAGACTACCGGCAATAGAAAGAACTTCTGGTGGGATTCATTCTCAGCAATCAGCAAGGCTGCTAGAGATTGTTGAATTTATTCAATCTCAGGTAGCCTTTACTCACTGGACAGATTTTAGTCTATTTTATTTATGGCTTCATCAACTACTAGCCATTTAATTTATTTAACTTTGTTGAAATTATAGTGATATAGGTAAAGGAGTAGGGAAAGAAATTGTGAATTATATTCTCGTGTATTCTGATATGATGCAAAAGATAAACTAAAGTACTAACTCTTATTTATACTTATCCTAGATTAAAGAATGAAATAAATCATGAAATATAAAGAAATATGGAAACTATTCCTAAGAGATCATCTAAGATACTCTAAATATAATCATATGATATTATGAGATATCCTCTAGACATTCTAACATTTCCTCAAGCATAACCTTCCTAAGTTTGAAGCTTGTTATTAATGAACTCCCACAAAACATGGCTGGAAACTGAAAAGGCAACTTAGGGATGCTAGAGATGTCGGATTATTGTTAGATTATTGCAGCTTTGATGGGAAAAAAACTAATGGCTAGAATGATCAGAAAATAAATGAGTTAGTTGGAATCTTACATGACCAAGAAAGAGATTTTGCTGGAATGATGATCATTGGTGGAAATTCCTGCCAAAGCAATTATACATGGGAAAAAATAAAAATTCCTAGTTTGTCAAAAATAACTGTTGGAAAGCTGTTTTAACTGTGGTCGTCCTTAGCATGCCTTAATTGCGACGGCTTTGATGCACCTTCATTGTGTTGGGTGTGAGGCTGTGTGTTTAGCCCCTCATCCTATAAGTCGATTTTGTGGGGTTAAATTAGGACCTAAACTCAAATTTTAAAAATAGCATTTGGAATCTTCAATTGGAATACCAGATACTTAGGAAACCCTAAAAAATTATTGGAAAAAACCCAAGTCCCACATCGGCTAGAGATAGTGCCAAGATAAAGTATATAAGTGGGGGATAACCCTCATCCTATGAACTAGCTTTTGGGGTTGAGTTAGGTCCAAACCCGCATTTTAAGAAAAAATGAAGCAAAATATGGGACAAGATGGGTCCCAAATTGCATTTGGGACAGATAGGACTAGATTCCATATGGGATAGAGAGATCCAGATCACATCTAGAATGTAGACGAGTGAAGCACAAACAGGCCATATTGTATTTGGGACTTCAGACAGATGCAGAGTGTGGGATGAGATTGGACATTGACAGGGCTAGACCACGTCTAGGACTAAGACTGATGGGAACATGGCACATTTAGGACAAAGACTGGTGACACCAGACTGCATTTGGCACAAAAGACTGTTGGAAATAATATTTAATGCACATAGGAATATGTTCATGTATGACATGATAAAATGCATGTATTGTCATTAGTGTTTAAGAAGTTGCACTTAATAGTATCTTAGGAAATAGTCTCAACTTATGAAATTCAGAGTTAAATATCAAATGGTAGAAAAAGAACCGTGAGAATTTTGATATATGCTAGTTGTTGGATGCGTACATCTTTGAGGAACTTTATAGGATTTTGCCTAGGAAAAGTGGATGCTTGATATTTTGATGCATGAAATCTTTACCTTGTAATAAAATGTGACATCAGAAAGGGTAGTACAGCCTATTTAAAAAAATGAATGCTTGACATTTTGATGCATTAAATATTTACCTATATAATGCAACTTCGTAAGTAAAGGGTAGTGCAGCCTCTTTACTTGACCCGATATATCCTAAACTAGTGGCACCTAGGTATCTATCTGCCCCATTTTATTCAACACATCCAAGTCATGCTAAAGCTATGACACCTTCACAGCACCTGACGACTCCATTAATCCCAAGCTTCTGCATTATTGAATGTACTGAACCTTTTTCACATTTTTAAAGCATGCAATATCATTTTTAGGCATTATCATTTAGCGGTAGTATGTTGAAACAAACAGGGATGTAGCTATGCTTCAGAATCCTCATCAAGTAGGGTAGTCTCTCCAATTGAAGGAGTTATTGAGGAAATGCAATCAAAGATTAGAAGGCTTGAAAGGTGGCTAGCGATAAATACGGTACTCCCAAATCCCTATTCCAAAGTGCATGCTGGTTTTTTCTCTCTATGAATTCACTGCAATTGTTTTGTTTTAATTATTTTGATACTGTGGGCAGGTTCTATGGACATTTCTGATGTCTGCCCTTGTTGGTTATTCACTGTATCAAAGGAAGCGCCAATAATGATCTTTGGAAAATTTCAGGATCATGTATTGCCGTTCTGGTTTAGTTACCTTCGTATACCGATCCTAATTTTTTAAATGGAAAGTCCATTCATAAACTAACTACAGCAACTAATCCCTCGAGTGTAGGTTCTATTATACATTGCGGTTCATCATTTCAAAGGTTAATTGTTGATTAATCCGCACGTACATAATTTGTTGACCAAAACGAGTTTGAGATATGCAGCCACCTCCCCCTTCCACGCTATGGAATTTGTAAATAATTAAAGTATTGTGACTCAACACACCTATAGAAGTTAATGACCACAAGTCCACAAGCTTGGAGCCTGTTCCAAGGTTCAATGTTTGCTAAAAAAATAGAGGAGGAATGTGGGCTGTACTGTAGAACATGAATTGTCATTGGTCAAGATTACAATTTTTCTTAAAAAGTATATGATCAAGTCATGTGATTTTTTTTTAAAAATAATTCACACCAATAAGATTTTTTTTCTTTTCTGAATCACACTGATAAGATTTAATTTTCAATTATTCTTCTTACTTTCATATGCCTTTTCATTATATATATAGAGTAGAGATCAAATTATATCGGTGTAACTTTGATAATTATTTTACAATTTTTATAACTTGATCTAAAATGTAATTTTTATTGATCTATCCATTGAATTATATCTATATATTATCAAGATCATTTGTGTCAAAATTAAATATCAATGAAAAAGTAATCAAATGATTCATATTTTAATATGTTTTGAAAAAAAAATTAAAAAAATAATATATATATATATATATATATATATATATATATATATATATATATATATATATATATTAAAAAGTAGTTACGTGCATAAAAAATCTTGTACAAGTTTGAGGAACTAGACAGTGAGGACATTAAGACAATTTTACTCTTAAGATTTGAGCATACGCATGCTAAGTGTAGCTTAATTGAAGGCTACGGCCAAGCTTGTTTTGTTTTTTTAATTTTTTGTTGACACAAATTTCACCTAGCTCCTATACAAGTTTGGATGAAGGATACTTTTTCCTCCTACCGGTGAATGTTAGTTCCGTAGAAAAAGGTGATGACAAATGAACGGTTTGTTTACTATTTGATATGATCCATCAATGATTCAATTACTTAGTATCTTTTATAATAGATGAAAAATCCAATGACTAAAGTAAGGTAGAAAAGAATCGAAAAACTTTTCAAGGCTTAGAGATGTAAGTGTTCAATTTGTCATTTCTAAAAGACAGTAATTTGTAAGAGCACAATAAATTCAAGAGTTTATACTCAAGACATAATTATGAATTGAAGTTTATTTAGATGGATTTTATAAGTTTTGGACTAAAACATTAATTAAGGTCCATTTTCTAATTTTCCTATGAATTTTCGTGTTTATTTTTATCATCTAATAATTTCATACGACTATTGATATATTTTGTGTCAGATGTTATGTTTTTCAGGCTTCCTAAACCATTATACTGGTTAGTGGGGTTTTAATTCTAGTGAAAATTTAATTCTTAGTAGGAATTAATTCCTACTGGCATGTTTAGAAGAAATCTTAGCCTATAGCTTTGAGGTGGATTGAGTTGGAATGAAATGAGTTTTCTCCCTTTGTTAAAGTTTTTATTGGTTCTTGGATAAATAATTTAATATGATTTTATCGAAAGTAACTTATAGCAATAAAACCAATGACTTATCACTCGTCTTTTCATATTTTTTGCATGTGACGTTAATATCCTTTTCGTAAAAAAATAACAGTGATGTTAGAATGAATAAAGAATATTAAAAAAATAACAATTAATAGTTTAATTTTTTCATGAAACGATTATTAGTTTATACATAAAAAAATAGATTTATCTTTCTTATAATTAGAAAAAAATGCACTCACTTTTTCTTATACAAAAGACCCGAAGGGGTATTATTTTTTATTCCGAGTTCTTAATGCTTGCTAATTGCTATACGTGATTCTAAATTTGCGAAGTCTGGGACACGACGTGAAGGAATAGAAACAAAATTTTTAACCTAGAGATATTCTGCATTCTTTAAGGAATTGTGGATATCGGATATGTGAACCTTGATTTAATTACTAATTATGAAAATGATATCATCGTCATCATTTTAATATGTAATTTTTTTAACACGATAATAAAGAATACAGGAAAATAATTTCTCATCAAGAACATAATAAAATATTAAGAAATAATTTGTTTTCATTGAAATTAGAAGTTGTAGTAAAACCTCAGTCATGATTCATGAAGTCTTCATTATGGGTTGAATCATTTGTCAAAGTTTGGTAATCAGTAAACGCACTATCCTTTGTAGCAAATGTTTATAACCTTATAACATCAAAACAGAGCAAATATCAAGCAAGTAATGAATGATAGCTCAATTCTATCTGGAAGCATTGTACGATACAACCCATGTTACAAGGCATTTTAGAGACAAGGTCGTGTCCTAGAACAACTGTTCACTAAGATGCCAAATATATATAAAAGTATCAGTAAACCCCTCAAAAAATGATAAAGCGTCATTGCATTCACAAATATGCTACATTTTTCATATTTAATAAGTAGCAAAATCTTGGAACCTTCATTTTTCAATTTGTTGCTTCAGAAAGTAAGCAGCTACTGCAAGTAGCATGATAAATAATACAATCCACAAGCTCATCCCTGCTTAAAATTGTGTTTGAAGGGGGAGGGGGGGGGGGAAGTGAGTCAAGTGCTAAATTGGTCCTCTACTTGACACATGATCAAATACAACATCCATTTAGCAAAGCAAATTATATATTTTATTGAACTGTAAGTCCCTCAAGTTCATTTTTAGCATATTTATATATTGGTTTTGTTGTGGTGGGGTTGGTCAAATTTGGAAGTTGTTACACTCGACCCTTTGCCCAAATCCAGGCAATTTTTTTTATATGTTTAATCTTTGTGAATAGATCTGTAATCTATTTGAACAGAAATGTCAGTATACAAACAACTGAAACATGGCAAGGGGCTTACGGAACTTGAATGATGAATATTCAATCCACCACACAATAATATTTATGTTGGATTTACTGATTTTCCCACTTTAATGCTTTATGGCCCTAAATACAGGAGTTAAAAACTTTTACGCTGGTCACATGTTCAAAGACAGGCATGCTTCAGTACCTAACAGTCTAATATTGAGAATTATTGACAGTACAGCATTGTACCCATGCAAAAAAATAATTATATAAATTTTCACTTTCAGAAACCAGATATTCTTCACAGGCAGCGTGCTAAACTTTCTAACTTTTTTGAAATGTTATTTCAAAAAAATTTTGTGCTGCTAATATTCCAGGCTAATTAAGTTACAGATGGGATAGGCTGAACGGACTACTCTAAGTAAAAGAGTTCTGCAAAATAATATGTATCTATACAGTTAGAGTTAACCTGTCAACAAACTATGAAATATACACGTACCATTTGTCGTCTTCTCTTCAATTATTGTTACCCTCGCACTTGAATCCATGGATACAGAAGCCAATGCCCTAAATGCAGAAGCCACCACAACAATGACTACCTTTAAACATGACATGAGACACATGAAAAATATATATACATTAGTTCAAACCTTGAATCAGGGGAGAATGCTAAAGCAGTTACTACGCCAAGGTGAGCCTTTTTTATCATTATGTGAATCTGCATATTTGTTGAATTTACAATTACAATGTCTCCTGAAGGTGTTCCACTGCATGTCTATCCACCAAAACAGAAGAAATAAGTTCTTGTCAAAGTGCACCCTTGAGGTCTGAAGGTAAACCACAAAAATTAAGTCACTATTTGCTTCTAGGTAGCTTAAGAAAAGACAAGGATGAGATCTTAAGTAGTAGAAAAATACAGATTAGAATATGTACCATGCAAGAAACTTTCCATCAGCTGAGACATTGAATGCAGAGATTGGATCACGAATAATATGCTTTGAGGCCATCCTTTCCCATGTTTGTGTATTCCAGGTCAGGATGCTTCCAGTATCTTTATCTATATACAACAATAAAAACTTGTCAGTTGAAAGACACAAAAAGGAGATCATTTTTCTCTGCAAAATTATTTACCAGTCTTGGCAGCAATATATAGGACCTGAGTCTCGTCATTTGTTTGAGAAAATCTGCAAGAGCTAAAAGTTTCACGCTGTATAAATTCAACAAAATATGATTAGCATACACAATCACTGGCAAAACAATCACCAAATCAAACATGTGACTAATATTGAGGCACTGCATATTATTCCACGTTCAGCCTAGGTGTTGGAAAGCTGCTTTAATTCCAGTCACCCCTAAGCCTGCCTTAGTGCTGTCCCTTTGGGGGCTGCCTTAACTGTAGCCTCTAGGGTGCCACATCGACTAGAGATATGGCTTAAATAGAGTTATAAAGATTGGACAGTCTTCACCTTACAACCTGGTTTTATGGGATTGAGTTACACCCTAAATCCATATCCTAAGATGGTCTCATAGCTTATCCTAGATTCATTAGTCCTGGGTGTGAGGGGGAGTATTATAAAGCTCCGCTTAAATTGTACAGCCAACCCTAACCTGCCTTAGTTGTGGCCTCTTGGGAGGTTGCCTTAATTGCAACCTCAAGGGTAGTGTTTAGTTCCACAACCACACAACTAAATTGTGAGGTGAGGACTGCCCAAACTTTATAAGTTCTATTTAAGCCATATATATCTCTAATTGTTGTGGGACTAAACACCACCCTTGAGGCTGCAACTAAGATTGGCTAGAACCCAAAGGTGACCACAATTAAGGCAACTTTCCAACATTTTGATACTACCTGTTGGCTATGTCTTCTTAATTACAATTAGCTTCTACTTCAGATAAATGTATGATATTTCCCAATACTTCAACATGACTGGATGTAGAATAATGATACATGGAGAAAAAAGTTTCAAGAATAGTTATTATTTGGGATTTTATACTTAGTCGTAGAATATATGCTGTTGGCTTTAAAATATCTGATCCTAGCCCCCTACTGTTTCCCTTCTTTATTTTTCCATTTGGTAGCTTCTCCACTAAGAAACTAATTCATCTTGTTTCTTTTTAGGCTGATTTAGGATCCACCTAGCCTATTATAAAAAAACTCAGTGAACTTGGTCGATTCAACCAGTCAAACCCATATATATACACTGGTCTCATCACTGAGTAACAATCAGCACTATTCATAATCACTCAGAACAGGTCAAAATCAGCACAAAGCCGTTGGTTGGAAGTGCTGCTCTGACCACTGGTTCAGCATGTTGAACCAATCTGAATTTTCTTAAAGAAACCTTTCATTTAAAAAAAATAGTCTTAAACTGTGCCAGGAGATATATTACTGACAAGGAGTGGCACATACCATCTGATGTTATACTCAAATAAATGTTTTTAGTCTTTTTCCCCCCTACTTAAACTCATTGATGAAAAAATATGTAAGGCAGTAGAAAATAATTGATACAGGAAAATAGTAAGCAAATGAACATTATATTCATCTAGAGTCTAGACTAAATAAAACTATACGTAAACTGTACTAGTTAATTATATGATCTATACATTTTTTATATCATCACTGTATATTATGTCACTATGGAGTACAATCCATGGAATAACCAAATTTAAACCAATTAAGTTGAAGGAAGAGAAAATTTCAAACAAAGCTCATAAAACTATCAAGCCCATGCAAAGTTTAAGTGAAGTTAACTTTCTGTACTGGTAAGATTTGAATCAATTGCTCACATTTTCATTTGATAGAGAAGCCAAGACCATTGATGAAGAAACGTCTCAAACCTAGCAGGGGCCATCCATTCCCAAAGAGGCAAGTAATTTACCATCAGAACTGCAAGACAAACAAAACCAAACTGTAAGACACAATCCTTCCCAAATAACAGGGTTTATAGAGACACCTTTGTCAAATGTCTTCTTTTCCTGGTGAAATATAAAGTCAAAGAGTAACATATCTGTTAAATGCCTATGCTGCTATGCACATCAAACCTGAAATGTAAGTCCTTCAAAGAAGAATGAGCATTAGTCTCGTTGAGAATAATTTCCATGCTAGGCCATTTGAAAACCCTTAGATTGCCATCCAGTACTGCACAGAAATTACAATGTGATACAGCATTCCACTCCTTTATCAACAAAGAAAATTTCAACAATTTAATGCTTATTTAGTTATTTGTCAGAAGAATGAAAACATTGCAACCCTGTAGTGAAGAAAATTTAAAGCATATGTATGATGTGCAACTACTGTCCAATAAAACAGAAATTCCTCACTTTTAATATTAATTTGGATAAAGTGAAGAACAAAAAGACTCTATATATCATGAGTTTGGAATTTGGATATTAATCTTTTCGAAAATATTCCTCAGTTGAAAAGGAAGTGCAGTAATAAATTAATTAGAGGAAATATTTTCCGAATATCATCTTTCTTTCATTTAGCTAAAAATTAACATCAATGTTATAAAATGGTTTCTTTTGACTTATGCAAAATTGTAAATACAAAGGAAATTTATACCTCCCCACCAGCAGCTAGTGCAGTACCATCATTGTTGAAAGCCAATGCTAATTGCTGTCCAACATCCTCCAACTGTGTGAGCACTTTCTCCGACAACTTGAGACTCAACTTATGAATTTCAGAACTCTTGTTTTGATCCCAGTCAAACCATCTGCATGAACACAACATAATATTGATAATAGAGTTCTATATATAAATGTAATAATAGAACAAAAGAAAATCAAAGTTTGGTTTTGGTCTAGAATATCAGTACAGCACTCAGATTATGGACAAACACAATGCTGATCAAAAAAAAAAAAAAAAAAAATGGACAAAAACAATAACCATAACTCCCTCTTTTTTACTGAATTCATGTCTGCATTTCAGTAAATGAATTCATACTTCTGTTAACACTAGGGACATGTTCGTGAAATTTACAGTGGCATACAGCAAACATCCAGCTGAGAATCTTCTACAAACGATTGATGAGAATGAAAAGAAACCAATCTTTTTTCAGATATTTTTGTACATTGACCCAACAATGTTCTTTTGTTGTTTGCCTTTATTCTGTTGTTTGCCTCTAGAAACTCTCAAAACTGCCAATAGTAAAAAGTTCTTTACATTAAAACAGCTGTCTAGAAAATATGGTACATACATGCTGATTTTGTCAATCTAACTTGGTACTGATGCTGGCAAAGAGGCACTAACAAAATGTTATCAAAGATTCTCTTATATCATTGCTATGGTTAGAACTACTAAATTACCATACACTCTATTGGGTTTCTCATTTTCCAGTTCAATATTCTATACTAAAATATAAGATAAAAGATACTGCTTGTGAGTAAAAATTTCTAGAGATAGAGTTGTATAACTAAATATTGAATTACTTCAATGTTCAATCCATTCGAAGCTAATGACCTTGCCTAGTGGGTCAACTGTCAATGTAAACAAGGTTATAGTTTAGATACATAACTAAACTATACAGGGCTAACACAGTTCCTCAATATACTAGAAGTCTAGAACGATCTTAATACTTCTAGAATTGTATCTCTACGTTGGATCATAAAGCATACAAAGCTGGCAATTTTGAAACCATGATCTTATTTTCCTACCTTTATCTGTATTTCATACCACTTGGTTGAAATGGAGAAAAAGGAAATTTATTTGAACATAATAAAGTCTATACAAAAGATGCTTTCATTTTCCAACTGCTCAACCAAGCATGACCTCCACATGTATGCTCAAACTAGTCCGGGTTCACTCACCAAAACATTTGACATGAATTTTAACAGATAGGAAAGCAAAGAGGTGAAGGGAAGAAAAAAGACCTGCAAACCATGGGCCTTTCCATTGCACAAATAAGGCCATCACCATTAGAATTAAGTGCCATTCTATAAGGCAATTCAGAATCAGTTCCTAGCTTACAAACCTGAAATATTAACAAGGTTACTCAAACAACAGGGTATAGTATTATAATCACATGAACCACATCTTTCTGCAGACATCTTTATACAATCTTAGACAAACAATAAAAATTTCATACATCAATTGCTAGCATTCGAACAATTCTACTTCCACAAAACAACTCAGAAAATCAACCTACACAGCTAAACCAAGCAACTAGCGCAGTTTTTCACGTTGTGACAACAACAAGCATTAATCCAATAATCGGCATTGCATCACACAACGAAAAATCCTAATCAAAACCAGATCCGATTCCTCTAGTTCCAAATCACGAAATTTTGAAATACCTTAGAATTCCTAAATCGAGGGAGAAACAGAAGAGATATGTCACATACCGGTTGGTCAGAGAGAGAATTGGACGCAACATCGAAGTGCGTAATCACCAAAGCATTGGGGATACCGCTGTGGCCTGCGCCACCGCCGCCGGCGAACAAGAGGTAGTTACCGGCGACTGTCTCGGGCTCCGGCTCCGCCCTAGTCGCGGGCTCTGGCTCCGCCTCGATCGCCGGCGGAGAGTTGTGATCAGAGTCGGAGGAATCGTCGGCGGTGTCGATTTGGCGCGATTTGATGACGTGTGGGGGAATCCACGCAACGGAGTAGAAAGGAACGCCATATTTCTTAAAGTTTGGAGGGTCTGGGATTTGTCTTTTCCCCTTTCTCTTTCTCTCTGAGCTTTTTTTTGTTTCGAGTGAATTTGATTCAGCTGCGTGACGCTGCTTGTTTTGTGAAAGCGTTTTTGCTGAATAAAATGAAAGCATTAATGTATTAGTTGGCAGGTTGACTTTAAGTTAAGAAAATAAAAAATGATACTAGTAAAATTTATGAAAATTAAAATATTTGTTATATTTTTATGATAACTTGTTATTCTTTTAGTGCAATCAGTCATGAGATTTCTACCGTTGATCATATTGGTCAATTGGTTTGAAATTGTTTTAAGTAAGAAGATGTTGAATAAATTATACTAACATCTCATCATATATCAATTTATTACATGAAACGTTCTTTTTGTAAATTGTGTATTTAAATTGCATAATAATTATATTCTTTTTTCTTATTTAATGCTCTTTTGTTATTAAAACGTAGAAATTTGGTTTTTTTATTAGTTTTTATTAAATAAATAATAAAATTAGTTGATTTATAATATGTTGATTATATTTTCTTTATAGGATTACACATTAAATACTTGGAGGATGAATTCAGAATATGGAGTAACATGCTCAGCACGACAAGCTTGCTTAGCGTGCACATATGAGCTTAGCGTACTGCCAATATTGAAAAAGTCTAATTAAGTGAAGTTTTGATTATAAAAATGGGGGAGCAGTCAGAGGCAAATAATCATAAGCCAAAGAGAAATTTAAGGTGCAAAAGAATGAATAATTCACTCCACATAAGTTTGGCTTATGTTTATTGTTCTACTAGTTTTCTTTCATTCTCTTTCACAAATTGTTGTTCCCTTTTGCTTTTGTAAGTTTCTCATAATAAGGAGATAATAAACCACTCATGTTGGGGGTTCAGCAATCAAACAGTCTTTATGTAACAATTCTTACTATTTATTTAATGTTATTTTCATATTATTGTTCTTTTCTAAATCTATTGTCATGTTTGTGGTCTAATCATCTATGTGCATGTAATGTTATGAGAGTTTATGCATTGAAAAATGTCTATACTTTGAGGACTGGAAAAAACATCTAGATAATTCATATATAGGGATAGAATGACATCGTTTAGCCTTAAATATACATTTATGCTCTTAATGCAAATTATTTGATGTAACTTTCTGAGGTATCAGGAGTGAACTTAGGTAATTTAGGCTCTTTCATATGAGGAATCATGGTTAGAGTAAATTAGAGGATGAATGTAATATGTAAAATAATGTTAAATAGTGAAAAATTCTTAAAATTGCATCAAAAATAGTTTTGGTAGACTGAACACCCAACATATCTTATAATCTTACATCAACCTTCAAATCATAGCTCAAAGTGTTTGTGTTTTATTTCTCCTTATAATTTATTTTATTTTGAATTTATATTTACGAATCCTATCATCTTAAAATTCCAAAAATTATTATGTTAATTGTTTACAATTAGACGTAGAAGGACTCTGAGTATAATTAAAGTCTTTGTGCACTCGACACTCGATCTTATTGTTTTATTTACTACTTTTACGAATTTGGTGCACTTGTCAAACGAGTTAATAATGTTGGTTAATTTTAAGTGAAAGGTTGACATTACCTTTCTCACTTAACCACACCTTGCACTTTCGTTTATTGTTCCAAAAATTAGAAAAAAGCAAATGTGTTCTTTTGGGTTTAATGGCGAGGGGGAGCAAGTCGGTCATGTTGTTGTTGTATAGATAGAGGACCTTGAGGCTCTAGAAACATAAGTGAACACGAGGAGTGTGGGGAGTACAACAACGTCAAGGCTGTGCGACACTGCAGCGAGGGTGACGACGTAGTTGTAGAAGACAAGATAGGTGCAGTGACACTCGCAACGACATCAGATCTAGTTGCAACAAAGGCATCTGAGGTACCATCGCACGTAATGACAACAAAGAAGAAGTATACTTGCTGAAAGCATGATTTTATGTCGCCATGGATCTGAAAGCGGACTAGAAAAACTCCACCACTATGGACAGCATCCTTCTGTCGAATAACAACTTTGAGTTGTTCACCTATGGTTTCAAATACAACTCAACTTTATCACAATCAAAGACTCATATGAGACAAAGTGTAAGTATAAGAACAAGGTGTGTTTGTAACTTTGTTTACATTTTTTATTTCAAAATGGAATTGTAGTTGGTGTCAGTGACAGTGATAGCGCAACTCTGATAGTGAACTACAATTGCCTTAATATTCTACGCTCTTTCTTGCTTGTTTGTTTGAATTGAGAAATGTAAAGTTGCAAACACTTTTGGATCTTTTGTAGTTGGTTGTTTTTGGGTGAATTTTGGGAGCTTTTGCTAACATGTGAGATAAGTATTATGGTAACAACACTTCGTTTTCAGCTATGGTTGGTGAATATTTGATTAAGAGGTTATTCTAATCATAAATATGATTTAATTCTATCTTTAATATTTTTAAAAAGTTATTTTATTATTGTTAACCCTCTTATTACCAACTTTTTTTTGTCAAGTTTGAACCCAAAGGCTAATTGTCAAAGGTGCACTACTAGAAAATAGCTCATTAACATCGATTATAAAAATCGATGTTGAAAACCATAGTTTACATCAGTTCTTCCCCAAACCGATGTGGTATAGCACAATACAATATCAGTTTTGACATTTGATGTTGTTTTTGCAATATTTTTATATTTTGTCTATCTGTTAAATGACACCAAACCTGTAAATTAAAATCAGAAACAATCTAAGCTGTATATATTATATTCAAATTATTATTGAATAAATATTATTAAATAAAGAAACACTTAAATACATCAAAAAATGATCTCAATACCCAAATATCATCTATAACCTAAGCTAAACATAGCTCTAACATTTCTAAAATTCCTTAAATACTCAATGCTTCATTTCTAACTCTTAGTAAACATTTTGCCCACTCAATGTGAATTGTCTTTATTCTCTCTAGTTCCAATGCTTTTAGATCAATAAAATTTTGCAACATATAATAAAACATAACTAAATTGATGTAAATAATAACAATTATAATAAATGAAAAAAATGAAATTAGTTATGCAGTAAACAATTATCATTTCCTAATTATCCTTGAAACCTCCTAAGACTATGGTTGACATCCAATGCATGACATAATAGCCACACTCAGTACTTCCTCTTTGCTTATTACACTAAATTCAATAAGAAATTGAAATTTATCCCAAAATTAGTGTACAAAGTAATAAAAATGTCATTTTGAAGAGATCAACCATTGTTTTAAATGACTTACTTTAACTGGAATCCATTTAACATTTGCCTTGGATTTACTTCCATGTTTATCATTGGATCTCTTCTAAGCATTGATTAAAAGAAACATGCATGTATATTGTATGATTAAAATATTTATGTCAAATACTAAGGATAAAGTAAATATGTTACAAATTAAAACTGACTTGTTAACTATTCATTTGATGTAGTTGTCAGGTTTATTGTGCAAGGATTAGAACCAAGCGACAACATTGTCATTAAGACATATAACCACCAGTTGCCAATGTCCACTGCATTGGAGAACATTAAGTTATATAATGCTTTCATTATTTAAATATATTTGTTCAGTTTTACTTACTCATTCAAAAAGGCTCCTAGGTAAACATTTCTCTGTGAATTCTGCATCCATTTTTAATATAATCCTCATATTCAAACTGTGATTGCCTTGATTTTTGTATAAACTGTGGCTCAAGGAATCCATACAGAGAACCATTTCCTGATTACATACTTTACTCATTCAAATGCCTATTTTTGTTGAAATAATGTAAATTGTTAATCAATTTAATACAATCAATTAGGTAATGGACTATGATTAAAATGTACTTCCATAATCTACAATTGTATAACAACGATGTTTCAGACATTGACCACTGTGTGCTATTTCTCCAAGATCTTCATGCTTTATGTACAAGGTAATATTATCATTGTAGACTCCAAACATAGTTACATCCCACAACATCTGCATAGGCTTGAGGAAAAGTTGTAGGATCATCAAAGTCATCTAATATATAGGATCATCATCAGGTTTCAGCCTATCAACAAGTTTCTTCGATCCCTTTGGTACTTGTTTATCCTACACAGTTAACAAACATAAGTTAATGATTGTCAAGACTTTATTTTGGTCAAATCCTATTTTAATATTAACAAACACAACAAAAAGAAAATACATGTCCTGAAAAAGGCTTTACAAGATGTTTTCGCCCAAGCAATGAAGGTGCTTAGGACCTACCCCACTAACTGAACCTCTTCAAAGGGTACAGGGACATGAACATCAACATCTCAAACTTCTTCAGCACCCACCTTTACCATATCATTGGCCAAAGACACGTGGTGTACTGCTGACGATCCTCACAAACTCTCCCAAGGACAACCAAGTGGGGAGGATTGTCATCAACATACAACCCATGCCTATCTGATTTATCAGTGTAAGGGTCTTGGCCCGAGGGATCAACACATGTGTTCCTATGTGCTCACATGGGCACCAACTACATATGGCTCAACTAAATGTGGTTGCTAGGATTGCATATGGCTGAACTACAACAATAGTTGTTTTGTCACTTTTTCAGTGATTGACTGTTCCAACTCCTTTTTAAGATGTTGTTTCAGTCGATCCAACTTTTTTCAGTGCTCTGGTCGCCCAACGACAGTAGTCGGTACATCTTGATGTCCATGAGCAGCAAAGCTACCATGTGCAAACTGCTCTTCTAGGGAATTCTACAACCAACAAAAGAGGTTATGTTTATAGACTATTGTTGTTATTATATATCGTTGCATTTGAAACTAAAAATTAACTTACATATCAGCACTTTGGCATGTCGCCTCAAATGTCATTTGACAATTTTTTTGTGCAAGCCAGCTTCCATTTCACGTGTCATCTAATAGGAGATAGATGATCAATAATTATTTCACTGCTTATAGATTGAGTTGCTAGCTCCAATCATTTGTTTTCGTTTTTCCTCCATTAACTTCTCTTCAAGAAAGTCATAACCCCCACGAGACAACATGTGAGGTGCAATGTTTTGTTTTTGGATAGATTGCTTCTTTCTAACATAATGTGAGAATTAAACACTATGTCAATTTCACAAACAACAACCACAACTAACCTCTCATACTTGTCTTTACTAATAACGTACTTCTCACACACTATCTCATCATCATCATCATCTTTGTCTTCTGCAAGAGCCCATTTGAGGTCAAATCTGACTTAAATTGTTTCCACCACTTACCAATAATCTAGAGGATTTTCTTCTTCGTCTTTTTATTGGACTCTTTCAGAATATCAAATTTGTGCTTCATTACAAAATGACATGTAAGAGTTAGTGAATAAAAAAGAATCTGGCGATTTAATACATTCAATTACCATAGCATACAAGGTTTAATTGAAATACCTAAATGTCCTTCTAAATCAAATCCTTCTGAGATGCAGGAACATGTTTCAAGTTAATATATGTAACATCAACTTTGTCTCGTACGATGACCCCCAAATAGGTCCTTAATTTCTTTCTGTATGGATCAACAACTTTCCCAGTGTAGGATTCAGATGAACCAGTGGTCTCTCCAAACCCACGAGTCTGGCAGACAATGATATGAGTTGTGTGGCTTTTCTAGTCCTCTTGGACAAAGACGGTGAATGTGCTAACTCGGGAAGAAGGAGCTAAGTGGTGTAGTCATGTGCTTGTTAAAAAAAACATTAATTAAAGTCAACTTAAAAGTATACTAAGTTATCTATTTGTAAATATAGAAATAAATATATAAAAAAATAATTACATTATACGATGTTAATTAATTCTCCTTCATCATGACCATTACGATTTGCATGTACGTCGTCAACTTCATCTTCTCCATTCATGGTAAGCATATGTGTGGAGAAAGGATTGTGACAAGTATCAATGGTTGAATTATCATCTTCAAGATTCACACCAATGATTTTTCCATGTAGAACCACTAACAATGATTTCACATGTACCGTTTTCCCCTCAATTCTTATTTTAATTAAGAACTCTCAATTATCAATTAATTGTCTAATACATCGTATTTTAATTATCAAACTATGGTTAAGATCTGAGAATACTCTTCCCCCTAAATCAATCCTACATTGGTCATTTGGGATTTAATTTAGGGTTAAGGATGAATAACATAAAATTTTGTAAAAAGGAGATTCATGCCGCCAGTTTGGTCATGCAAGCTTCATGAACCCTATCATTCTACAAGTCAATGAATTATGAGAAGATGATCACTAACACACAATAAACTAATAATCAGAGTGATCAATTTCAATATAGAAGTGAAAACGATAAAAGATACAAATAACTGAATAACATTGAAGAACTTTATTAAAAAAAGGAACTAGAGTACATGGGTACAACTACATCACAATCTGAGTTCTAATGGGTTTAGCCAACCATGGTCATAGTATAACTAAACAACATATAATATTGCATTAGAAATAAAAGATATCAAAATCTCTTACAGATTCGGACTCCAATTGTTCTTGGTGCAGCTCTCCTCTCAAAAGCTCTTGTTGTTCATAAAATGTCTAATGAATTTCAATTCCCCAAAGTTTAGACTCCAGCTTCTTATTTATAGATTCCTAAAGATAATTGCTTTAATTAGGCAC